>BSYO01000009.1:2325018-2894713 GCA_033239525.1 Nepenthes gracilis
TCAGAACCAACTCTAAATTATTAATTTCATTCTTATTTTTTATATTTAAATTAATTTTAATTTATGATATATTAATAAAATCAATCAATTTTCCCAATAATTTCTTATCAAATTAGACGTAATAAGACGTTGGATTATTTGATGAAATGGTTTTAAGAAATACATTTAAAAAATGTGAAAATGAAGTAAAATAATTTGAGAAAGAAAATTATGTTTTTATTTCAAAATAATTTTTTTCATAATTTAAGTTAGTAATTTTTATAAAATAATAATGCAAATATTAAGATAGTAATTTTTTTAACTTTTTTTATATTTAGAGAAATGAAATAACTAATAATAGGAAGTGATGGCAATTCCTATTACAAGTGGTAAGAATATTAATTTCCAGTTGGCCACCTCTGCCGGCGGCCGCCACCCTGCACTGCCCATTGAGTATCACCTTCGACTCTCCTACTAGTGCCAGCCACCTCTACAAATTATCTGTTATTATTCGAACATTTATTATTAAAATGCTCACATTATGAAAAGAAAATTATGTAAATGGATTCAAATAAATAAAATAAAACATATTTGATTTGTTAAATTTCTAAGTCAAGTTCTACCAAACATTAACTAGGAGGCTTAAAGTGAACTATAAGAAAATTAATATGTAGAACGATGCTAATTATATGTCAATTAATTAAATTTATTGGCTGTATGAGTCATATTGTAAGGAAGTCTCATTGATAAATTCTTTAATAAATATTATAAATTTTGTCCTTTTTTATAGATATTAAATATTCACGCGGTCAAATACTTGATTTATATTCAAAGATTATTGAGTCGATATTTCATATAAAATCTCAAATTATTAAAAAATATTATAAAATTTTAAAATAAATTTAAATTTCTAACTTGATGAATTAATCAATAGAGTTGACTTGGCAAGGATAATCGATTAGGAGATTTAGTACTTGCTTTACGTGCTATATTATCGGTTAATATTGAGTAAATTTGTCCGTTCTTAACTTAAATTAATTGGATATTTCCAAAAAAAAAAGTTGGCTCGATATTTAAATTTTTTTATTTATCAATAAAATTATACATCGTTTATAAATCCTTAAGCTTTTTATTGTCTTATTATGATTATGGTGATTATATTTTAAGCACGTGTAAATAATATGTAAATTAAGATCTTGGTTTTTTAAATAATAAGTAAATATGTGATTTTATATAATTATGAAAATAATAAAATAAAAAGGGAAATTAAAAATGTTGTGGTGGCGACAAGGAGGTGGAAATTGACATAAAAAATTTTTAAGGGGGAGAGCGTGGCTGATTACAAGGTGGTCCGGTAGTTAGGCTTGCCACCGCTGCCTACTCCCTTGGATAAGCTGCACGAATACCTCATTTTCCATCCGTGGTCGATTAATATTGCCTAATTATTTTACATTTAGTATAAATAATATTCATATAATTTATATGTCATGTATTATAATTATTTTTTTATATATTGGTAAAAAAAAAGATAAATCCTTTTAGTTTCTTTGCATTTTATTTTTAGATAATATTTTTATATCAATAAAAAAGAATTATGCAAGCTGATGACTCTATATCTAACAATAAAAAATACGAAACACCTATATCATATAGTCTATATAATTAAATAGAAATAACACTTTTAATTTTTATAAAAAATTAGAGAGGGTATAACCTTTTTAATTTGCTCAATTTTTTTAAAAAATATCTCTTTCTAAATATTTAAAAAATTATAAAATTATATAAAAATAATTATATAAATAGAGAAACTTGATGGGTAAGGTAATCCATGGATTGTCTCACAATCTAGTATGCAAGTAGAGGAAAAGTCCAAGCGATAACAGCTCATAAAAAAATCATCTGAATTTAAGAACTAAAAGGCACGACAATTAACCTAATAGGTATAACTTGGCCCGTTTGATAATAAATTAATATTAATGGATAATTAATTGAATATTACATGTGGTTATTGTACTAAATAAATAATCAAAAATCATTCAACCCAACCGATAAATATAGGTCATGATTATATAATTAACATCTCTCATAATTCTAGAGCCGTAATGTCCAGGAAATTGTCAAACCTATGTCCCATACCATAAACATACTTTCTCCTCTACAGGATAAAAGATTTTTGATTTAAATGTTAGAGAATATATTAAGAAATAAATTTTATATTTCTTTTACCTCTTATTTATTTATTATTATGTGTATGATCTAAATTCAGAGTAATAAAAATTGAATACGTTTATGATCAGACATCCGAATAAAATGATTTTTTAATTTGTTCGATAATTTAAACATTGAGAAACATAAAGACTTATAATTGAGTAAATATTTTTAAGAATTAATAAAACTCATATTTTGAAGCTTAATATTATACAGAAACCCATGTTCAATCATTTTTTATTGGCAAATGGCAAATCTATTTAATTAAAAAATAGCGCACTTCCCTTGAGACATGTGCAATAATGTATGATATGTAAAAGGAAATATCTAAAAATTGTAAAATATTAACATATAAGCACTGGGAATATTTTATGATTATTACAACAAATTATTTAACATAAAACATAAGAAAATGTTCATTAATTGTAGTTTGTGCAAGTAGATTATTAATAAATTAGGTCATGTCCCCTTAAAGAGTCACTTGCCTATTTAAAATTATAAAAAAATATTTTTTTAAAAAATAAAGGTTAATAAAAGCTGAATGCCTAGATACGATGGACGGGGAAATAAATAAATAAAATCTTAGATTTAATTTATAATAATATGATAATAAAAAGTGGAGAATAAAAAAATATGAAAAAAAGGAAAAAGAAAAAAGAAACGAGTGCAAGTGGTCTAACGTTTCAGTAACATGCCGGGGAGAGGGGAAGCACAAGTGCGAGAGTCGCTGCGGCCGCACGTGTCAAAACACTGCCTCGTCGTCAGCGGCGCAGCCGCTGGTTTTATTTTCCTAACGAAGAAAATAATATAATATTGAAATAATAATGAAATATTGACGAAAAATTACATAACAAATAAATAAAATTTTGATAAAAGTATTTTATATTTTTTATTATAAAAAATAAAAAATATATTTTGTAAACCTTTAAATTTATTTTAAAAATTATTTTATTTTATTTTCTTATAATTTTTTAATAAATTAGACAATAAATATACTTTATTTTATATATATACATAATAGGGATGATAGAGATGGGTCAGCCTAATACAAAGGTCTACGGATTTGGCAACCAATCCAGGAGGCGTCTGACCCACGTGCCCAAAGGTCGATCAACGCTTTCATTGACCAAAAATAGCACTTCAGCCCCTCAACTATGTCCCAATCCGTGCGGCCTATAACACCATACCCACGCATCTAAGATCACCTACCTTAATCAGCCAAAATCCTGAACATTGTCCAAAATTGTGATATCTCTAGGAATGGCAGCTCTCAATTTAGTGTATCTTTTGTAATAACAATCCTAATATATGTCTCGTATAATATTTCCCAAATGAAAGAATAAATCCACTTCGATTAATCACAATTGCATAAATCGGCGTCCTCAGTTCTCATGCTAGCCTACCAAGTTTACGCGGGGCAGCTGGCAACTAGTTTTACTGCCCAAATAAGGTTAAACTAACCCGGAGGCTATAAAAAACTTTTATGACAAGCTCCGATGGCAAACTGAGATCGATACTTACATTAATATTGATACTATTCTTTAAACGCTACTTCCAAATAGTTTCTACAAAAATGTGCTTTGTCCATAAAGTCTCGAAAGAATTTCCATGCCATTCTCACCCCTAGCCATCAAAGCCATCCTCCACAAGCACACTACCACAAAAGTTGCTCCACTTTGAACACAACTACAGCATTAGACTTAAAAAATCTTTTTGTTGTATCATCATTTATATATTTTTGTTTTTACATCTTTCATCTCCTGATAAATTTTACTAATTTGAGTGTCGGATAACATATTAGAGTACGAATACTATCAATTATCTTACCTTTTATTTTTAAGTTGTGCTGCGTAGAATCCAAATCGAGGAGTACGGGAATCAAACCCATTTCTTTTCAATCCAAAGACTTAGCAACACTTTAACCCGTCAACAATAAAAATCCCGTATGCATCGATGCAAAATATATATATTATATTGGCAATTTATTAATGTAATAGAAGTTAACGCCCCCAACAAAATCTTCAAAAACTATAATCATTTTTTTTATCATGATTTAATAAGTTTTCCTACCAAAATGCCTACACGTAAAATAGTAATTATTACAAAAATTGTTAAAAGTGTTGCGGATCTGGTCCGGAGTTCAGACGGATGTGGTTAAGCGGATCTGGTCCGGTAGTTGGTTTGGATTATTCTGTTAACTCCGTCTTCTTGAACTCACGTCCTGCACAACACAACTGCAGACAAGATGGTTAGCAGGCCAATGGGGCTAAATCCCCAAAGGCATTCCGACGCTCAAATCAGTCATTTGTCTTTTTGAGAATAAAAGGGAAATATATTATTTTGTTCTTCTTTTAGATGTATTAAGATTAAGAGAGAATTTTCTCGGACTGAAAAAAAAGTCCCTTTCATCCGAGGATTACCTTTCCTTTTATAGGGCTTCCTCTTCAATTTCATAACTTACCCGGAGAATCCGGATAAGTACATTTGGTTTTTTCCATCTCCTTGTTGGTTATATAACTTCCACTCCGGATAGTTTATTAACTTCCACTCCGGGTGGTTTATTAACTTCCACTCCGGGTGGTTTATTAACTTCCCACTCCGGGTGGTTTATTAACTTCCACTCCGGGTGGTTTCCATAACTCCTCCGGCTGGTTATGGCGGTTCTTCCAAAAATCGAACCGCAGAAGTTACTAATAGTTTCCATATTCTATCCCATGGGTAGCTTTTTAGTTATTTGGGTAATTATACCCATCACTAGCCCCCATGCTAGAAGATTAAAATTTTAACTTCTAGCATGTTTTGGTAATAGGATTGACTACTTAGAATTTTTTCAGATTTTTATTGCTCCGGACTTAGTGATTCTATTTTTCTGATCACTCCGTATTTTTTACTCCAGATTTTGTGACTCCTACTTTTTGGTCACTCTGGAGATTTTTACTCCTGGTTCGGTGACTCCCGCTTTTTTGGTCACCCCGATATTTTATGCTTAGGATTTGGTGACTCCCGCTTTTTGGTCACTCCGGAGATTTTTTACTCCGGATTTGGTGACTCCAACTTTTTGGTCACTCCGAGATTTTACACCGATTTGGTGACTCCAGCTTTTGGTCACTCCGGATTTTTTTACTCCGTTGGTGACTCTCGCCTTTTTGGTCACTCCCGAGATTTTTATCTCGGTTGGTGACTCCCGCTTTTTGGTCACCTCGGATATTTTTTACGCCGGATTTGGTGACTCCCGCTTTTTGGTCACTTCGGAGATTTTTTACTCCGGATTTGGTGACTCCCGCTTTTTGGTCACTCCGGATGGCGATTGGCTCTGACACGGTCTTAGCTGGCTTGCCACATGTTGATCATCGCGTGGTAACTTCTGTAACCGCCGTTTTGAGTAGCAAATGCTTTTGCGACACGTGTCCTCTTTATTACTTTTGAATTTGAACGGACACGTCCCTTCAAACCTATAAATTAGAGTTTTCCCCCTTTTTTACGTTACTCTGTTTTTCATCTTCCTTCTCCTATTTCTCTCGTATTTCACCTTTCTTCTTCCCCGCCTAAAGTCTAAAGTTGAGTCGATTAAGTCTCTTCTTACCACCAAGAGATGGAGAAGATCATTCTTCAAATAAGATTCCAAGTTCATATCTCAAGCTCGATACCGAAGGAGACCGGAGAGCTGATTCTCCTCCAACGGGATATATCACGGTATATGAAGCGCATTTGAAGAGTGGCCTTCGTTTTCCCTCTTGCATCGTAACTTGAACATTTTTTTTCGATTTAGGCGTGTCCATCGCACGCTATCATGCGAACGCCGTGAGGTATCTCTATAACCTCTATATTTTTCCGTCTTGAGGTACAACTCTTAATACCTCCATTGTTAGGGCTTTATTTAAATTTTGTCAAAATGGGGATTGGATATCCCTATCTCCCCGCGATTTAAATATCAGCGAGATTATTATTGATACGGTCAAAAACTGGAAAGACCGTTTCTTCTTCCGCTTCCCTCAAACCTGTTGGCATTCCTAATGCCTGGGGTAAAATCCCCGAATAGCTTTCCGTGAAGCCACCCCAAGAAGAGGAGTCAGTGAAACCTCATATCAAAATGATTAAATCGAATATGGAGTCGTTTTCTGATAAGGGACGCTTGTTTACCCCTGAGATTTTTGCTCTGACCAAATGGGGGTCTTTAACTGGTAAAGTTAGAACTTCAGAGCCAACTCCTAAAAAGCTTAAAAGGAAAGCAAAGGACTCCGCGCCATGGGGGCGTAAACGTTTGGTTATTTCACCCAGCCAATCTCCTTCTTTTGATACTGCTGAGGTTGGTGTCTCTACGACTGAAAAGTTAAAAGGGGTACAGGAAGAAAATCCTGTTAGTGAGTCCTTGGCTGCCTCTGAGATGGGAGCTAATGAAATGGCCATCGTTCCATACACCATATCGGCTCCGGACCCAAGGAAATCTTTTTCTGGTCCGGTTGATTCAACTTTATTGAAAAGCCTCATCAAGAAATTCCTGCTCATTTGTTTCTCATCCTACTCCTGGTCTTACTCGCTCTCCTACTCCGCGATTTTTGCTCTGCCTCTTCCTCGAGGTTCAACCGATCCTCGTCGTTCACTCTCCTCTCCGGAGTTCACCGTCCGGATCGGAGCAAGCTCCGCCTCTTCACGCTGTTTACCCTTGAAGACCGCGAAAAAAAGCCCGTTACATAACAAGAAGATTACGAAAAGAGATTTTTTTTTCTTTCTTCCGATCGATCTCAGACTCAACAAGAGTGAGAAAATGGGTGAGATTTTAAATCTCTGCTTAACTCAACATGATTTGAGGATGGAGCAGCTTGAGAAAGAAATTCAAAAACTTGAAAAAGAGCGCATTGATCCATCCGTCCTTGAAGAAATGAGAAATCGGCCTAGCGCTGATGCTGCTAAGATTGATCTTCTACAGAAGCGTATTTCTAGTATGGAGCTTGAGTTGCAGCAAGCTAATGAAGCTTTGAAGGCGTCCCAAGAGCATGCATCCAGCCTGAGAAGTGATAATGCTAAGTTGGGAGCGGAGCTTATGGTCCGACTTAAGCCTGAAGAGGTCCGTCCGGCTTTGAATGCCAGATTTTTGGACGGAATCCTTTTATGCCGGCAGATTGCTCCTAAGTTGGATCCAAATTTTCCGGTTGGCTTTTTTGATCCAAGGAATCTGGGCGCCCGCCTTAGATCGGACTTGGTAGACTTTTCAGAGTTTGGCGAACCTTCAACGAAGCCTCCATCAAGTCCTCCACATTAATTTTGATTTTCATTAACGTTGTATTGAGGACAAGGAAGAAATGCACTGAAAGCCCTTTATGAATGGAAAGAAATATATTGACTTTTATTGAAAGAATTTTTTCAAATGCATTACATTCCAAGTTCTAGGCACTAATTTTCCATTCGAGGTGCGCAATTTATAAGCACCGTTTATCTACGAAACAATAAACGGACCTTCCCAATTAGGAGATAAATTATTTCTATTCGCAATTTTTTCGGTGGCTTGTATGCTTCTCAAAACTAAATCTCCCACGTCAAACCGTCGCGCTTTCGTTCTCTTGTTGTAGTATCGCGCGATCCGTTGTTGATATGCTGCAGTCCGTACCCTTGCTGTTTCTCTGACTTCCTCCAATAAGTCTAGATTTTCCTTTAGCCGTTTTGAATTGCTGTGAGAATCGAAATTTTCTATCCGGAGGCTGGGCAAGCCAATCTCAATTGGTATCACTGTTTCGGTTCCATAACATAAATTGAATGACGTTTCTTTTGTTGATTCTTTAGGAGTCGTCCGGTTTGACCACAAAATTGATGGCAACTCATCAGCCAAGAGCCCCCTGCTTCCTCCAGTTTGGTTTTTAAACCGTGTAAAAGTCCTTAATTTACCTCTATTGGCCATTTGCTTGTGGATAGCAATGAGGTGTGCGCTAACCGGATCTTGAATTTGAAACGAACTTAGTAAAGCGCTTCCGTAAAGCCGGGTTCCGTTATCGACTATTACTTCCTAACTCCAAACCGGCAAACAATGTTTTGTCGCACGAACTCAAATCGCATTATGTTCGATTATTTTTGCCAAGGAGAAGCTTCCACCCACTTGGTAAAATAATCTATTCCTACTATAATGAAGTTCCTTTGTCAATTGCTCTTGGGAAGGGTCCCAGTATGTCCAGCTCCCATTTTGCGAACGGCCAGGGCGCTTATAACGATTTTAGTTCGATTGGAGGTGCATGAGGTATGCTTCCATGGATTTGGCAGTTCTCACATTTTTTGACAAAGTCAGAAGCGTCTTTTTTCATAGTTGGCCAAAAATATTCTTGTCGCATTAATTTGAAGACCAGATTCTTTCCTCCTATGTGGGACCCACAAATCCCAAGATTGACCTCACCAAGAGCATAATCGCTTCCTCTGGGGTTAGGCATCTCAAATAGGGGACGGAGTACCCACGACAGTCTGATTTTTCATCAATGATGACGTACCCGGCCAGTTTTCTTTATTCTCTTTACTTCCGTCCAATTTTCCGAACTATTAAAACCGGATAAGTATCGATAATAAGGAGTCATCTAGCTTTCATTACTAGTGACTTGTAGGATATCTTGATCTACTTCTTCAATACTTGAGTAGTTAGAACCTCTCGCATACTTCTTATTGTCTTTGCTCCGGATTTTCTATGGTACGCTTTTGCTAACCGATCGGCCTTTTCGTTTCCGTTCTAGAAATATGGTGCATGTCAATTTTATCAAAATATTAAAATGCACTTCTTACCTTAGTAAGGTATCTTGCTAAACACGAGTTTGACACCTCAAAAGTTTCCCTCGAACTTGATTAACTATCAGTTCGAGTCACTCAGACTCGCACATATTTTGGCCGAACATTCCTTCGCCAATCGTAGTCCATTATGAGCTTCATATTCAGCTACGTTGTTTGTTGTTGGGAATGAAAGCCTTAGTGAATATAAAATTTCCATTCCTTTGGAGTTATGCATCACTCCGGCTCCGCTTCAGTTGTTGTAGAAGATCCGGCCCACGTCATCGTCCATGGATTGAATAAATCGGTCCGGTCTATCTTTTGATCTTCTCGCTTCATTATTTTGGGCCGAAAAAGGAAGTTTCAACAAAAAAATCAGCCAAAGCCTTGTCCTTTTATTGATGGTCTTGGCTTGTACTCAATATCAAATTCTCCAAGCTCGATTGCCCATTTGACCAGTCGACCTGATGTGTCCAGCTTTTGTAAGATCCCTTTAAGAGGTTGGTCTGTGAGGACGGTTATCTTATGGGCTTGGAAATATGGCCTTAGCTTTCTCATTTGAATAAACCGAGCTAGCACTATCTTTTCGGCGTGTGTGTAACGACTTTCCATTTCGGACAGCGTTTTGCTGACGTAGTACACCGATTTTTCAACATCCGTCTGTTGTTGGATTAAAATCGAACTTAATGCTACATCAGAAACTATCGGATATAAAAATAATTCCTCTCCCTCTAATGGTGACGTCGAAGAGGAGGAGAAGTGGCTAAATACTCTTTTAAATTTTGAAAAGCGGCTTGGCATTATTCAATCCAATCGAAACCATTTGCTTTGGTTCCTCTTAAAGCTTTGAAAAATGGAAGGCACTTCTCCGCCGATCTGGATAAAAATCGGGAGAGTCTTTCAAGCCTTCACATAGTCGTTGAACTTCTTTTATGGTTTTGGCGGACTCATTTCTGCAACCGCCTTTATTTTTTCCGGATTGGCTTGATTCCTCGCTTTGAAACGATGAATCCTAAAAATTTGCCTGAAGATACTCAAAAAGCACATTTGGTCGATTTAATTTCATCCGATGTTTCCGAGTACTTCAAAAGCTTCTTCCAAATCCTTAGTGTGGTCATCCATGATTTTACTTTTTACAAGCATATCATCTATGTACACCTCCATGTTTCGAATCTGCAACAATTTGTTCACCGATCTTTGATATATTGCTCCTCGTTCTTTAATCCGAAGCGGCATTACTTTGTAATGATAAGTGCCTTGGTCGGTCATAAAGGAGGTGTGTTCTTCATCCTCCGGCTCATGCTAATCTTATTATAACCGAGTACGCATCCATAAAATCCCAGGTAGTTCATGTCCTAAGTTGAATCTACCAATAGATCAATCCTTGCAAAGGAAAAGCCCTTTGGCTTTTTATCAGATTGGTAAAATCAACGCACATCCTCCATTTTCCGTTGCTCTTTTTTACCATAACCACATTGGAAAGCGGTCCGGATCTTGGACTTCCTTTATAAAACCGCATCCAAAGAAATTTTTTTACTTCCTTCCCGATTGCAATAAGTTTCTCAACCGAGTAGTCCTCCTCTTTTTTGTCTAATCGGTTTGTGATTAGGATCCAAACTTAATTTATGAACCATCACTTCGGTTGGAATTCCAGTCATATCAGATGACGTCCAAGCAAAGACATCCTTGTTTTTCCGGAGGAACTCAATTAACCGCCCATGAACTGAGTTTCCTATTTGTATGAATTTTTCCGGATCTGTTGGATCCAATGGAATTAGATCAGTAACTTCTCCGGACTGAGCTTGTTGCAACGTGCTTTCGTCTCGATAGTCAAAATCTTCCACGGACCGGTCTTGAACATTTTTCTCCACTTGGGATAAATAACATGTTCTTCCGGTAACTTGATCTCCCAATATTTCTCCAACTCCGTTTAATGTTGGGAACTTTATTTTTAAATGGGGAATTGATGTTACTGCTCCAAAAATTGCAAGACAGGGCCGACCCAGAATTGCGTTGTAAACTGAAGGCAAGTCCACTACCAGAAATGTTAGTTCGTGAGAAGCAGTTCTTGGGTAAGTCCCCAACGTAACTTCCAATTGGATGGTTCCTTTGACTGTGATCGGTTCATTTCCCACTCCGTACAGTGGTCCATTGGCCGGTAGGAGTTGATTAATTTTCAAACCCAACTTAATGAAAGTATCGAAATAAAGCAAATTACTAGAGCTTCCATTATCAATAAAGATTCGTTTCATCCGGTAATCCACGTTAGGGAAGTAAACTAAGCGAATACAACTAATGGATCTCGAATGTGGTGTTCTCACATGATCCATATCTTCCTTACTAAAACTAATTACATCATCACTTTCAAACTTCCGCTTCCTATCACTCCGGGATGACGTCCATTTGACCGACCGAGCCTTGGTCATGTGGTAATCATGTTTACCACTCCTAGCCACCTCACGGCTTTTCGGTTGTGGCCACTCCGTCTCTTCTTCTTCCAGTCTTTCACCAGGGTTATCTTCTGGTTTCTTCAAGAATTTCTTGAGATGTCATTTCCTGATCAGAATTTTAATTTCCCTTTACAGAGTCCAACATTCCTCAGTTCCATGCCCAGGTGAGCGATGGTAATGGCAAAACTTGCTTTGATCTCCAGCTTCAGGGTTCTTTGGGGCTCTTGGCCACTTGAAGAATTTTTCCTTCCGTATTTGCATCAGGATATTTGTTCTTGAATCATTTAACGGGGTAGGATCAAAGGGCCTGAACTCTCTTCGTGTTTCAGTCTTGAACTTCCTTCTGGGCTCCTTTGGATGGGATCTTTCATCTTCGTTCTTCCTTCTCTTCGGTGATCCTTGATAAGGAGGATTCACCCTGGTAGGCTTCTTAGTCTCATTGGCTTCCTCAGCTGCCACGTACGCTCGTGCAGTAACTTTCACCTCTTTGAAAGTTTGTGGATTTGTGTGGGCCAAATGTTTAAAAAATTCTCCTGGCTCCAAAATTGCAATAAAAGTGTTTAATTTCACCTCGTCAGTGAGGCGTGGAATTCTACGGGCTTCAGAAGTGAATCTTGACAAGAAGCTCTTCAAGTTTTTATTTGGACCCTGTTTGATACGGGCCAAGTGCCAGGGTTGTTTTTCTATTCTCTGGCTTGAAGTAAATTGAGAGAGAAAGTTTTCTGCTAACTCTTGGATGGACCGAATTGAGTTTGATGGCATCCGGTAAAACCAGATTCTCGCATCCCCTTTCAAAGTCAATGGGAAGTATTGACACATCATCATTTCATCTAATCATTGGAAACTCAACAAGGTCCGGAAGTGATCCAAATGATCCATTGGGTCAGTTGTGATATTTCGGATCCCAATTGAATTATTTTAGTATTAATTGTGATTTTTGGGTATTTCGGACGTGGTGAAAATAAATTAAAATATCGTAAGATTTTTGGGAATGATTGGAGGTGCGGAGTGGGCCCGGAGTGTGCCCGTAATGTTGTTCGGAGGCCGAGTTGGAATTTAAAATAAAATAAAGTTATATATATATATATATAAGTAATAATAATAATAATAATATATATATATAAAAGTAAAAGAAGGTAAAAGAAAAAGAAAAATGAAAAGAAAAAGAAAAGGGAAAAAGAAAAAGAGAAAAGAAGGGGAGAAAGGAATCGGGGAGAGAGAAATCGGGGGAGAGAAGGGAAATTAGGGTTTCAGAAGGAGGAAGAAGAAGGAAGAAGAGAGGAAGATCGGCGGCGGCGCAGGTGACCGGCGGCCATGGTAGCGCACGGACGGTCGACGGGTGTGAGCCGTCGTTGGCGGCGGTTTGTGGTGCGTCGGTGGCGGTGTTCGGTGAAAAGCCATCGGGTGCCGTCGGTGGTTGTTGACGGGCATTTGCGGCCGCGATCGGTGGTCGGCGGCGATTCTTGGTGGCCGGGGTGGAACGCCGGTGGCTATGGGAGAATCGGCGGTAGCAAAATCGTGGTCAGGCGAGGAAGGCGACGGCGAAATCGCTCGAGGAGAGAGAGGAGGACGGCGAAAAGTTGCAGCGAGGAGAGAAACGGCAGCGCTTCGGCGCCGACTTGGCCGGGTGAGGCGGAGGAGGCCGGCGACGCCACGTGGGAAGTGTGGTGGCGGCGCGGCGGAGCCTCGAGCGGCGGCTCTTTGGAGGTGCGCACGGAGGAGAGAGGAAGAGGACGCGGGAGGCAGAGAGAGAAAGCCTCGATTGGAGTGCTTCGGGACATCCTTTCTTCGATCTGCAGTATGATATTAAGGCAGTATCCTCCAAATTACTATTATCGGTCCGATTTAATTTTGATGCATTTTGATTCTTGTGGGAATTTTCTTGACATGCATGTATTTTTAAATACCCCTAATTTATTAATTGTGTACATGCATGTATGTTTTATTGGTCATGCGGTGGTTTTGTACTTGTATTTATGATTTGGAGGGTTTTGGACACCGGATGATATATATGTATGTTTGGTATCCGTATATTGTGGAACCATGAACCGTGCCTTGCACTAACCATGCATGTCGCCAGGTGGGATCACTACGTGATCCGAGGCATTATACTTCCCCGTGAAGGAAGATGAGGTATTGGCTACTTCCGCCGTAAGGAAGATGAGGTATTAGCTACTTCCGCCGTAAGGAAGATGAGGATTGGCTACTTCCGCCATCGGGAAGATGAGGTATCGCCCCACCGTGTATTTAATTGAGAACCATCGTAAGGAATTGACGGAAAACTAATGTATTCTGGACGTCCTAATATATAATAAAAACTTGATGTTGCACCCAAAGTCGCGGGTGGTAAAACATAGTGAGCAAGTTCCTTATCTATGGGAGACATGCAGTACATGGATGGCCTTGAGCTCCGGCCTAATTCGTGAGCCGATATATAGCCGTGGTTACCGGACGAGGTAACCCTTCCTCAAGTTGGTATCATTGATCTTTGGTTCTCCGATTTCGTGTATGCTTTGTATTTCTGCACGTATTTGGGTGTATGATGATTTGAGATACGTGGTTTGACCCACGGATGGGCGATAGGAATGTCTCGTACGTACTGATGTGATAAAACCCGGAACGTGTTTTGATTTATGTTTTAATTCTGGCGGTTTTCTATTGATTTCGGCATTATGAGTTTTAGATCCGCGACGGTATGTGTCTCCACGTGGATGTGGTGACGGTTGCGACGTATGTGACCTCGGATCATATGATATGATATCGCTACATGAGGTTTCACCGATCGTGGTTTATATGATTTTGTCCTCAAGGGACGAAGTTATTACTTTGACGATGATTTAGTACGAGACATCTCCCTCAATTTTCGGGGATTTTACGGACATGATGTTTTGTTTTTACGTGATTGCTTTCGATATCCCCATTCATGATTTATGTCTTTGTTTTGTACGATTCTTGATACTTCTTTGAGCTCTGGCTCACGCGTTTTCATGTTTTATCCCTTCGGACTAGTGGCATGGATACGCTTGCAGAAGCTTGGACGTGATCGGGCTTGGATATTCCTTTTGGCGAATGGAGATATTACATTTGGTATATTTCTGATTTCGAGGATATGTTATGGTTATTATTTATGGCCGGATGGTGCCTTGATCATTGTATGAGAAATATTAAAGTTATAGTATTGTGGATGCATTGTAAATTTGGATACCTCCCTTGCTATTAAGGATAGCAGGTCATGTATTATTTGTCCAGATTCATATCCGATGAGATCTTGTACGGTTTTATTTATATTGGGTCCTGCATATGTTTGATTGTCACATCCGGGATGGGTTATTGTTGTTGATGAAAATCTTATTATTGATTTTATTTTTGACCTGCGTATATGGTGGTCCCGGGTCGTGACATCAGTACTTCCGTCATATGTGTCAATGACTGGCATTTTGAATTTCGGGGGTAATGGACAGGTCCTGATTTCTGTTGTGAATGGGGACCTCCTTAGATCGCTGGTCCGTCCTTCAGATTTTTCTCTGAAAAGGTAATCCCACATTTTTTTCTAATTTTTCCTCTTTCTGATGTACAACAGTAGATTTCTTGGAATTGAGATAAGTTCTCAATTCCTTAGGAACTTCAGATTGGAGATTCTTGACATTTTTGGCATTGAGATAGGTTCTCAATTCCTCCTTGTTGTTGATGTTGGGCATTCTTGGCATTGAGATAAACTCTCAATTCCTCAGGAGTTTCACACCGGTGTAGTCGCTTATTTCTTCCGTCCGGAGGTAAGTTGGAGGAAGCTTCCTCCTGGTCAAGATGTCTTCTTTCACTCCGGGGATTTCGCCTTTCTGGGCTGTATTCAACGGATCTTAGGCCCAACCGGCCCTCCAAGAGAGATCGACCTTCTCCCCTTTCCCTTGAAAATACTCTTTCTTGGATGTGCACAGTTGATTTTTTTCTTTCGCCTATGTTCCATTGAAGCAGGAACATGCGTTGCTGAAGAATGGGCGTCCGGCTTTTGACGTCCCACTTCTTTGCGTAAAGACCAATCTCTTGAGTCATTTCTTAATACGGGCGTTCATTGCCGGTATGAGTTGATCTCGTGGATTTCTTTCTGTTCCCGTGAAAGGAACGTTATTTTCGAACGGCATCTTCTAATGCCGCATACTTATGGTCGAGCATTTATCTCCTGGAGCACTTGTCACCGGAGCACTTTGCGTGTTCGAGTGTTAACCATTTTTCTTTTTCTTTTTTATATTTTTATTTTTAATGGTGAATCAAGCTTTTTGTCTGATTCCCACAGACGGCGCCAATGTTGCGGATCTGGTCCGGTAGTTGGTTTGGATTATTCTGTTAACTCCGTCTTCTCGAACTCACGTCCTGCACAACACAATTGCAGACAAGATGGTAATGAGCCAACGGGGCTAAATCCTCAAATCGCCGAAAACCCGACGCCGCTTAGTTGGTTGGTTTGTTCTTCTTTTAGATGTATTAAGATTAAGAGAATTTTCTTGGTGAAAAGGTTCCTTTCATCTAAAGATTACCTTTCCTTTTATAAGCATAGAATTTCATAACTTACCCTGGGAAAAGTTATACTTCTCCTAGGATAAGATACGTTGGTTTTTTCCATCTCCTTGTTGGTTATATAACTTCCACTCAGGTGGTTTATTAACTCCTCCTATTTGGTTATGGCGGTTCTTCCTAAAACCGAACCGCATGATTCTTATAGTTTAATATTCTATCTCATGGGTAGCTTTTTAGTTATTCGGGTAATTATACCCATCAAAAAGAATATGAAAAAAATATTTATCTATTTATTTAAATTTAGATCCCTTTTTTTCCTGAAACATTTGAGTTCCTCTTATATACATATTTAAATATAAATTTATTTGCAATTTTTTTCATTCTTATACATTTTCTTTAAACCAAGCAGGTCATAAATATATTTTCTTCAAGCAGCCGGTGGGGACTGGCAATTTCATATGGGAGGAAAAATAAATACGATAATATGAATGAATAAATAATATATATAAATTTTTTAGATAATTTTTTTCCAGAATATTATTTAATTTTTTATTTTTATAATTTTCTTGTTAAGTTTCAATTTTTTTAAATATTCTTAATTTCCATCTTATGGTTCTTCTTATATTCTCAATTATATTCACTAGTATTTTTATTGTATTTGTTATGGTTATTAATTTTTATAATCTTCAATTTTTTTAGAAGTGACACTAGAAACTAATTTAAAAAATATATGATATTTTAATAGAAATAAAAATTAATATAAAATTATTTTTATAAATAATATAAAAGTAGAGTGTATTTAAATAAGTCCCTTAATATGACATTTACGAAAAAGACCTCCACTGAAGGAAGATAATAAATATCGATTAAATGTGTGAAGATTATCATGTGAAGAGCTGCAATAATTTCACATGAATCAATTGGCACTTTTTAAAAACAATATTTACTTTATTTTTTGCTTTCATGGCCTAAAATAATATCCTAATAAAAGGAGCCAAGCTAATATTAACGTGACTTTAATCAAATAAAATATTATTTATCATATTTATTCAGTGTCTTTATTTTTTTCTTAATAAATTTTTTTAAAAAAAATGAATTAAAAGTATGGAATATATAAAAAAGCAAACATTATATATTAATTATTGTTGATGAGACGGGTCCATAATTCTTTAATAAATGGACCAACATGATTGGCCTAAGCATTCCAAATATTCGCAGTCCCCCAATTTACAATAAGTTTATCCTAATTACCATATAAACATTTCAAATTAATATTTATTTATAATTTCTTATTTATTATATTTGACATATATGTATTTACATACAACTCAAAAAGTGGCTATTTGGGCATGAGTTTTTCTTTTTTTTTCAATGTAAAATAAAGTTAGTACAAAAATAAAGTTAGAAATAAATTCAAAAGATGAGAAAATTCAAGGCCAAAGTGTGAGAAAAATAGGTATATTTTAATATTGTTTTGAATACAAAAGTTCGAAAAATATATTATGTAATAAAATAATATAGCATTTTAATCATTATTAGGCCTAATTCACTCTTTCCCCTTAACTTTTTACCCCCATTTTCTGACCACAATGATAAAAGGGCTGTGGTGGGGTTAGGAATAGGATCAAAACTTGGACCCCCCATCACAATGATTATTTATTTGGACAATTATTATGTATAATTTTAATATTACAGGACTAATATTATTTACATACTCAATTATATATTCGACTATACTAAAATTATACAATCATTTTTGGTATAAAAAGTAAGATAGTAGGGGATAAAAATTAAAATAGGATGAGATACACACTTATTTTTAATAATTTTAATATAATAGGGTGTCTAATTTGATATATAAATAGTACTTTTCATACTATAATATCTTTTAAGTCCATGATTAGGTCGTTTATTTAATATAGAATGATATACAAAATTATTACATCTCAATGAATACAACTTGCTTTGTCGTTCTATGGATCATTGATGGAGTTGATATGTGGGGCCATTAACAGAGATTTCAAATTTAATTAATGATTTATAATATTATTCAGGACATTCAAGGTAACTGATGCAGATAAAAATTTCAATAATATCCAAATAAATTAACATTGCTATAAAAAATGACTATCATTTATTTATTATCTATATTATTATTTAAAAGATATGTATTGAAGGTGCCTCCTTATATTCAAAGAAGAAGAATGTGTTGGGTCTTAATATAATGGCCCATAAAACATGACTTAAAGAAAATACCCAAATAAAAAGCCCTGAAATGTATCCGCGAACCAAGAGGGTTAGACGGCCCAATGGGCCCAAAACACAGGCTAGTGTCCCAAAAGCCAAAACTACGACAAAGATCCGAGAGATCCCTTTAACCACATTGAGCTCGAGGACACCACGGATAGTAGACGATGTCCAGGTACGAGGACTAGAAGAAGAAGCCCGAGAACTCCAGGAGTTCCATTAGGCGTCAGATCAGTCCGAGAAGTCAAAAAGAGACCCGAGGATCCTCCACGAGGAATCAAAGATCCTCCAAGAGACAGTTGGTCTCAAAGAACTGCCTTCTCCAACGAGTTTGCGAACTCACAAGGAAACAATGCACGCCACGCAAGGACGATGGCTATCTCATACACGGCCGAGAGCGCCAGCTAAGCAACTTCGCCGATTTCCAAGAAACCCGCAATCACTACTAGATGCCGTCTCCACGGAGCACACTTGGTCAAATCAAGACTGACGCCTAGACTCTGCACGCCTGACATGCTCAGGCCCTACCAGCCACGTGATATCCTGCACACGTCAGCTGCATTGAATGTGACCAGTGGGACAGTGGACAGTCTCTCAACCATTCGCCGACTGCCACGTGTCTTCTCCCCAACGGCACCAATTCTCCTATAAATACCCAGCGAAATCCCTTTCCAAATGGTCCTTTTTTCCAACCCCTTCTAGACACAAAGAAAACAAACCTCTCTCCGGCTCATCCCATACTGAAAGGAAAAAGACTTCAACTCTCTCTTGGCTCCTCTCTTCCTAACAGGAAGAAATAAAAGAGCGACAAAATTTTCCAACAAGAGAATTTTCTAAGGAGAGAAATACAAAATAAGAGACAATAAAGGAATCCACCTTAAAAATTTACACATTGTAAAGGCTTCCACTTAATAGTGAAGCATTTCTAAAGGCTCAGAGTCCTGTGGTTTTTCCTCCTCATTTACGAGGAGGCTTTCCACGTAAAATACGATTTTCATCCCTCATTTCCCCTATCTCATACTTGCATACACTTGTGTTGCACGTAGACCCCGAGATCCGAAACGCAACAGAATGTTTTACCACCTTTCAATGAATGTATTTTGAAGATTTTTTTAGCACTAAACATAGCAGATTTAGCTATTTTTTTTATTTTAAATGCACGCAATAAATTTTTACAATTATATAAATTAATTAACAAATTAATCTAAAAAAACTTTAAAATTATATAGCATGTCAATAAACATGCAATAATTAAAGGTATAGACCCCCTAAATAAGATAGACAAAATTGTTAATTTTATATGCCACTTACGAAAAGTTTCAACTAATGCAGCTTGCTTTGTCTGGTCCCTCCACAAAGAAAGAGAGAGCTCGTAATAGCATTATTATTTTAATGAAAACGTGAGCCAAGGTCCCTCCTCAGTGACTTTATTATATCATCATTATTTAAATAATAGAAATCAATTTAGCTTCATTGATACATAAAAAAAATACATTTTTATTCAAAGACTAATACGATTACAAATTAAAATGTTATGGGTTTAAAAATTAGCTTTGCTATATCCAACTCTTTTATTTGAAATTTTATTTTTAAAACTAAACTTGTAATTTGTAAATTTTATAATTTTAAAGTTAAAAAATATGTGTGTGTGCCTTAATTTTAAGAATCCAGATTTAACGTAATTTTTAATCTAAAATTAAGTTACAAATATATTTTCCAAACTCGCATGTTAGAAATATTATCCTAAAATTTTTAAATTCGACCAATACAACTTTAAATTTATAAAAAAAAAAAATTAAATAAAAACATGGTTTGTATAAAATAGAAATGGTTGCGTCCTCGAATCCTGTTTATTATATGGATAGAGATCTAAACGAGTCTTCAGACCTTTCCACCGTATAAACGAATCTAAACCCATACAACACAAAATACTTAGATAATCCTCTTTGGTTAAAGGAAATAATTTTAAGGATGAAGATGTGGATTTTAGAGAAAGAGAAAGAAAGTAGTAGCACACAATATCTTTTTTATGAAAAATCCTACTCTTATTCAATGAGAGAAAATAATTACAAGATTATTGATCTAGAAATGATTTTACTATAGTGATTTTGGTTACAAGTAGCTCAAGTTTGCAGAGAATGAGAACAGATAGTAAAATGACGTCCTACTTTTACTTTTATTCTTGTATGCACTGTTGTGTATCATCTCTCTTAGAGTTTGATCTGCATTTATATACTTAGCAACTTTCACCTACCCAATAAGGAGCTTGCGTGTATGGGAACGCCTACGATCAACTCTGTAAAAACCTATTGTGCCGTCCTATAAAGCCTATCAATTCTGAAAGTTAACATTTCTTATTAGGACACACGTACTTTTGACATGCCGACTTTGCAGGCTTAATAGAGTTCTCGGCTATTACCATAGGTCTTTGGGCCTTAATGGATTCCATGGCCATTATACCAATTGGGCTGAGTCAACTATCCGGGCCTACTGGATTTTTGTGATATAATGACCCAACTCATAAAAGTAGGCCTTTTAACTGGTCTTTGAGTATTAGTATCCATAAAAAATTATTTCTTTATTTGAAAAGTAGTTTCTTATTTATTGCTTCGAATAGTGAAAATTCATTATTATTGAAGGTAGTTCCTACAATAAAAGAAAAGGAAGGCGTGGCTGATGAGTTTGAACAACACTGATCAGCTTAAGTTGAATTTTCTCATAATTATTATAATTATTTATTTTTTTACTACCTTAAATAATTTTAATAATTAAAAATTAAGAAATATAATATTAACAAATTATTCAATAAATATAAACTCTTTTATATCATAAACAAATTAAATTTGAATTTTTTAATGTCCTACTTATAAAAATAATAAGTAAGTGTAAAAATAATTTATTAACAATTAATGAAAATACTTATTTGTTAATAATTTATAATATAAATAATATTATACGATATTTTGTATGTATAATTTGTGATCAAATGGACTGGGAAATTTAATTGAGGGTACACGCGTACGGTTCAAAATTAGGGATGGGTATGCGGGATGGGGATCTGCCCGCAGTTCACGGGCAGGGCCAGTGGGGCGGGGAGCAAAAACATCGGAACCAGTGCGCAGAAGCAAACGCCCACGCGCGTCCTCCCTCCCTCTCTCTCTCTATCATTTCTCGGGCCCACGGATGACGGGAGTGGGGGCCACATGAATAAATGGGTTAGGAGGCGGACCCCACGGGGTCCACTCAACTTGCAGTTTGACGTGTCAAAGAGTCGAAACCGACAAAAGAATCCGGGAAAAGTTTGGCAGGGAGACGTGACGTCAGTCGTACCGTCAAATTGTAGAGAAAGGTATATTAAATATTCTTTAATAAGTATTATAATTATACATTTTTGTATAAATTATGCAATTTGAAACTATAATCAAAAGAGAAAAGCTAAAAATATTAGATTTAATATCCCATAATAATATAACAAATATTGTATCTATTTTAAAATTTAGATTTAGTATAAATTTGATTGATGTTTACCTTAGATATTAATTATTATATACCTTAGAAATACATATAATATTTTTAAGTTAATCTAAAAAAATACAGGTTAAATTTTTATAGATATAAATTTAAATTTTATATACCATAACAATTTAATAAATGATAAGAGATATGTAAAATTTATTTTTTTATGTATCATTTGATATTTAAGTCAATTATTTCTTAAACAAAATTGAAAGACCTCCCGAAGGAAACGATAAAAATTTTATAAGTGTGAAATTAAATAAATTTTATAAGGAAACGATATTTGATACCTATCTCATTAACTAGGAGTTTGTATTTATAACTTGGATACTAATTGACCTATTTGTCAAAAATTAACATAATTATTGTCTAAAGTGTTATGATATATTAAATTCTAACCATAACATTAGCTATATAATTATTTAGTTATTAATTTTTTATTTTTATTTGGTCATAAATTTATGTTTTAATGAAACTAATTATTCATCGATTATATGTAATCATTTGTTATGATTAAATATTTTATTAATTAATTTATCCGATTATTAATTATCTTGATCTTTCATACTTCTAATCACCCAATCGCTCCGCTAAATTTTTGAAAAAGTTATTCTTTGAATTGGCCTTGTATCATATTAATTAAATTCAACTATTCTGACATTTCGTTATGCTCTGACATTTTACAAGTATTGAATTTATAACATATTAGAGTATATTTATTTAAATTGTACTCAATAATTATACATATTAAAACTCGACAAAATATTTAAAAATATTTGTAATTGTTAGTAGAGCACATTTAAAATAGTATAAATTTATAATTAATTAATAAAATATTATATTATTATGAATATTTCTACAGCGTTGAAGTATGACCTCTGGCTTTTAAAAATTATACATTACAATATTAATAATATAAAATACAATTTTATTTAATATATTATATGATCAATTAAAAAAAAAAATCGTAAAAGCAACAGTTTTTTACATATAGGAAAGCGCCAAAATTCGCCCACTGCATCGCTATGTTAAACCACGAGCCCGTAAATTGAATAATCATCAAATTGAATACGGCCCATCAGAAATCCAAACGTAGAACAACACCATTCCAATAGATATTAAATTTATCCATAAAGTAAATTAACTTTAAAGCCAAATTCAATCTCGGTCTATTTATATAAAAATAAATTAAGTCATGAATTAAGTTTGAGCCTTTATTTTATTTATAAATTTGACTGCAAATTCAAAATATATGACTTGACTCAGTATATCTACAACTCAATTGGCTAATTTGTGGTTTTAGCTATTGGCCTAACCTCAAATTAATACATGCTCAGAATGGTGTTGATGAGTCCAATATGAATATGATCTAATAAGAGTAATGCCCAGCCAGTAGGAACGAGACCCAATCGGAATGAAGGTCCAATCAGGCGATGGGGGCCTAGGAAATTCGCGCGAGGCACAATATCACAAGATAGAATTTGGATTGGACAGGCCACGTCACGGCCCACTAAGCATCGCCTGACACGCGCCTAATTACAATCCCCTTGTTCTCCTCCCAAGGTAGTTACAATTTGGTAGCGTAGGAGGCGTTGGTTCAAAAAATGTCAATTAATGGCAGATGAAGTTAGCTCTAGCAAGCCGTGATGCCCGCTGTCGTACAGCAGCTCAACCAATCCAGGTAAGAGGCAACCAGACCCGTGCCGTCCAAACCCGTTGATGGTCCCCTCGCCGCCACAAGGCAACAACTGACACTATTGGTCATCGCTAATGCTCAGCGATCGGCAAACTCAGGTAGGACACCCATCACAGGATTCTCGCGCCCAAAATCTTATCTATAAAGCTTACAAATACCTTATCCTACAATGAAGAGAGGAGGACGATTCAACAAATAGAAGAACAAAAGAGTTCAGTCAATCTAGAGATCCGAACACCTAAAGCCATTCGAGGCGCCTCAAAACTATCTTGGGATGAGCTTTGAGCCGAAACACAAGTGGAAGGAATCGGCCCTCCTCCCTCCAACATCGCCAATCTAATCCGCTGATCTTAATGAGCCACTCTCCGATGTGTACCAAATGAGCCAAATCCTGTTTTAACTCACTTTTCACCGCTATATATAAACTATTGTGTATTTCACATCACATTTACCTTAGTGCTCACACTTTGTCATTTTCGAAAAAAAATTCTGATTTGAACATTAGAGGATTTATAATGGAAATATTTTTCGTCATCTTCTAACCTATTATTTATAATTTATGGTATGTAAAACTTAGGTTTAAAGACACGAATACCATACTCGTTTGAGCTCGATGCAGCTCAAAAAATCCGAAAGCCCCTAATTCGTATGAAAATTTGAACCTAATGACACATCAAGTGTAAAATTTTAGATTACTTTTTTTTGAGTTTTATATTCAATGGATGGATTATTTGAAGGGTTACTTGATGATTGTGTGAAGGTTACATGAGGAAAAGTATTTATAAAAAGTCACGCGATATTCACACGAATTTTAATTGAACAAAATTGTTCACATGAAATTTTACGAAATAGATGTGAGTTATCCATTCAAGTGCCAAATTTAGATAAATTTTCAGCAAGTATCCACAATATGACAACAAAATGGCTACTTAAATATTAGGATTGGGAGGAGTGCATTGTAAGATAATCGCCAGTTAGCCGCTTAAGCAACTACACGGATATAAAAGAACCCATTCAAATTTTTAGAATAATTAAAATTATTTTTAACAAAAATGAGCGCCGTACAGTGTGAGAAAGAGAAAAAAAAAAGAGTATCAAAAGAGGCCGTAACATTCGATTTAGATTTTACTCGAGTTCTATTTTGTATGAAGGTCATGTGTATTACTCTAATATTATTTTTATGACATATTATTATCTGATTACTTATTTTTATCTGTATATCATTTTCAGTAGATTGTCAAGTATGTTGAGATTATATTCAATCGATCATTCATTCAAATTATAATGAACGAATTCGTAATAAAGTTATATTTGTAATCAGATATTATTATAATAGATTTTTTTAAAAAATTAATCCAATTATTATTTATTTAATTAAGAAAAATTTTTAAGTTAAATATTATCATACAATTTATATATATCTTATTATGTGATTTGGTTTATTACAGTATATAATGTTGCCAATTGATAAAGAATTTGGAGATTTATTTCCGCTATATTGTATTTGTTTTTATTTTCAAAAAAATTTCAAAAAATAGTTCTACTTATTTAATTATCACCTCCGAATAACGTTATCAAATTAATTCGATAATAGTATAAATATACATTGAGATCTCCCAATGGCATTCTAAAAGTAGATACGAATTATTGATACGTCAACCTTGCATTGTTAATAAATTTAGTCTAAAGAAAATTATTTAACATATTTCTTTTTTTCTCAATCCTTTTAAATATCTAATTTTATCATAAATTTTGATTTAAGAATCCATTTTATTCAAATAACATTAATGCGATTGTACATCAAAAACTCAAAAAATTTAATTTCACTGTAAATTTTACATGTATTAGAATTTTTTCATCATTTATAGATTACCATAAAACTCAAAAGAAAGTCAATTTGGCCTTATGATTTTTATAATAAATTCAAGATTAAATAAAAATTAGCAATATAGTTAAAAGGCAAAGGTTAAAAATTAAATTGAATTTAGATTAATCAATGAAATAATGTTTGATTAGATTCTTTAACCCTATTTAAACGATGGTGATAATTAATAAAGTTATTAAGATATTAAAATTAAAAAAACAAGCTATTATGGAAATAACGTAAATTATAATTATTTTATAACTTTTATACAATCATACATATATATATATATATATATATATATATATATATATATATAATCTTTCTCCAATATAAAAAAATAAAAAATTAAAAGTACTTCAATCGACATTATTGGAACCGGGAGTACTGGTTTCCGGTTGTATTTTTGTACTGATGCTCAATGATAACGTCTGAGCGGGGGAAGTGGCGTCCTTTTTATTCGTTAATCTAATATCTAATGAATAAAAAATAATTTTAAAATTATGTATGTATTATATTTTTTATAATATCAATATTTATATATTTTTAATATATTATTAAAAAATTAAATAAAAATATTTATATATTGTGATATAATAAAATTAAATTATATTTAATAATTGAAAATGGCGCCTGGCGTCGCAGGCCCGTTCAGCTTGTGTGAGTGACGCTCCTGCTGTGTGCCCCAATGCAATGATTAACGACGTATAACGCACGCTCATCTATGGAGCGTGAACCCTCCCAGAAGTGCTTTGCTGCTGGTTTTGGCAGAAGCAGTGAACCGATTTCCCTAGCCAAAATCGCCTCTCACATTCATACAAACTACAATAATGCCACTAGAACAGAAAATCCTGGAGATGCCTTCATCGATATTTTGCAAGATAAGAATAGCATAAATGAAATTCAGATTAAATGCTCTCTGATTTTGATAATTATAAAAAAAATATATTTAATTGAGTAATGAATTTTTTGATAAAAAATTGAGTAATATTATGAGTTTCTATGTTACTACCATCTAGTTTTATATAGATTAATAATATTATAAATTTTTTAAAATTATCTAACTATATTATTAAATATATATCAATAACTTTATTTAATTTTTTTCTTATCTTCTTAAATCTTATTTTTCAATTACATTCTTAATTTTATTTCTCAATAATTTAATTTTATTTAAAAAATTATCCAAAAAAATATATACAGATTTTAAAATTAAATTCTATTGTAAATTTTGTTGACATTACATCTAACATCATATGACTTTGAGTAATTCATCTCACTTGAAATTTATACAAAAGTAAAGTAATTTGAAAAAAAAATTAATAAGAGTGAGAATTTAACAGTATTTTATATAAATTTTCCGTCTAATTTCCTTACTTTCCGGCCAATGGATTCAATCAGCCGGTTCCGAAACCAGCCGTGGTTTACAGTTTTTTCTTTTCTCTCTCTATCTCTCTCACCATCAATCTTCACTCCTCAGCCGTCACCTACCTCTCTTTATAATATCGTTTCTTCCTCATTACTGTCGCAGGTCACCCACCACCCGATCCTTCTCTCTTCTCAGAGAAAATCAGAGAGAAATAGGAAAGGTTTTGAAGCATTTTTAATGGATTCATCAGCAGTTAGAAGACCTTGTTTCATCGAAGGAGATGATGGGTTAGCATCACTTGCAGAAATGGAAGCTGGGCTTTCTGAGACCAGTCACCACCATACTCAAAACCATCCCTTCTTTTCAAGGGCTTCTTATTACAGTGCTAAGCCGAAGAGAAGAAGCAGCTTGAGAAATCTCTCTCTCCAATCTCCTATTGATTCTTCTCCTCGATTGGGTAGTGCCTGGTATGATGCCAGATATGAAGGGCACCGCCCCCATTTCTTGGAAGTTTGTTTTCTCTGCAAGAAACCTCTCGGTGATAACAGAGACATCTTCATGTACAGGTTTGTCTCTCTTTCCTCACTGTCTCTTCTTGTATGATTTTTCATTCAGCGTGGGTGAAGAAGCAGCTGATTCTGTTCTGATTCCCTGCTTCTTCTTCTGAACTACCAGAATTAATGGAAAATCAGTCACTTTCTTCAAGAGGTTTAGATCCAAGCTGAAGAAAATTCAACCCTTTTTTATAAACTGCTGTGGAATTTTCTTCAAATGGGCTTTCGTCTAATTGAAGGAAGATCGAATCTTTCTTACTTTATGAGGGGAGACTGAACGTCTCCGCTCTTGTATAATTTTTATAGCTTGACAATCGAAGGAAGATTGAATCTTATCTCCGGGAAGGGAAGGGAGTTATGTATAAATTGAAGTGCTCTTCCTTTTGGGTTTTCCTTCTACTCTTTCATCGATTTTAGAGGATTTTTAATGGTTATAGATTATTTTAATCTAATTTTCTATCTCTGTTTGTTCCTGTTGAATGAGTCTTGATGGGTGATTTGATTGAATTGCAGAGGGGACACACCATTCTGTAGCGAAGATTGCAGACAAGAGCAGATAGACAAGGACGAAGCGAAAGAGAAGAACAGTAACCACTCTGCTTCCATGAAAGCCTTGAGAAGCAAAACGGAGTCCAAAAAATCATCGTCTTCCTCCCCCATCAAAAATCAGGACTACCCTTACCGTCCTGGCACCGTTGCTGCCGCTTAATTCTGCACAAGACGGCGAAGAAATCGAAAAGATTAAGACATGCAAAAAAACAGAGAGAAGAAATTGTGTTTACATGCAAGCTAGAAGAAATGTATAAAAGAGGGGAAAAAACAGGAGAGCTCGGGAGAGAAATCTGTAAGGAGGCGGAAGCTCTCCGAGGGATTTGTGTTGAGAGTAAGCTTAGTGAATATCCATCCATATGAGATTTGAGGGTGCGGCTAGTGAACGCTCTGTGAATGGGTTTTCGCCTCTGTTTTTGATATTATTATTATTGCTGCTGTTTAAAAAGCAAGAAGGTTTTTTTTTTTTAAAAAAAAAAAAAAAGTGGTTGTAATTTAAGCAAGCAGTATTTGCACTGAATTTTCTTCTACATTAGAGTGTAGTTATAATTTAGTATTTGTAATTTTCCTTTTTTGATATAATCTATAATGTAAATTATATCCTTGTTATTCTCTTTCTTGTTTTATGATATCATATTTGAATCACTTATCCAGCATATATCGTGATATCATAAACATAATTATTTAAATTATATATGTATAATTGTATCATCTGTCTGCATAACACTTCATTATTATTGGTAAATCTATTTTACCATTGGTCAGTCTAAGTTTGGTGATCCTGGATTAGGCTTGCCTTTAAAATGAACACATATTCATTTAGAGACACTAAGCTTTTATATCATACCAAGTACAACAAATAATAGAGCACTAAGCTTGTAGGTTTATTGTTATAAAATTTATTAGAATTCTTAAATTTTGATGGGATAATTTCTTACTACCACAACAAAAAAAAAAATGCATTCTAAATCACACTAAGTCAATTTAAGTAAAAGGATTCGATGTTAGAATTTAATTTGAACAACGAAAAATATTGTAAAAAAATCTTATAGTCACCATTAACTAAGCCTTTATAAGAAATCTCAATGAATAAATCATAAATTTTAAAATAGTATTATCTGATATTAAATATCTAACTCTTCGAGATTTTTGAAGGTATAAAAATTTAATTTTTACCATATCTTTTATCATCAAGATTGCAATAAAACTTTTTGAAGAGACCGGTTTATTGCCAAATTACCCACTCTATTTGCCAAACACATTCTTGCCAAATTTACAAATTTTTCTAGAGACAAAGTTATCCTATGAAATGAAATGATTTTGGGATAATTTTCTACTTTTATAAAAAAAAATGCTTATAATTATGCAAAAATGTAAGAAATAATCTAAAATTTTATAAGGATTATATACAACTTAAATTCTAATTATGAACATTCTGTCGTCAATATGGAGTAGATGGGATAAGGACATCCTCTAGAATTAAGATAAAACATTTCAAAAATATATACAAATCATCTAATACATATATTAGCCTAGTAAAAAGAATAATTATAAAAGAACAGTGAAATATCATACTCGAGAAAACAAACCCCCAATTTCAACAATCTAAAATCATATACTGAAAATATAAAAAAAATCAAGTTATAAATCTAACCAATGTAAATTTTAAAAACAAAAGATATATAAAATATTGAAAGATGATAAATAAATATGCAATTATCTCATATCTTTATTACCGAACGATTCTAATAAACTTGAATATCAAATTGATAATAAAGTATATGAAATATAAGAAAATAAATTAAGAAATTATTCTTCTTATTTTGAATCTGAATTATAAAAAAATAAAATATCCGAATTATAACACTTACCTGATTTTAAATTATAAGAAATAAATATATTAAGAATAAAAGATAATAAAGAATTTTTCCTTGATATCCTAAATAAAATCAATGATCCAATAATTAAACATCAATATTACTTGAAATTAAAACATTTATTAACTTAGAAATAAAAATATAGAAATCTTGAGTAATTTAGTTTAACAAAACTATTCAAAAAATATCAATTACAGTCATTATTTAAAGAAGCCACTGTGGGAGATTTATAGAGTAAAATTAAATAAATAAAAATTAAAATCAAAGAGTTAAAAAGTGAGTTGCAGTAATAAAAAATTAATAAATTATAATTAGATACCCAGCTATTATTAGTTGAATAAAAAAATATCTCACTAGAAACTGCAAAAACATCCACATTCCAACCTATAAACCAAGAAAATCAAAGTAATGAGCAATATCTCCATTTAATTACAAAAATAAATTTTTAAAAATGATATTATCAAATTATATTAATAATAAATAATAAATTTAATTTCAAACTAGTAGCCTTATTATATAAAGAAGTCGATCAAAATTATATATAAAAAAGCTTAATACATGCTAAATATTATCAAAAAATAACTACAAAATTACATGCTACGAGTGAATCAAGGCTTAATATCAATTATAAATTAATAAATATAACTATATATTATCAATGACATTATTTTTGATCTACATTCATCTTAGTAAAAGATCTGTAATAAGATAACATCTAAAAAATTTTCGTTTTTACATAAATTTATCCTTTCATTGACTCCGTCAAAGGCATTTCAATCCAAATTTTATGCAATACTATCCTTGTCTCCTTTATGCATCCCAATAAATAGAAAAATATATATATATATAATAATTACAAACTACATCAGTATATAAACAAATTAATACCATAATAAAGAAAATAATAATAAAAATAATATTTGTAGAAAAAATTACAAATAGCAAACACTGAACAATAATTAACGAACCCATTGATTTAAAAAAAATTATAAAGATACAATAAACATTTGAAGATGAAGTTTTTCAAACCCTCATAATGTTTTTTGAAATTGTAAATTATATCAAGTAGAACTACCTTATAAAAAGGATTTTCATGAATCTCAAATTTTAATCAAAGCTAAATATGTTCAAATGAATCAAGAGTTATTAAAATACTATAAAAAAATACAAGATTTATTAGGTAACAAATTAATTAGGCCCTCTAAATCACTTTGAAGTTACTTTATCTTTTATATAATGAAACAAGCAAAATTAGAACGAGGAGTCACAATATTAGTCATCAACTGTAAACCCCTTAATAAAGTGTTTTAATGGATTAAATATTTCATATCTAACAAACGGGACCTAATTAACGGGTTATATAATGTAAATATCTTTTCAAAAATTGATATGAAATTCTGCTTTTGGTAAATCCAGATAAAATACTAAGATAAATATAAGACAATATTTACAATTCTTTTTTGATATTACGAGCAGAATATAATACCTTTTGAGCTTAAAATTATTCTGTCAGAATTTTAAAATATAATAAACTAAATATTTAATCAATATACATAATTTATAATAATGTACATTGATGATGTTTTAGTATTTAAAAAAAAATAATAGACCAACATTTTAAACATTTACACCAATTTCTAAATTCTATAAAATAAAATAATTTAGTTGTATCATTTGTAAAAATAAAATTATTTCAAACAAAAAATTAATTTTTAGGATTCACCATTTATTAACACATAATTATCCCTATCTAAAAATCTATTGAGTTTGCAACAAAATTTTTAGATAAAATTAAAAATAATAATTAATTAAAATAATTTTTAGGATATCTAAATTATATAACAAATTTTATTCATAAACTTAGACAACATTGTGGCACATTGTATAAACGATTTTAAAACATTGTGGCAAATAAAAATAATATTTGTAGAAAAAATTACAAATAGCAAACACTGAACAATAATTAACGAACCCATTGATTTAAAAAAAATTATAAAGATACAATAAACATTTGAAGATGAAGTTTTTCAAACCCTCATAATGTTTTTTGAAATTATAAATTATATCAAATAGAACTACCTTATAAAAAGGATTTTCATGAATCTCAAATTTTAATCAAAGCTAAATATGTTCAAATGAATCAAGAGTTATTAAAATACTATAAAAAAATACAAGATTTATTAGGTAACAAATTAATTAGGCCCTCTAAATCACTTTGAAGTTGCTTTATCTTTTATACAATGAAACAAGCAAAATTAGAACGAGGAGTCACAATATTAGTCATCAACTGTAAACCTCTTAATAAAGTGTTTTAATGGATTAAATATTTTATATCTAACAAACGGGACCTAATTAACGGGTTATATAATGTAAATATCTTTTCAAAAATTGATATGAAATTCTGCTTTTGGTAAATCCAGATAAAATACTAAGATAAATATAAGACAATATTTACAATTCTTTTTGGATATTACGAGCAGAATATAATACCTTTTGAGCTTAAAATTATTCTGTCAGAATTTTAAAATATAATAAACCAAATATTTAATCAATATACATAATTTATAATAATGTACATTGATGATGTTTTAGTATTTTAAAAAAAATAATAGACCAACATTTTAAACATTTACACCAATTTCTAAATTGTATAAAATAAAATAATTTAGTTGTATCATTTGTAAAAATAAAATTATTTCAAACAAAAAATTAATTTTTAGGATTCACCATTTATTAACACATAATTATCCCTATCTAAAAATCTATTGAGTTTGCAACAAAATTTTTAGATAAAATTAAAAATAATAATTAATTAAAATAATTTTTAGGATATCTAAATTATATAACAAATTTTATTCATAAACTTGGACAACCTTGTGGCACATTGTATAAACGATTTTAAAAAATCCCCCCCCCCCATGGATAGAGGAACATACCACATAAACAAAATAACTAAAATAATAAGTTCAATGCTTACATTGTCTAAATAATCTATAACATCATGTCTCACTAGTTGTCAAAATTGATGCATCTGATATAGGATATGAAGACATCATTAAGTAAAAATTATAGTCAGTATAACATACACAGTTCATACGTTTTTATTTTAGTTTATTGCTACTGAACTTGCATTGACCCTTTGGGATACCAAGCCCCTTTCTATCAACTATAGCCCATTTGGATATAATTACTATGATTATAAAAATAATTTGTATAATACTTTTTATTTACACTCTTATAATTATTTGTAATTTATCTAATTTGATAAATCATATCCTAAAGAACTACCCAATTGGTTTCTGAAATGGTAGTTATACTTTGATATTATCTTAACCATTTATCTACAAAATGTATAGGAATCACACCTATACTATAAGAAATTATATAAAGATATTTCTTCATTCCTCAAAAAAATATATTTTCATATTGATTATAAAGTCCAATAGATTATGGCATGGGTATTTACTTGTCAACAATTTTATCAAGGCACCTCATTTTCTATTGTGTGAGAATTTCGCAACTAACATTTTTTTTTTTTTCAAAAAGGTTAATTACAGTCTCATTGGTGAAAGATATGAGTGAGAAATAAATCTTTATACCATTAAAAATTCTAAAGAATAAGGCATCTAAGATTGGATATGACTATTTTAAAACACATAATTTCTTTTCCAGGATTTCTCATAAAAGCTTAGCTAATGGTAACTATAAGAATTTTTACAGTATTTTTTTATTTTTAAAATTAAATTTTACCAATAGGTCTTTCTACTTGAATAAATTTTGTATAATTTAAAATATATATTTTTTGGGTTGCAGTAATAAAGAACAATAACCATCTTGTTTTATTATTTAGAATGTAAATTATATCATATTGAGAATCTAAATATCATGAGTTCCTATGTCACTACCATCTAGTTTTATATAGATTAATAATATTATAAATGGTTAAAAATTATCTAACTATATTATTGAATACTTATCAATAACATTATTTAATTTTTTTCTTATCTTCTTAAACCTTATTTTTCAATTACATTCTTAATTTTATTTCTCAATAATTTAATTTTTATTTAAAAAATTATCCAAAAAATTATATACAGATTTTAAAATTAAATTCTACTGTAAATTTTGCTGACATTACATCTAACATCATATAACTTTGAGTAATTCATCTCACTTGAAATTCATACAAAAGTAAAGTAATTTGAAAATAAAATTTGAAAATAAATTTATTAAGAGTGAGAATTTAACAGTATTTTATATAAATTTTCCGTCTAATTTCCTTACTTTCCGGCCACTGGATTCAATCAGCCGGTTCCGAAACCAGCCGTGGTTTACAGTTTTTTCTTTTCTCTCTCTATCTCTCTCACCATCAATCTTCACTCCTCAGCCGTCACCAACCTCTCTTTATAATATCGTTTCTTCCTCATTACTGTCGCAGGTCACCCACCACCCGATCCTTCTCTCTTCTCAGAGAAAATCAGAGAGAAATAGGAAAGGTTTTGAAGCATTTTTAATGGATTCATCAGCAGTTAGAAGACCTTGTTTCATCGAAGGAGATGATGGGTTAGCATCACTTGCAGAAATGGAAGCTGGGCTTTCTGAGATCAGTCACCACCATACTCAAAAACATCCCTTCTTCTCAAGGGCTTCTTATTATAGTGCTCAGCCGAAGAGAAGAAGCAGCTTGAGAAATCTCTCTCTCCAATCTCCTATTGGTTCTTCTCCTCGACTGGGTAGTGCCTGGTATGATGCCAGATATGAAGGGCACCATCCCCATTTCTTGGGAGTCTGTTTTCTCTGCAAGAAACCTCTCGGTGATAACAGAGACATCTTCATGTACAGGTTTGTCTCTCTTTTCTCACTGTCTCTTCATGTATGATTTTTCATTCAGTGTGAGTGAAGAAGCAGCTGATTCTGTTCTGATCCACTGCTTCTTCTTCTGAACTACCAGAATTAATGGAAAATCAGTCACTTTCTTCAAGAGGTTTAGATCCAAGCTGAAGAAAATTCAACCCTTTTTTATAAACTGCTGTGGAATTTTCTTCAAATGGGTTTTCGTCTAATTGAAGGAAGATCGAATCTTTCTTACTTTACGAGGGGAGACTGAACGTCTCCGCTCTTTAATAATTTTTAAAGCTTGACAATCGAAGGAAGATTGAATCTTATCTCCGGGAAGGGCAGGGAAGGGAGTTATGGATAGATTGAAGTGCTCTTCCTCCTTTTGGGTTTTCCTTCTACTCTTTCATCGATTTTAGAGGATTTTTAATGGTTGTTGATTATTTTAATCTAATTTTCTCTCTCTTTGTTCTTGTTGAATGAGTCTTGATGGGTGATTTGATTGAATTGCAGAGGGGACACGCCATTCTGCAGCGAAGATTGCAGACAAGAGCAGATAGATAAGGACGAAGCGACAGAGAAGAACAGGAACCACTCTGCTTCCACGAAAGCCTTGAGAAGCAAAACGGACTCCAAGAAATCATCGTCTTCCTCCCCCACCAAAAATCAGAACTACCCTTACCGTCCTGGCACCGTCGCTGCCGCTTAATTCTGCACAGGACGGCGAAGAAATCGGAACGATTAAAACATGCTGGAAAAAAAAAAAAAAAACAAACAGAGAGAAAAGAAATTGTGTTTAAAAAAACAAAAGAAAAGTAAAAAGCTAGAAGGTTCCTCTTCGTGGTTGTAATTTAAGCAGGCGGTATTTGCACTGAAATTTTCCTCTACATTAGACCCCATGTGACATATACTTCGGTTCTATTTTAGATTTTATTTAATACTCTATTTTTTTTTTACATAATTTATTAATATATGAAAATAAATAAAATACGGTGAAAGTATGATAAAAAGGATACTCTTTTGATAATGTTTATTTTGAGATTTCATCTACCTCACTTTCTAAAATGAGGAAATATTTATTATCTAACTAAACTATTCATGTTTAATACGTATTGGATTTAAATTATTAACAGATTAGGGTGTCGTAAATTTTTTAAGTAAAACTGAAATGAATTTGGTTTTTATATCTTTTAATTTAGATTTTACACATTACAATTTAAAAATAAGTAATCAAATAATTAACAAGATTTACTTTCTTTATATATTTTTAACACTTAAATCAATAATCTTCTTAACAGATAAAAATATACGAGAATAAAAAAATACAAATTATGATACAGAGAGGGGTTTTTCTTGAGTCCAAGTGGTGGTGTGTTCGTGGGGAGCGGCTTTGATAGTAGGAGGTGAGAATGGCATGGGAATTCTCTCGAGGCTCTATAGATAGAGTATAATTTATTAGGAACTCTTTGAAAATAGTGTTTGAGGGCAGGTATCAATGTCAATATAGGCATTGATATGAGTATGCCATTGGAGTCTGTCATAATGATTTTTTATAACTTTTGAGTTAGCTCAATTTTATTTGAGCGGCAAGACTAGCTGCCAATTACCCCATGCAAATTCAGTGGGCTGGCATGAGGATTACAGACGCTTTGGAGAGATATTGTCCGTGGCAAATATTGAGATTGTCGTTACGGGAGATACATTCAGTTGGGAGTCGGGAGATTTTGGAAAGATTGTTCTTTGGAAAAAACATTTGAAGATTCTATCAGTTAAAGTGGATGATCTTCAATGTGTGAAAACGGTGTTATAGGCCATAGCTGAGCTATTGAAGTACTGTCGGATATATAATATTGTCAACAAAATTACATAATATATCATATGTAGGAAGAAAATATAACTAATTGTAAATCTGTTTTTTTTGATCTACTAGAATAAGTAATTTTTATAAATATTTATAAATTACTATCTAAATAATTATTTTTTTATTATTTTATAAAATATTTAATTAATATAAATATCATTAAAAATTTATAAAAATACTATATATAATTTCTTATATTTTAAAATTATAATATTAATTTTTCATTTAACGCCGCGGTCGGAACATTAATGCTCTGTCAGATCCCGCCTCGATTTTAACCGGACAGAGATAAAGACTCAGAAAATAATTAATTTGAATATTTTATAATGTTGAAACGTGGACCCCCCTATTTATTAAATATTTATAAATATATATATTCTTATTTTCTTAACTATATTCAAATAATATAATATTTATCTATTTTTTTATATTCTGTGTCTCCATTTACGTAGTAGATTATTAAATCTAATTTATTAATAAAAAAATATTTTAAATCTATTTTATTTTTTACACGGGTTCAGAATTTGTTGGGATGGCGAGGAACCACACGTGTGCACGTGCTTTTAAATATTCAAAAATTATAATTAAATCTCAAATGTTTCTAAATTAGAGGAGTTGCGGGATTAAATGGTACGATAAAATGTCGTCAATTTTTTTTTTTTTTTTTTATTCTAGATATATATTATCAATTTATTATATGATAATCTTATTATCATTCTCAACTTCTAAATTTAATTTAGTTTTAAAATATTGTCTAAATATGAATTTAGTGCTAGATATAATTTTTATTCAAATTAATCAAAATTTAGAGTAGATAAAGTATATATATGTATAGTAAAAAAATAGAAAAATAAATAAATTCAACACAAAGGGTATAATATTAGGAATTGGATAGATTAGATTATTACTAATTTTTAATATTTTGATTTGTTTGAATAGGAAATATATAATTTAAAAAAATATGGTAAATAAATAAATAAATAACAAAAAAATATTAATTTGATAGTGTATAAATTTCATGATTATGTCTAATTACACATCAATAAAAATCAGTTCGAGATAAATTTTTATTTAAATATAAAATTTAAATATTAAACCTATATAAATTTGTATTTATTATTAAAACATATCCTATTTATTATTTTTTAAAAAGTCATATTAAATAGTTGATAAGTTTAAAAATATAAAACACACTGTTGTTAAAATTTTGTCAAAAAGCCTACTTTTACATAAAATAAACCAAATCTAATTTTTTTTTTTTTATGTTGTCACATGCATTAAAAATATCACAGCATTGTCAGCTTAAAATCTTAGCATTTTTTTATATATTATTTAATTGTGTTGTGATTCAAATTTAGATTTTTGTAGGAGTAAAAATGGTAAAGTTTGGTATTCGAATTTTATAATCTGGAACCTATACTATACAAATAAACGTAAATTTAAAAATATATATGGGTATGATTTTGGTATATTTTCTGATACTCAAATTAGTGACCTTTCTTTAAAATAAAGAAAGGAGGAGAATATTGATTTATATTAGAATATATTTAGTGAGAGAATAATAATGCTATTTAGATTTGCTCGGATGTGCTTAAAGTGTCTTTTTCTTTTTTATGGCCAACATCCATTTTTCATTGAAAAAAAGGTTATTTATAATTTAAAAAGAACAGTCGAGAGTAATTTTTACCATCCTCTTAACTCTTATTTGTAGTTTGTAGTGTGTAAATTTTAAATTAATAGCGGTAGAGAATAAATCCACTCTAATTTGATCCACAATAGAAGAATGGAATGCTTCTTAATTTGTACCACAATTTGAGAATCAGAAACGCAACAATTTATAAAAATTATTATTTTATTATATAAATCTAAATTGTAAATACAATATATTTAAGCAATATTATTATGTATAGTTCTATAAAAATATTTTTTAAAGTATAGAATCATCACAAAAACTTAAATTAAAATGTTCTATAATATGTACAAATTTGAATATTTTACATCTAAAGAAATAATTTTTTTTATAGACTTTTACAAGTCTCTAATTCGTATACGTTTAATCTATTAAAATTTTAATATTCATAAATATTTTTAACGATATCAAAATAGTTAAAGAAATCTTAAACCGGTATTAAAGATACAATAGACTTATCTACGGCTAATCAGTTAATGATCAGTCTATCACTCAGTTATTAAATAATTTTTTTAAAAAATTAAATTATAGGCTGTATATTAAATAAAAATAAAAATTAAAAACAAAAAACGACAAATTATAAACCTATTAGATATTTGTCTCCTAGGATGTGGAACACATGAGCTGTTTCATGCCCATGTGTGGTACAGAAGATGCCGTCCACAGCATGGCATGCCGTTTGCACTTCAGCTGACTTGTCATCAACCATCAATGATTATTAAAATAAATCTATGTATTTTAATATATAATAATTTTTAGTTAATTATTAGTATATATGATACATAATTTTATTTACTTATGTAATTTGATCAAGGATTTTTATAAATATTAGAGTTTAAAATATTTGATGGTGTGATAATTCAAATAAAATAAAATAAAATAAAATATTTTTATTTTTGAATCAAGATAATTAATTAATCTAATAGATTGATTATTTGATAATTCAAATCAAGACTTTTATTTTTTAAGTGCTTATTAGGACAAGAACTCAAATGTGTCTATTTTCATTTTGATTAGAGGGGATTAAGAGATTTAATTAGAAGTATAAGCAATTATTATCAGAAAAATATCAGTAGAAGACTATAAATATTTATTTTAATTAGCTTGATAATTCACAAAATTATTAGCTTGATAATGTCTTTTTAAGTTACTAGCCAACCCCACATTAGGCTGTCACTTGACAGCTTGCGACTTGTTGGACATATCTAACCCATCTTGGCTTTAAAAATTATATTTTGATATATCTGTAGGCCTATTAATATATTTATTTTATATATATTTATTTATATAAATTAATAAAAAATTTGCATCATTTAATAATATTTTAACTCACACCATTCTTCACTCATTGAGTAGTCTTTATCGACTACTACTATAATCAACTACCAAAATTAAATCATACTTAGATAAGATGAAATTGTCATTTAATAAACTATCCAATATTGATTGGGATATGAAGAATGAGCTCTTTCTCTCTTGCTTTCAGATAATAACTTAAATGTCAAAAGTAGAAACTAAACAATAAGCATGAAAGAGTATTTGATGTATCCCACATCGAAAAGTTTAAGACAACCTCGAATTTATAAATTTAGGGGGCTATCTCCCCCATAGGATTTCTTTTAAAGTAGGTTCTTTTTTATACAATGCGCACGTATCAATAAGATTTTTATTGAGATTGATTAGCGCAACTCAAAGGGTTACTTGCGGAGGGTTTTGATCAAAATGATTCTTTGAAAAGAGCCACTACTATAGGTGGCCTGTTATCGGTGCGTCGAGGTGGAATGAAACATTGCAGAATGGAAGTTGCCGAGCAAAAGCTGTCGAGTAAAATGCCGTGGAGTGCAGCCACCGAGATCTGCAACTGTGAAAGAGGAGAGGAATGATGCATGTCTTACGTCGGAAAGTTAGAAGCAGAATTTCTAGTTTATAAGTTTGGATGGCTCTCCCCCATAGAACATCATCTTGGAGTGAATTTTTTCCCTGAATTTGTATACGCATCAATATCAATATCAAAAGACCATCATATCTCTAAGGAAAAATTATAATTACATCTGAGTTTTGCTCTCAGAAAATGAGAACTACAATAGGTTGGCCATGCCACAGAAAACATATCAATGAATTGCAAAAATCAAATCAATCTACGACAGATCCACAGACAAGTTACTAAAAAAATTAATTACTCCCCTAAACATGACTCATTTGAGCCTGCCCGAAACTCGAAACCCAACTACGGCAGTAAAAATTAACAGTTAATGTGATGCTTCGGACGATCAAAAACCTCGTTTTCTTATTTATCACAGTAATTTGATTGAAACCAACTCAGTTTTCACCATTTTTCTGCCCATTTGCCAGAGCTTTAATGGTGGTTGTGGGAAGCTATCTTGTTGCTGCAGAATAGCTCTGTTAAGATTCTAGTATCGCCCCCCTCAACGCCTCGACTATCACAGGCATATCAGGCCGATCTTTCCAATTCTTGCACACGCATTGATCAGCCAGCTTGGCAACCTTTCGAGCGGCTCCGAGAGAATACTGGTTTCGGAGCCTCAAGTCCATCATCTTGTAAAATCTCCTGCTGTCGGCCGGGAACTGTTTCACCCATTCCAGAAGCTTCTGCTCTGATGCGGGTCGATTTCTCTCTATAGTTCTTCTGCCCGTCAAGATTTCGTAAAGAACAACCCCAAAAGTGTATATGTCGCTCTTTACATACAGATGGCCCGTTTCAACGTATTCTGGTGCGGCGTATCCATATGTTCCTACCGGCTAATTGGGTTAACAACAAGAAAATGAGAAGATTTCGTAAGGCAATGTGACACAATTTGAGTTTAGTAAACACCCTTTCATAGTCTATAATCGCATTTTGATCACAGTTTACGAATTCAAGTAAATAAGATATGGTCATTATCTGAGCTACATCGTGACCACAGAGGTCATGACGTTGGTTTCCATGCATCAGAAGATGACTTCATTTTGAATGGTCTAAATCCAAACAATATATAGCTAAGAAGCACCAACATCCCATTATAACGCAATTTGACACGTGCCAAAAAAAATTGTTTTTTATTCTTTTGACTACAATGCATTCGAGGTACGTTAGAAAATTTCATAATTAAAAAAAAAATAAGACTTTATAATATAAATTAGAGAAAATTTTGGCCAATCTAATAATATCACTTATAATTATATATTGTTTCTTCTCGTGAAATTCCATTAGATAAAAAATAAAAAATGTGTTTTAATTAAAAATTTAAATTATAAACAGTATTGTTAACTATTTATATTCTCATATTTACAAATAAATAATAAATTTTAGTTACTACGTCACCAACACAGCATGCCGTGACTTTACTTTTAGAAAGATCTAAGCGTTGGGGTGTGCTTATGCTTCTTAGCTGGATAGCATAGGCTGTCTAAACTTTTTTTTGCCATTAAGTAAACATAAAGGTGTTCCAAAATTTGAAACTTTAACGATATTAAATGAGTTAATAACAATTCTTCAAATTTTTTAATTTAAAAAAGAGATTCAGGTAATCATTAATCATTTAATATAATACTTCAGCATGTATACCCATGTCTTTTCTAAATCTATCATAGGTCCCAGATGAGCATACTCAACAGCAACATCAATAGTTCATATAAAGAGCTAGCTAGAAGTTTGAAGTGAATACCACATCCCAGAATCTGACGAGGGGGGCGTACTAAACAGATTAAATTAAACTCACCACCGTGGACACGTGAGAACGATCCGCAGCAGGCCCTTCTCGAGCAAGACCAAAATCCGATAGCTTTGGAGTGAAGTTCCCATCCAACAGCACATTTGGGGCTTTGAAGTCTCGAAATATCACCTAATCAACAGCCAAGTTTCATAATAAGAAAACCATCGATGTTTTCCACCAGTAATTGTAACAGGAAAAGCCAAATGAAATTTCATCCGAGAAGAAGAAAAGCAACCGGGACTTCCAATCCCTTGTGCAGGAAAGCCAGTCCTTCGGCCGCACCCAACATTATCTGTAATCGTGTTTTCCAAGGAAGAGCTGCCAAATTCTTGTCAAAGAGATGATTTTCTAAGCTTTTATTAGGCATGTATTCGTATACCAAGAGCCTTTGGATCCCTGTTGCTGCATCTACGGAACAGTATCCTAAAAGTTTGACAAGATTTGGGTGCTCGATGACACCAAGGATATGAACTTCTGCAAGCCATTCTTTATGACCCTGCAGGAGAATATACAATGCGTTCCAAACACTGTTACTAAATTAGAAGATGATCAGCTGCAACACTCAAACAATTTACCATATAAAAAGGAGAGCAGTATTCTTAAGTTGCAAGTACAAATAGAGTTTTGAAAACAGTTTAAATATGACCTCATAAAACAACATATTTGACTGAGGAAAAAGATTTAACCAATCAATTAATAGCTTCACACAATGAGTTGCTTTGTACCGTTAAAAACGAAATGAATCAGAAAACCTAAATATAGTGTCATATCCAATCATCAAAAACTTGTCAGCTTCAATTGAAAGCTTATGGTTTATGGAGCCATCCTACTTTTTTTTCTCTAATTCTGGTCGGATCACTAGTTCGGCCACAAGAAATCTAAAGTATCAGATTATGCACAATTAAATAGTCAATTGGAGCAACAGCAAGATTTCACCACTTGTTAGGAAAAAAAAACCTAAATCTTCAACCACTGAATTGTATAGGATTATCGCATCCACTATGTCAGATCATTTTTAAGGCAAGAAAAGCTCTTGACAACCCCCTCTGTCAAAAAAAGAAATTCCGAGTCCCACATTCTCCCAAAAGTTGATATAAAATTAGTTAATTGCCTCAATCATAAAGTCATCCATTACTTTCACAAAAGGCCCTAAATATCACATTTATTGTAAAAGCGCTTTCTATTGGTGTCAAAAACAAAAACTCTTTAACCCCCCCTCCCATCCCCAAAGAAAAAACATAACAAAGGGCCAAACATAAAAATCCTTAAAATCAAATAATCAAAGATTTATTCATAGATTAAGATTGACTATTGTTGGATTACAGTAAAGTGAACTTAGGATAACTGACTCCGATAAAAAAATAGAAGACCCGAATGGAAAAAAAACAACCTGGATGGGAGAAAATTAAAAACCAAATAAGTGAATAGACGATTGAAAACAGGTCTAAAATAAGGCAATTGGACGTACCTGCCTATATACCTAGCGCTAGGCCATGTGGGCGCCAAGTGCCCCCCATGAAGCTAAGGTTGCATGCAAGGTACCCCCGCCGCATGGCCTACGTTACTTGTCGCTTATCAGGAAGTGAACCCTCCTCTATCTAAAGGAGGGACAAAGTAGTCTAAGGGGAGTAAAAAAAGATGGTGGAAAGGGGGTGAGAGGCTGGGCAGATGCCCAACTGCACCCGCTACCATCGCCTCGCACCAAGGCCATTGCTGGCCGCCTATTGCTGCCGATACCAAGGTTGTTGCTAGTTTGAGTATGCCGCGCCAGCCCTAGTAGCCACCTTGCCGCTGGGCTTAGGCCTGTAATTGCTGCTTGATCCACGCCCTTGTTGTTGCCAAATAATGCCCAACCACCTATTTGGACCCTAACAGGGCTTGTGCCTAGGCATGATGTCGATGGTACCTACACCTCCAGTCTCTCGCTAGGATCCTAGCCAAACTCGGCAGTACCTACACCTTCAGCCTCCCTCCTGGACCCTGACTGGGCTTGCGCCAAAGTTTCAAACCGCTTCTGCCGCCACCCAACTCCTTATGCACGCCGGCTGTAATACCCGAACCTCTATTTGAATTATTTTCGATGTTTTTGATATTTTGGGTTTATTGGACGTGTTGGATTAATGGTATTTTGTAAAATTTTGAAGGACTTCGGTTTGGTGTTAAGTGCTCGAGGCTCGCCGGCCGTGTGCTTGAGGAGCAAAAACTAGAAGGTGTGTGCCCAATAAGTGCTCGAGTATAAATTCCAGAATGTGTTGCGCTCGAGCAGTGCTGGATCGCTGGGATTACTGGAGAGCATGCACTTGAGACACACCAGAGGTGTGCTCAAGTGCGGGTCGCCTTATAAAGCGCACGCGTGTTAGGGTTTCGCCATTTTCATATAGTCGGAGCAGGAGGAGAGAGGAAGAGGAGGAAAGGAAAAGAGATAAAGTGGTGACTGGGCGTTTCGGAGCATCATTTCGTCAGATCTGCGGAATATAAGGTTGAGGCAAGTATCCATAATCCAAATCCTTGGTCTATTTTCATGCCCGACGATATTTGTGTATATTTCAGAGATTTTGGTTACATGTATGTAATTATCATGCACCCCTCTATTTATTATTTACATGCATATATGTTATACTGGTTGTTTAGTGATACTATGCATATATTTGTGATTTTGAAAGGTTTTGTTATTTATGAAAATTCGGAACGATATATATGTATATTTGTATATCCATATTGTTAGAGACTTTTGTCTAATTGGCATATTCCGTGACCATATGTATTATTATATTGATGTCGGGTTGTGGGTTGTCGGGTTAAAGTCCGTTCTGTCTGCCCTCCAGTCGCTTGAGCCCGTCCCAAGCCTGTCCGCTAGCCATGAGCTCGATTCCCGCTCGAGCACAAAAAAACAGAATGATGGCCGCTCGCCTTCCGCTTGATAGCCGCTCGAGCCGAAAAATCAGTAGGGTGCCCGCTCGACGCGCGCCCTCTGGCGGCTCGAGCACCCGCAGGGTTTCTCGCAAAACCTTACTGCCGCCCGCCGCGCGCTCGAGCCCCGCTCGAGCGCCGGTCCAACGGGCAGAATTTTCAAATGCGTTTTTGGCTCCACTATAAATTCATACCTTATTTTCTTGGAACCAAAAAGCACACCACAATCTCAACTGATAATTTTTGAAGTCTTCAAACTTGAAAGAAAAGCCTTTCATGCATCATTGATTTAGTCACTCTTGAGAAAAAACCAAAAGACATTACCTTGAGCTTCATGATCTAAGGAGTTTTCTCACCATTTTTCTTTTTCTTTCACCATTAAAACTTTTATCCTTCTACCATCGTTGGAGACTTTTGTTCGTAAAGAAGGAGACTTGTTCGTGATTGAAAATTCAAGTGGTTCGAGGGAAGATTGACGTGAAGACCGGAAGGTGTCCGGTTCCGTTGCCGCGGGCAAATCCAAGGAGTTCCTTGGTAGGGATCACGTGAAGGGAGTAAGTCGGCTAGGTTAGCGCGTCGTTACCACCTGGTCTGTAAGTTGATTTTTATAGTGCATTGCTTCCCTGACCGTTGAAGCCCGGTGTGTTTTTCTCGATACCGTGGGTATCGAGTTTTCACTTCGTCACCAAAAATTGAGTCTTTATCTTTATTGCTCTTAATTATTTAATTCGTGCATGCTTGTTAATCTCGTTAGCATCTAGTGTTAAATATCTTTTACGTGTGTTAGATATTTATTATTATTTATTGTTGCTTCCGCTATAATTTTCGGGGTCGAAACTCGTTAGCACCAAAACGTGCTTTTTCACATATGTTATGGAACTATGAACCAGACCTTACATCAGTCCACATGCATACTTCCGAGGGGGGTCACTACATGGACCATGATGGTCTAAGACCCAAGGGGTCGATAAATGTGATCTGAGATATGTGGCATTTGGTATCCCTCCCGACGAGGAGGCTTAGTCCCGATGGGGATGTACGTGATATGTTATCTCCCTTCCGCTGGTAGGAAGGCTGAGGTGTATTTTAGTTGATTTGCCCTACTATGTATTTTAAATGAGAATAATTGTAAGGAATTAACGAAAATTAATATATTTGGATGTTCTAATATATATAACTAAACTTGAGGTTGTACCCAAAATTGCATGTGTCAAAATATAGTGAGGAAGTTCCGAATCTATGAGAGACAATGTACATAGATGGCATTGGGTTGCCTGCCTAAAACACAGCCGATATAGCCAAAGTTACTGGATGGATGTAACCTTTCCTCAAGTTGGTTTAACAATATTTGGTTCTTCGATTTCGTGCATACTTTATATTTCTGCGTGGATTAGTACTAGATTGTGATTTGAGATGTGCGGATTAGACCACAGATTGGGCGATAGGAATGTCTCGTACGTATATATATGTGTCAAGCCCAGAACGCGTTTTGATTATATGTTTTGGTTCTGATTTCCTTTGATTTCTGCATATGAGATCATGAGTTTTGGATTTGAACAATGTTATGTGTATTATGCGGATGTGGTGACAGTTACGGCTTATACAACGTGACATCGGATTACGATATGTTATGATACGATATGATATCGTCTACGAGATTCGACCAAATCGTGATTTATTATGATTGTGTCTCGGGAGACGATTTGATATTGACGATGATTTAGTATGAAATTATTCCTCAATTTTCAAAGATTTTACGAACTTGTGGTTTATTTTACACGATTGTTATGTGAAATCCCATTCCTCTGACTTATGTATATTATTTTACATGTACAATGATACTTGCTGGGATTTAAACTCATATTTTCATATTTTATCCATTTAGATTAGTGGTTTGGATGCGATTGTAGGAGTTTGAACTCGATCTGATGCGGCATTGTTTTCCTTGGTGAGTATGGATGTTTATGTCTATTAGGCTTTTGACCTCGGGGGTGTATTTGGTTATTGTTAATGGCCGGTTGTGGGTTGCGGACTCTGTATTGAGAATTATGGGATATTTATGTCTAGTAGATGAGTTGTTTCATTGGATAGCCCCCTTTTAACTTATGGATAGCAGATTATGTATTTTGTTGTTCGGATTTTATCTAATGAGGTCCTGTGTGGGTTGTTTTGTGTTGGGTCCTATGCCTGTATGAATTGTCACGCATGGATTGGATTTTTATCGTTATTGATATATTTATTAGATTTTATATTGTAAATTTTTATTTATTGACTTGTGTATTATATCCCAGGGACATGACACCGGCTTTGCCCGTACCTACATCGGTACCTATCCTCTGTGCTCTAGCAATCCACGCTTGGCACCTACGTTAGTACCAACATTGGTTGCTGGAGCCCACTTAAGGTCTGCTATTAGAACCTTTAGTTGGATGGCGTTATTGCTGATTGTTGTCATGATGACCGTGTTGCTGTCGCTTTGCTGACATTGGCCACAGTGAACCACTTAAGCTAAACTAGCCTAGATTTAATGCCCAAATAAGCTCAGTATAGATATAAGGCTTGGATAAGTCCATAACAAATATGAGGTCTAGATAAGTCCAAAGTGATAGAAGGCATAAATAATAAGACCTTTTTAATTTTCAATGGATTATGTGGCCTGAATAGGCCTCAACCTCTCCCTAGGCCCAATAAATTCTCTCCCTCCTCCGGCTATATTAATATTTCTTATTTATTCCAATAATTGTTTGAAATATTTTACTGACTTGAGTGTGAAAGAGATTTCTAAAAAAAAATCTCTCGGTGTTCCTTTTACATTTTATTTTTGTTCATGGTGTACAAGAAATCAGTTCAAAACTTATCATGCTCGAATACAGATCATTAAAGATCTGGGTCAAATTGAATTTTCAATGACACATCAACTATGGATATATAAATCTAGCGTTTCATAGACTCCACAAAACAATAGAACATAATAGCCAAAAGCAATAACTGTATATATAACCTGCTAATCGGGAAAAGAAAAAGAAAGTTGAAGGAAGCACCTGCATCCCATTGTTGTTAAGCTTCTTAATGGCAACAACAGTAGGCTCACCCTGCCCATTCGCAGGCATTATTGTTCCTTTATAAACAGTTCCGAAACCACCTACTCCAATTCTCAACAGCCGGTCGAAATCATTGGTTGCTTGTTTAAGCTCAGAGTAAGAAAAGACCCTCAAATTCGGCTCCTTCTCTTTGTACAATTCCGGGATGCTTCTTGATGACAAGGCTGAATTTGCTGATTTTGCCCCTCGAGTTGCAGAAACATTTTGTGAAGTACCTTGGTTCCCTATTTCAGGTGGTGATTCTGCTTTCTTGCCCTTGGATTTACTCTTCTTAAAGTAAAAGCACAACATAATTTTTGCTTCCGCCAAACAGCCTCTCTTAATGGTGCTGATCACCTTAAACTAAAAGCTACCTAACTAAGCTGCACAGTGCACAAATGTCAATTTCAAGCAAAGAAAATTTTAGCCGAGGCAAGAAAGTGGCAAAATTTTTGGAAGAGAGCAACGTACCCAGATAGAAAAGCGAAGAAAAATAGGAGGTCAAATAAACACGAGAGAGATTGAAGTCACCGAAAGTCAGGCAGATCAGTTCGAGAATTGGCAAAAAAGTTAGGCAGTTTCATGGGTTTTTAAATTAGACACCGGAAGTCGCAACAAAGGGAGGAAGACGAAAGATTAGTCAACCAGTATTCGTAATAGTATCAATTGAAGTCACGATCAGGAGAATGCGAAATGCGGTTTAGCTTAAAACGAAACAACACAGACGTTTCCATTCGCGCACAGAGACCTGAGAGAGAAAAAGGGAGAGGAAGCAGAAGATGAGAAGCATAAGAAATTTCAGGGATTTTACGCCAGGGCGGTCGATGAGATTCGAGTGTCGTGCTGGAAACGAAAAGAATAATTGTCATCGGATAGGCTGATACGTGAGACCGCCAAGGAAGGCAATGATCAAACCTTGTGTTTGATGTCATTTTCCCGAGGAAAATTTCTTCGGGACATTTCCCGGCTTTTTCATACCCTACGTTACCGTTTATTATCCATATTTTAATTTTTTATTTTTAAATAAATAAATATAATTTAATTATTTTTTAAAAAGTAAAAAAAATTAAATATTTTAAAATAATTAAAATTAAGAGAACGAACAATTTTATTATTTGAAGGCATCGTCTATTGCCGTTGGTTATGCTGTGTTTGGTTTATATGATAAGACTTATAAAAAATATAGAATGCTAAAATTATAGACAAAAAATATAATATTTCTAAAAATGATAATTAGAAAAAAAAATTTAAAATATAGAGAGATAAAATAATGAAAAAAATGTATTCTATTTAGTTCCTACGAAGAAAAAACCGTAAAATTTATCTAAAAGACCCACAAAATTTGTTAAAACAATTTACATTTTTGAATAATTTTTTTCTTAATTTCTGGTTAAAAATTATGGAGTCATATTCAAATAAAATATAATTAAATATAATTTCTACATTTCAACAATTTTCCTACCTAGGGATTATAATTAAGATGTATTTTTAAAATCACTATTAAATATTATATTAAATATTATATTAAAATCACTATTATAATATTAAATATTATATTTATTTTTTAAATATTAAATAAGTTTTTGTTATTAAATAAAGAATTACATTAAATATCTTTATTTTTAAAATATCGATTGAGTTTGTTATAATTTTTTAAAATATCAAATATTTTTATTTTTTATAATTAAAATAATTTTAAAAGTAATAAAGGAAAAAAATTTAAGATAATATTATATATATTATTTGTATTTTTTAAATAAAAATTACATTTATTAACAAAATAAAAAAATTGATATTATCTTAACAATGGCCCTCCACGCGGAGGTCTTTTTAATTTTTTATGGTTTTAAAAAAAAATTTTTTATGTTTAAAAAAAAAAACATAAACAAAAGAAAATGGCATTGAAAATAAAGACGTGAAGAACTTGGTTGATGACTTGATGGGATGAGGCTGCGCGATTGAGAGATATGTTTTTTTGTTATTGACCGTTTGATAAAAATTTAAGAATTAAACTTTTATATATTTTAAAATTTAAAAAAAATATATAAATGATTATATATTTTTCTATTTTTTATAATGTGAATTTTTTAACATTTAATTATTATATAAAAATATAAAAATAATCATTAATATATTTTTAATTCTTTTAAATATAAAATATGGACCATTGTATGTCAATAATTCAATTGTCATCGCACGTCGATCATATAATAGATATCCAATGGTTTAGGGATGTGATAGAGTGCCTCTAAACCGACGGATTGATGGGGTTTTATTTTAAAAAATAAAAATTATATTTTTTATTTTAATTATTAATTTTTAAATAAATAATTATAGTAAATTTGTTTTAAAATAGTTAATATTAAATTTTTTAATTAATAAAATTATATTATTTTGTTAAAAATAAATAATTAAAACATATATAATAAAATATTTTATCATTATAATAGGTGAAGCTTATCTAAATCTAATACACTTCTATTTATAAATATATAACAGTTTTTATTATACATTTTTAATTATTAAATTTATAAAATTTAACCGCATAATATTTGATATTTTAATGAATATAATATAATTTTAATTTTTTAAAAAATATATTTAAAAATTAAAATAATCATACTACAATCGACAAAAAAAAAATATATATATATATATATATATATTAAAAAATAAATTTGACTTATTAAATTAAAATCCAATAGAAGGTGAGTGCGGACATTTTATGCAAATTTACCAGAGTCATATGTCATAAGCGGGACATACTGACGTAACCGTGATTACGTCACTTCGTGGCGTGGTAAGTAAGGATTGAGGGCTCGGTGTGAGCGGGATAGGTTTCCACGGTTAAATTAAGCGTTATCTAATATTTGTATTTTATTTTATTTAAAGTAATGTAAAATAATTTTTTAAATATTAAAATGTTTATATAAAAATTAATATTATTGTTGGGTTTCAATACCCGAGGGCCCTAAAAGAATGGGCAAGGGGCGAGTTTTTAATTATCTAAAAATAGTTAAATAACCCGAGGACATCCCGCAATGGGCCCAAAAGCCTTTAGCTAAATATCTAAAAATCCGAGAACAAGTTATTTTATTATATTTTTTATTTAAATTATAGTTTAAAAATTTGAATCAAAATGCCATTTCAATCGACATTCCCGACAACAAATGGCAATTCCGTTACATATACACGCCAAAGACGCCTTGATATATAAATACCAACAGCCACGTGATTTCCAACAACCAAATTCTTTATAAATACCCACTTCTTGGACCCTTCTCTCGATCCCTATATCTATAATAGATCTTCCTCTCAAAAAGAAGATTTTAAAGGGTTTTCTCCCTACCTTGTATTTTGTACTAGTGAAAGATCCATTTCGAGCAGCGCCCTTTTTTCCTCCTCATTTAAGGAGGTTTTCCAGCGTTTTCAATCTCTCCTCACTCCAAAACTTCAAACACTATTTTGATCCCGAAAATCTCAGACAGAACATTATGGAAAGAGGACTAAAATATTCTCACCCTCCCCGAACAACACTATCATTCTTAAACCGCTAAAACCCAAAAATGATATGTTTTTGGGTATCTCCCGTCAAACATGAGGAGTTCCCAATGCGAAAGCTAGAGCAAAAGGTGGATAACCTTTAAGAACCATCCATACCCTACGCGAGAGGATAAACGAGCGAACAGAGGAAGACACCCCGAAAGCTTCTTCATGCCTCGGAGCGGCTAATGGTGAGTTGAGGGACTACCTAACAAGAAGAAATCTATGAGCTTCAAGGAGGGGGCTCAAGAGGCTTTTGGACCCAAGGCATAAGCAACTCATAAATTGCCCCGAGGACAGGAAGGAAGGAGTAGGGCGAGCCCACCGGAAGACCCAACGACCTGTCCCGGCACGATAAAGCTCCGAGGATGGTCCTTAGGGAAGAAAGACACTCGTATTGGCCTTCACCGACTCCTTCACCAACATCTTGAAAAGACGAGAAGTTCCTAAGATGGCCCGAAACCTCAGGGAGGTGACCTGGGAATACACCATTACCATTGTTTGAGACACCGAGGATTTGAAGCTTAAATTAGTGGTATTAATTTATCACGACTAAAACCACAGGCAAGGCCAAGATGGGCTTGGAACACGTGCAGTGAAATAAATGATTGTCAAAAGACCCAAGGGAGCAAAAAAAGGACCACCAAGACTGTTATGGACTAATGTAAATCAAGGAATTCAAGAAGGCCCTAGAGGCTCGTTAAACGGTGAACACGTACATCAATAAAAACATCCATTCGTTATCTAAGAACCGCTAAGACTTCCTCAAACGACAAACTCAAAAACCTGTTTCCGAAAGAGGTCGTAATCAAAAATTTTTGAAAGAGGTAATCGAAAATTATGGGATAATAAAAACTTTCCGTCCGATAATCAAAAAACTTAATGATAAATCAAAACTGGTTGGAGCGGCCCAAGAGGTTAATAAAAAAGCCTCCATTTATCGAAATCAAAACTTTTAGCGCCCAAGAGGTCGTATTCAAAACTATGTGATCGTAATTAAGTCTTAAGGGCCAAAGCCTCAATAGCATGGCGAAAAATACAAGTAACAAAATCGTTAAGATTTCAAGATTGTTTATTAAACAACGCATACATCATGTAATAAAAAAATATACACATCCTAAGACGTCATCAGAACTCAAATCTTCGTAATATAGTCAAAAAAGGCATATTAAATCTAATAAAGCTTGGCATTCCTCAAGCAAAGAATGGGAACCGCGAATGAATAAGACATATTTCAAACATGTTAATGCAAAACCTCTATTTTGAAATGGACGCCCTCTTCCTCCAAAAGATATGTGGCTCGCCGAGCTTCACAGCTTTTCTCAACAAGGCTATCTTATTTCTAGCCTCGGCCTAGCTCCATCTCCTCGGCCCCCTCACCAATCGTCTCCATTTGGGAGAAGCCTTGGGCAACCCTCCATTATCACGTTCTTGTCTTCTCGCCGCATCCAAAACATGAGAACAGAAAGAAAAAAGCGAGGCTCAAGATGCTCAAAAACGATGAAGGTACCTAAATGAGCAAGTTACAAATTACCCACTAGTCTCGTTGAGCCTCAGACATTCAACCTTTGACTTAAAGGAACATCGGCGTGAGGAGTGGCGCCCGAGGACTCGACGGTAATAAAAGGGGCCGCCATCTCCTCCCCCTCGTTATTATGAAACTCCCGTAATGAACTTGGACTATAACGGGATGCTGAAGGATCCGAGGACATCGGATCGACCAAAATTCCTCGGCCTCCACTTCCTCTCGGACGCCACTGCTGTCTCCCTCTCTGCGCCCGCAGAAGAGCTCACGCCTGCCATGTCCTCGGAGGGAAAATCCACAGGAACAACAGAACGGGATCACCACAAAGGGGCTGGATGCCCGAGATATCCAAAGACGGGAGAATTGTCTCCGAGGACCCAGCAGGAGGACCAGATAAGGACGCCGGGGCAAGACCTTTCGTCCCCGAGGACTCTGGCAAAGTAACAGTCCTCGCCCTCTTGGAAAGACGGGCAATCACATCATCAACAACGACGTCAAAAGCGTCGCCATCATCATCATCAGAGGGAGCATACTCAACAAGGGCGGCCGGCCGCTTTGAGCTCTCGGTTGTGGAGCTCCTTTCAAGACGACCAGCCGGACTTCCTATCCTCAAAGGCCACGTACTCCCCCTCGACCTCTTTTTCTTGGACTTCTTGGACGGAGCTGCAGCAGAGGTCTCGACCTGAGATTCCCACTTGGCCTCTGCAAATTTCTCAGGTGACAACCAAATGTTGCGTTTATCTTCATGGAAGCTCCCAAGGTTGGCGAGCACTAGGTCCGTGGACTCCTTCGCAATTTCCCTGTCCTCCAACGAAGGATCAGAACACCACCGGCTGGCCACTTTTCCCCCAGCCAACGGGATGGCCCATTCCTGGTGAACTATGAGGAAAAAGTACTTGTCCTTACACCGCTTGGTGGAGTCCCCCGCACATCGTGAAAAATACATTTTTATGTGTACATAACTCGAACTCAAGAGTTTCTCACTAAGATCTCAAGAAAACATACAAGGAGACTAAATGCCTTATCGCGTTCGTCAAGTCTCGAAAGGAATCCCAAGTGCCCTCATAAGCTCGTAAAGCTCACGCAATGGGCGGAACCGCAACCCGCCTTTAAGATGGACCTCGTGAACATGCCCTCTGAGGGCGCAAAGCTAATATCCTCTGCTCCCGAATAAGCACGCCCACGGACTTACGATATCGAGCTCGACTCTTCGAAAGCTTATCAAGGGTCATCGAGAAAGCAATCTCTCTCACTCCAGACCGACATTGTGAAGTGAAAGTGAAGAAAGGCAAAAATTGCAATAGAAAGGCAACGCTAAGAAAAGAAAACCAAAGGGAAACTTTGAACCATTTATAGGTTTTAAAATTTGAAAGGGCGCCATCATTGCCCTAGCATTCACTGATGACCTTTGCCTTTCCAAGGTGTACCAATTTTAAACTTACAAATCCTCGGACTAAAAGAAGTTCCTTCATCACCTTCAAATTTTTGGTTGGCCGTGGCAAACCCGAGGACACAATATATCTCGGACTAAGTTGAAAGTTAAGCCTTCAAGTGTCATCACTCCTCGGACGGTCATTATGCGCGCGGACAGATTTTTATGGAAAATGCCATCTGGAAGGAAAGTGGTGTTGCAAGGACATGCCAAACGGTCGAGGACTTCGAACCCTTTGGCATGGGGGGCTAGTGTTGGGTTCCAATACCTGGGGGCCCTAAAAGAATGGGCAAGGGGCGAGTACTTGACCCAAGAAGCCTAAGTTGTCAGTTTGCCCAAGACCGCGTAATGTGTAAATAACCCGAGGACATCCCGCAATGGGCCCAAAAGCCTTTAGCAAGTCAACAATGCAGTCAACGACCGAGAACCCTCTCATCCCATCCGAGAACAAGCATCTAGTACGCGGACTCATCCAATGGCTGATAAGGCCCGAATATCCGAGAATGCCACTCGCCTCCACGTTTATCAAGGAACACGCACCCTTCGCATCACGCCACCACCCTAGTCGTGAGAATTGCCTTGTCATTTCAAGATCATTTCGACAAGGTATGGCCAGATTAAATTCCCGCACACGCCAAAGATGCACGACACAGCATGGTCGCGTCAGCAGAGTAGGTGGACAGCCTCCTTGCAGGCACCAACAGCCACGTGGACCTTTCCAACAACCACAATTCTTTATAAATACCCACTCAAAGCACACAAGAAGGGGATCTTGGACCCTTCTCTCAACATCCCTTCGAGTATCTATAATCCTCTGAGATCTTCCTCTCTAGCCAGAAAAAGAAGATAAAAGAAGGAAAAGAAAGGGTTTTCTCCCTACCTTGTATTTTGTACACAACAAATGAACGATAGTGAAGATCCATTTCAGGCTTCAAGCCTCGTGATTTTTCCTCCTCATTTTAAGGGGATGTTTTCCACGTAAAAATCCATTTTTAATCTCTCTCTCTGACTCCAAAACTTCAAATACTTATGTTGCTCCGAACCCCGAAAATCGGTACGCAACAATTATTATCATATTTTTTTAATTATCTAAAAATAGTTAATTTCAACGGCTAAATATCTAAAAATAGTTATTTTATTATATTTTTTTATTTAATTATAGTTTAAAAATTTGAATCAAACCAAACCAAATCAATTCACATATACTTGATATATAAATATATAAAACAAATATAACTTTATATTATAATTAAAAAATATTTTAATCATATATATTTTTACTGTGCTTTTAAACCAACTTTTAACTGTTAATAATTTCAATATTTTGGTATTACAGAATTATTAAATATTCTCATTTATTATTAACAAAAATTATGTTTTTAGTAAATTTTAATAGGACATTATTTAAGGCATATATTGATATTATTATGTTAATGTTATTACTTATCTATCTTAATTCTTTATATCATATATTAATTGAACAAATACATTTCAGACTAATAAGCTTAAACCGTAAACCATATAAATCGTCCAAATAGACTCAACCTGTACACTAATAGTTTGAGTGATTTGACTTAAATGATAGCTTAATTTGATAAAAATACACACAATTAGTGCAATGAAATAAATTTAAATCCTGTTAAACGTCAATGGTTAAATAATTGATTACAATGAAAATAAAGTTAAATAATACTTTTTAATATAAAAAATTTTTGTAATTAATAAAAAAATTATGGGATAAATTTTATATAAATTTATGATAAAAGTGTTGGTTATAAAATAGCCTCCATTGATAATATTTTACTATAACCCGAGTGATTAATTAGTTGAATATAATTTTAATACATTTAACAACTTATAAGAGAAATATAATGAGAATAAGATCGCAATCAAATAGTAATATAATAAAAAAACATATTAGAGTTATATATCTTACCTCAGCAAAGAACGAAAATTGAGTCATATTTTAACCAAATGCAAAACCCTTCCTTTTATTTCTTTTATGTGGCACTCTTTGTATTGAAATTACTCTGAATCTCCCTCACAACTCCTATCCTGTTGTCTTTTCACTCCACATTATTACTATGTTGCATTAACCTTAAAATTACATCAGACACGACTTTATTATAGTTTTGGTGCACGTATGATCTTCACATACATCAGGCGTGACCATCTCTTGATAATTTATACACATATCATTCAGGCACCAATTCTACTGAAATTAATACATAGAAACCCTATCAGTGCGCATCAAGTGAGTCTATTCTATCATAAAAGCGTACAACTGTTTATTATGTGCCTATAGGACACAGTTACCACTTATTTTTCGTAAATATCTTTTACTCAATTGCTTCTCACACGAACTTTTAGTGAATTTCGTTGTTTGGCCACCCTCGACCAATACTTAACTTATTTCACATGAACCTCGCATGACCTCTAGTATCATTGGTTGTTCAAATGATTATCGATCTATCTCAATTGAATATCGTACAAACCTTCAATATCCTACGTTGCTCGAGACGACTTTCGACCGACCTTTACACTAATATTGTGCAAACTTGCAATTACCTTTGTTGTTTGGATGAACTTTGACCAACTCTTATACACATATTATGTAACCCTTATCTGACTTCTTTATCTAAGCATACTACACTCCAATATTATACACCCTTCAAATGACCAATTTATTTGTTTTAATATTCACAAAGAAGTAACCTAAAAGCTAAAAAAAAAAAAAAAAGTTTTGAAAGGAGATGCTGGATCTATTCCGCGAGGGGCAGAAATATAAGGCTATCTTGTACGGTGTCATGAGAACGATCTATCCAATTTCCACCACGTAAAAGAGGGCCGAAACAAGAGAGCACTGTGGATGGTTGGCTGCTGCCACCTTGTTCTCGAGGCTACCCGGCCCGGAAGGGCCTGCTACCGCTACTATGAGAAGCGCATGATGGAACCTTCATGCCCCAAGAGTGCCAGCAAACAGAGCATGTAGATATATTCGCATAGCCGTGTTGTACCCAAATAGTTCAACATTTTTGGTGCCATTAGCATTAGTTTTCATTACCTAAGCAGCTGGATCTTAAAGGGGAACTATGGTGCAACATTGGAGTCATTATTATGTGATGTAATGGTCATAAGTTTGAATCATATAAACTGTCTCTTACAAAATATAAATAAGATTATGTCCTATAAACTCAACAGTGATCCGAGCATTCTTTAGATTTTGTATATAAAAAAAGTTTCGTGTACCAACTGTTTTTTTAATCAATAGCTCAAATAGTGTAATCAGTAAAATAAGATTGGTGCTAAATAGATTTGAGAAGAAAAAACATTAGTTTTTTGCATTACCTAAAAAGCAGCTGGAACAATCTTTTGACCCCATGCAATAATAGGGAACTTCAATATTCAATATATGTAAAGAATATTTATTTATTTTAACAACATTGATGAGCAATAATGAAAAAGACACTATTTTTTGTGATGTAATGGTCACTAAAAATCAACTTATAGTTTAAATAATAACCTAACCGACTTACTCCCGTCTTGTGATCCCCACCAAGGAACTCCTGGATTTGCCCGCTGCAAAATCTTCCGTCTTCACGCCAACCTTCCTTCTCGTGCCACTAATTGCCAACCACGACGGATCTCCTTCTTCAATGTACCGACGTATAAAGGTAGAAAGATGTAAGAGTTTAAACAATAAAGAAAAATGAAGAGAAAAAAACTGTTAGAACATGATGCACAACGATGTAGATAGTAGGTTTGATTTTCTCAAATGGAGCAAGATTAAAGAGTAAGATGAATGCTCTTCTCTCAAGTAAAATGGCTCCAACTATATCAGAAGAGCCTCTGGACGTTCTAGGGTTTCAAAAACGTAAGACATGTATTTATAGAGGATAAAAAAAATCATTCAAAATTTTAGCTTTGAGCAAAGGGTTTCCCGAGAGAAACCCCTTCGTAATATCAGCGCGGGCGAGTGGGACCCATTGTGGTTTTTGGGCTCGAACGGGTATCGAGCGCCAGGCGAGCGGGAGACATTCTGAATTTTAGGCTCGAGCGGGTATCGGCGCCCGCGGCAGCGGGGACATTCTGGATTTTAGGCTCCGATTCAAGAATATGTTGATCCGAGAATGAGCAGCCATTTGTGTTGATGCAAACTTCAACGAAGATAACCCGAAAACAAAAAAAAAAAAATCATACAGATGATTATAAAAATGACCCTAACAGATCTAATAACCACTACTATGGAAATGCAATAGTAAACTCTTTTCTCACTATATGGGTCGGCTTTATTAATACGTTTTTTGAAATTCCACTAGATTTTATAAAAATATCATGCAAGAGTATAAAAGAACTTTAGTTCATTTTTTATCCAATTACTCTAGATTTTTTTACGCCTATATTTTCCTCTCATTCTTTCAACCACAGCTTCTAACATTTCTTTTATATGTACTTCTTTTGGCCTATTTTAAAGTGTCAAAATTATTTTAAATATTTTTTCCTCATATTATCTTTTATAGAAAAAATTTTAAATATTTACGAATATAATTATTTCTTATCTTATTTTTTTTGTATGACTCAATTAGTCAATTTTAATATTCTTATTGCTGTTATATTTAATTTTTATCCATAATAGTTTCTGTCTAATATTTTAATCCACAAAGAACAGCATGTAAATAATCCATGGATATAGACGTGCATGTGTGTGTTCCCTCCAACTCTTCCTTCTAGCTCTGTCTCCGATACAGTATTGGACGGTTGAAGAGAATTTTACCACCGGTGAAACGAGAAACAAATCTGAGAAAATTGTCCAACCTTACCTGAATCCTTCACTTGTCGTTCGAACTCTTTGATAAGCCTGAAGAGAAGCAAAGAATTATCAATTTCTTTATCTCACCAAGAGCGTATGTGACATCTCACTATGATCCCTGCATATGCTTAGTTGCAGACATGCAAGCATCAACAGCATAAATTATTTCATGTATAAATCAGCAATATAATCTCCCAAATCAGAAACTTTAGCGTTTAAATGCCAGAGAAATCATGATTTTCTTGAATAGAAAACATTGCTAAATAGAATGGAAGGATCCTAAATGGAAATGCCATTGCTAGATGGAAATTAATCAGATTTCAATCAAGACGAGAGCATGAGCTTTGTTTGTATCTATGGCAGATGCTAAACCAGTTTGTTTGAGATGGAGGCGCATGCGCACATCACAGCCCATCCTGGAGTGATCTATCCTCTCATAAAATACATGTAAAGCAACAAAATTCAAGTTAGAGGCTCAGTTTTTTATCCTTTAGTATCTAAAATTTGAAATTATAATTTTACTATATGAAAGGATGAATGAGATCCATCCTTCCTCGCAGGTAATATGGCCGGACGAAAGAGGAGTGAAATTCAAAGTTACCATAATGACTTGGCCCTAGTGATCAGTGATTTGGATCATGCATTCTGAAAGTTGGACATCAGTGATTTGGAAGGCAATATGTAACATTAGGATCAAAATATATACAAGGAAAAAACAATGAAGTCAACCCCAGTTGCCCAGATGCTTGACATACAAAATTTCGATTGCTGGACTCTAAGCTATTTAAATGAGCAATAAAGAAGATGAAGCCTGGTCTCTGAGCTAATTAAATGAGCAATAAAGAAGACCGAGATAGTATTTGTCTTTACCTAGAATAGCAATCTCTTTATTTTTCATTCTCTCTTGTTCGGAAAATGACGTTAGAACAAAGATAGCAGTAGTGATGACAGACTTGCAAATGCACACAGCTAAAAAAAAAAAGAGGAATAAGGAAGAGGAGTACATCAAAATTTTATGTGGAAAACTTTTCTTAAATAAGGAAAAAATCACGGGACACTTAATCCACAAATAAATCCACTATGTGAAATTGATTATAAAAACCGCACGGCTATACAAGCCCTTGAGGCGAAAACTGAAGAATAGAGCACGAGAATACAAAGAATTTCATACTTTATTTCACTCACTACTTTCCTATTTCTTCACACTCTTTTGCTTCTCTGCACATTATCTGCCTTCACAGAGTTCAATATATATATATATATATACACACACACACATACAGACTAATCGAGCAACCACCTACTTAACATGGTGGTTGCATGCTCAGTTGTCCCTATACTGCAACAGTCAGTGCACGCTCTGCTCTACAGCAGACAGCACGTGCATTCTTCTACAGATATACTTGTCATTTTTCCAAGAGAAGACGCCTTCCTTCCCCTTTGCAGTTGACCAAACACAATTGTCAAATCTGAAAAGTCAATTGCTTGTTTTTGCAAAAAACAATATTCAGCAAGCCTGTCCTACTTCCTCGGCAGGTCAATTTCTCCATTGACCGAATTCTTTTTTCAGCCGGTCAACTTCTTGTTGACCGGTTGGGCGTCCACCTGAATCCATTCCTGTGCAAATGCCAAATTTGCACCATACCTACATCAGAATCCTCGGGTCTTTATCAAAGTTCTTGTGCTCAATCAATGTCATCAAAAGTCCCCATCTCTCATCTCAGACTCAAATTTTGCTCACAAGTCAAAGTCCTTGAGCCTATACTACGCAGAGTCCTCGGTCACTCAGCGCACAAGTTTGCGAACCATAACCGTGCAAAATCTTGTCCTCAAGCTAAGTCCTCGGACCAAGAACACCTCCACACTGGAGTGACCCCAACACTCTCCAGCAACATCACAACTTTATGCGGCTTTCAATCACATAATTCTAGCACTCTTTCTTACAGGAATGCTATATAAGCACACATTATACACTCTAAACCCATTTGATATTAGATATACAGCCCTATGGAAACTAGATTCAAGAACGGCTGCGTTTAGAGCCTAGGCAGGTTGGCTTATTGACGGAATTATGCTATGAAGCTTGAAATGCAACACCAGCCAACCATAAGAGCAAGGAAGAGAGATTCAAACTCAGGTAATCGTGAACTTAAATATGAAATTACAAATCCAAGCACAACAACGGGTTCTAAGCATCAAACTAATCTTCCATCAAAAGCACTAGTTTTCAGTTCAGAAGTTGCAATGCAGTGCAGTTTGATCAAAAATTTCGAATGGAAAGCTTCACATCTGATTGATAAGGGGCTGATCTTCGAACGTACGAATATATACTCGTGGCTGTTTTTATAGTTTACAAATATACTAAATTCTACCAAATGTATCGGTTTATCTATTGCTTAATGTAAATGAATTTGGACGCCAAGTCAAAACTTTGTACATAACAGTAAAATATGAAAATGAATATCAAAACTTACGATAATGCCCGAAAAATTTCACTGATTTGTCCAAGAAGATCCGTTATCTCCTCGCTGACACCTGATGACGGCGACATCTCTGAAATGTAGACCATACACTTCTCTATATCCCCTTTCGCAAATCTTGCGAATCAAATCTAAAAAATCATATCTACATAAATAGCCGATCTTCGCAACATTTCAGATTCCAAAATGCTGAGAAGGAAAATACGATTTCATAATAATGAAAAAAGCCTATCATGACCAACCGAATCAGCTCGCGACGGATTCGATTCAAACGAAACCGAAAATTTGTAGAGGAATACGGACCCGAACAATGGAGGATCAGGAACCCCAGAATCTAGTCTTTGGTTGATCTAATGACCGTGTTGTCGGGTTTTCTGGGTCGCTTTTATCTGAATTTCACGCCTAGTTTTGATGCAAAGGCTCATACAACGAAGGATTAGGGTGGCACTTCATTGTCAAATGGTGATGTATCTGCCAACATAAATAAATTTTCAACATCTTATGTACGTCTAAAAGTTGCACGTGCGTAATTGTAAGCTTACTAACGGAAACTAATGGCCTTATGCCACACTGACGCAGCACAAGACCTGTGTCGTTAGTCTTTGATTGTTCGAATCAAATACAATAGTCAGAAATTACTTTATTTTTTTTGTTTGATTTTTTTTAAAAAATTTGTGATTGTTGAATTTCATTTGAACGGTTAAAAACCATGTGGTGCAGGTCCTATGCCGTGTTAGTGCAACGTAGGGCCCTCGGTGCTTACTAATGGGGTTCACAGATGATGTGGGCATGATGGGCTTATGTGTGCCGACGTTGAGATAGAAAGTTCTGATGTGATGTTTAGGGTATATCCAATATCATTTTCAGCATAATGGGTGTTGCACAAAAAAAGAAGAGGGAGAAAATAGGGAAGATGATATATGTTCGATATCTAATTGAGATTTAATTTAAATTTTATTCATCGCCAAACTCTAATAGGTTGTTTATCTTGTTTTTAATATATATTACTATTAGATTACTTGTTTTTCTCGTCGTATTCATCTTTAGTGAGTTGTTAGAAGTATTAAGGTTATATTCAACCCTTCATTTACATGAATTTATTGTGAAGAGGTCTTAGATGGGGTTATTATTATAACTGGATACTTTATAATTGATTTCTTTAGAATTTATTCTACAATTCTTCTATTGGTTAAAAATAATCTATCACGTTAAATATTATTTTATAACTTTATATATTTCACTACCTGATAATTGTTTTTTATATTTTCATAGTACTCGGTGATTGGCGATCGACGAAGAAATTCTGAGTGCTTTTTATATTTCTAGGTGGAGGTTGTTTAGAATTCATGCCTAACATCTTCAGCATGATTAGCAAATGAAAATTGATAGCATTTTATTTACATTAAAAAAGACTTCTTTAATGGCTGCTGTGCCAATGGCTCCACTGACCAATTCAATTCCGATTGATGAAACCACAGAAGGGAGAAACATTTTGTGAGCAGAACAGGGCAATCAATGTCAAAATTTTCTCTCTACATTTTTATTGCGTACCAAAAATTTAAGTTGTCCTACAGATTCGGGGCAACAAATCAGATTTTCATTTTAGTAGATCTAATGCAGATCCGATCTCCATAATCTTAAATCTGAATTCTATAAAATACAACTGAAAACTAGAGGTCAAAGGTCGGCGAGAATCGTTCTCCTGTAAACCCTCCGACGCTCAAGTCAGATGTCTTTTCAGAAATATAGAAAGATAAATAGGCGATGCATATTTGAAATAAAGTAATATTGTACGTTGGAAATGTTTTATTAGACACCAACATCTAATGAAATTAATTTAAATTAAATATAAAATTAAAATTAACAAAATTCAAAAATATCCTAATCTTTTTCAACAAATTTATCTCGGACTTTATAGGGATTGATTTAGTAGTTATTTACTCAAATATTTTTAATAATAATATCATCTAAGTTGTTGGATTAAAAATTTATAACAACTACTGAACATTAAAATTTGATTCAATAGTCTTATAAAAAAAAAATAAAAATAAAATTTTTATTTTTTATAGAACTTTCATAAGATTAAAGTTAATTACTTTAAAGAATTCAAAAAGGATAACATTTGGTCTTTAATTTTGATCATAATCTATTAACACTCTAATTATTAAAAATTAACTTAAAACCTCTTACTGATTATTCTGCCATTACTTATGATTCGTGATTAATTTAATCTAATATTGTCTCTAGAGAAATACAACAAGTATTATATAAAAATTAGGAATAGAATTTAAATAATAGTAATTGAGAATAAAATATAAAAAATCGAAATATAAAAAATAATAATAAGAATTTTGCCGCTAAACAAACCCTAGGTGGAATTCTGAAAAAGTAAGTCCCAGTCACCACTGCGTCACCGACGAGAGTTCCGAGACGGGGATAGAACGGAGACACTCTCGTCAGCCTTTTTGCTACATTGGTAAATCACGGTCCTCTCGCCGGTTCTCTCTCTTTAGCTGGCTCGTTTGCATGCCTTCTTCGGGCCCTTTTCCTACATTCCTATTCCCTCATTAGACACTCTCGTCAGCCTTTACTTGCCGCTGCAAAATCCTGCAACTTATGATTTTGATACGATTCTGATCGCCGTTCCAGTATTCTCTTCCTCTCCCCTGTTTCACCCTTCTACTGGAATTCGGTTTCTTATGCTTTAATTTATAATGATTTTTTTGTCTTTTTTCTTGTGGGCAGATGCAGTTTGAGCTTGTTCTTCTATAGAAATGGACTACCGATTACCAATTGCCACAAGAACGCGGAGTCGGTGGCACTTCATTTACAAGGAATATTTCGAGAAAAAGAAGAAATCTAACAGCAACGGCGGGAGCTCAGCAGCTGAGAAGGGAAGAAAATTGATTGTTATTGATGAGGAAAAAGGGTCTTTGAATTTAGGGTTTGATGGTTACTTAGAATCAGAATCTTTTAATAATTGTAACGATAGACATGACGAAGACGTGGAGGTTGATAAGAGAGAATTACATGGGGAAGGGGTTGGGTCTGTGAGTTCTGTCGGGGGAGATAATTTGTCTTCTAAAACGCCGGAAGCAACCGAATTTAAAGATGCTATAGGTAATGAAAGTGGCTCTGCTCATTGTTTAGGGGGCGGGGAAACTTTGGGTTTAGAGAAAGGGAAAACATCTGAACTGGCCTCTGCCAAAATTGTTGCCGTTAGTGATGATGGTAGGAGGGAGAAAGGGCATACGTCTAAGGTGAGTGCCAACGAAATTGACAGCGTGGGCGGAAAAAATGGTGTGGCAAATGGCAACTTTGATGATGATGATGGTGGTGGGGGTGATGATGATGAAGTGCAAGTGATAGGTGAAAGTTGGTTCTCTCATGACGATGGTGACATCTATTGTCCTCCCACTACGGATTTGGAGTCGAGCGATAGTGATGATGTTGACGAGGCTCTTTCATGGAGTCGCTTTAGGAGAATAACTCATGCCAAAGAGCCTTGTGTCCAGAGAGGCACAGGAGGGAATGATTCTAGTAAAAACGAGGGTGGAGAACGTAAAGTTAGCTGTAAGAAGTCTAGCAATGAAAACGTAATGACAGAGAAAATCATGGGTGGGGGCTTTTGTGGGAGAAATGGCCGAATGAACCGAGCAATCTGTACGGATAACAGGGATGAAGAGGATGAGGAGATTAATGTAACAGGTGGGAGATTCAGGGGAAAATACAATAGTTTAATTAGCAGCAGAAAAGATAAGAATATGGCCTCTGTAAAGTTATATGTAATTGATCCATCAAGTGAGGAAGATAATGGCGATGATGAAACAGATTATAAGGTGAACAAATCTGCTGACTCTGTTAGTTTTGAGCTGTCTAGTTCAGATAGCGATGAAAAAGGTTCCATTGATAATGAGAACCGAAAAGAGAGAATTTCTGATTATGGTTTGAAGATGAGAAAGGCTCATGGATTGGTGGTTCTGGTCAATGATGAGAGCGAAAGCTATGAAGAGGATTCTTGTGGGGCCATTCTACAGCAGAATTGTGTGGCTCACCGCACCAGGTCACACTACCAATCCGCATTCTGGAAACAGGAACTTAAATTGTCCGGAACCATTAGTCACCCTATCTGTATCAACAATGACGAGCTAGTACTTTCTTCATCTGAATATGATGACGATGAGCAGCAGCTGCAGCAGTATTACCGCAAGGTCAAGGAGAAGGATCCTAAGGAGAACGGTGTCGTTACTGCTGAGGTTAATTATGCTGCTAACTTCAACAGCTCTAGTGATGGTGATCAAAAAAGAGGTCATAAAACTCGAAGGGAGTTAGAAATGTCTCTAAAGAAGTGCAATTGTGTGGCTTGTTGCACCGGGCCACAATGCCAATCGGTTTTCCCAAAGGCTCATCATACTGATATGATCAACATGTCTAGTAATGGTGTTCGAAAAAGAGGCCATTACAGTCAAAGGCACCCAGAAATGACTCTAAAGAAGTGTAATTGTGTGGCTCGCCACACCAGGTCACAATGCCAATCCACGGTCCCAAAACAGGAACCTAAATCAGAACAAACCATTCATCACCCTTTCTGTATTGACAAGGATCAGGTACATTCTTCGTCTGAATATGGCGATAATCATCAGCAGCAGCCGTTGCCACAACAGCAATACAGCAAGGTCGAGGAGAAGGATATTGATGACAATGGCAGCCTTGATAATGAGGCTCATCATGCTGATATGATCAACATGTCTAGTAATTGTGTTAGAAAAAGAGGCCAAAACACTCAAAGGCACTCAGAAGTGACTCTAAAGAAGTGTAATTGTGTGGCTCGCCGCACCAGGTCACAGTGCCAATCCGCAGTCTTAAAACAGGAATCTAAATCAGAACGAACAATTCATCACCCTTTCTGTATCGACGAGGATCTGGTACATTCTTCATCTGAATATGGTGATAATCATCGGCAGCAGCCATTGCCACAGCAGCAATACAGCAAGGTCGAGGAGAAGGATATTGATGGCAATGGCAGCCTTGATAATGAGGCTCATCATATTGACAAGATCAATATGTCTGGTAATGGTGTTCAAAAAAGAGACCATAAAACTCGAAGAGAGTTAGTAATGACTCTTAAGAAGTGCAATTGTGTGGCTTGCTGCACCCGGTCACACTGCCAATCTGCGGTCCCAAAACAGGGACCTAAACCGTTCCGAACCATTAGTCACCCTTTCTGTATCGATAAGGAACTGGTGCAATCTTCATCTGAATATGGTGATGGTCATCAGCCACCACTGCCACAGAAGCATTACAGCAAGGTTGAGGAGAAGGATATTGCTGACAATGATGACCTCGATGCTGATGCTCGTCCTATTGATAAGATCAGTAAGTCTACTAATGGTGTTCGAAAAAGAGGCCATAAATGTAGTAATGGTGTTCTAAAAATAGGCCATAAAAGTCAAAGGTGCTTAGAGATGCCTCTAAAGAGAAGGTGCATTCTTGAACTGAAAGATTATGATGTTCACAGAATTCTCACCAATTCTGTTTTGGAGGAGGGGCAATCGAGCCTAGAAGAATTGAACTATTCCAAAAATGAATCCCCAGAAAGAGAGAGACAACTATCCATGGAGGAAACGGACCTGCCATTGAGGTTCACTTTCGGAGTTGAGGAGGAAGTGGAGCTGTCTGAGAAATCAGAACTTGATGAAGAAACGGACCTTTGGAAAGAGCTTGAACTTGGTCTTGCATCTTCAGAGTTTGCTTCGTCTGATTCTTTTATGGTGAGTAGTTCTGATGGTTCTAGATCAGTTCCTAACTATGATATAGGACTTTATTAGTATAATTGTCAATAATTGTTGAATTGATATTGTTGTTCTTTATCTGTAATGACGAGAATAATTTAGTTTTCTACCAGCACTCATGTTTTGTTCCATGTCTTATCAACCATTTGGAGCGTCATGGAGTTATGGAATTAAAAATGTGCATGCACACTATTTGAGAATTGCATGGGACTTGCTTAGCAAATAATGAGTACAACGAATTTGCATTCTTTTGAGATCAGGGTAAATCCCCCTCCCCAATTTTATCTAGCCCAAAAGAAAAAAAAAAAAAAAGCCGAAGATTGGAAAGATGCATTAACCATTTAGAAAAAAAAAATGTACTCTTGACCGCATCAAAGTAAGATGGCAAACTTCAATGAGATTCCCAACAATACAAAACTCAAACTTTGACCAAGATGAAATGGATTCTAAAATATTAGGTCAAGTCTGGAACATAAAAAGTGATAATTGAAAAGTACGAACTTATTTTAGATAACCGAAGGGGCATTTTGGGATATCTTTGTCTTCTCATTGATGTGATTGACATGAGACTTTATTTCAACCTTAAACTGTTTTAAAACATTAGGCTTTTTCTAGAAATTGGCAAAGGCCTAGAGTTCCTCGATGACTCTAAATTATCTGGTTGTCCAATATGTGCCTCTGTTATGTTATTGCAGTAATAACATGGATCTAGGTGTTAAGTCTTTGTAATTTAGCATGATTTATGTGAATTGGACCATAGACGAGATGCCCATGTATAGAGGTGGAACTGCTGGGATTTTCTGCATATTGTTAGTCTGACATAAACTTTTTTCATTTTGTTAACTAATCAAACCTTTGTCATTGTTTCTGGTGTTTCTTCCTTTACATGTTTCTTGGTTTATCTTGCATTTTGTGGATTGAGATTTTATGGGTCTATTCATGAGCTGTATTTTCATGGTATTCTTTGAATTTCTTATTCTATGTGGATAGCCTAGTCGTTGAAATTGAAGCACTAACATTTAGTGGATGGAGGACAATAAAAGGAGCTTGGGAAAGTCAAGAAGATATTCCTATATAGCAAACTTTTTTAAAAATAATCCTTATTGTTACTAACTTTGGCCTTGAACTATTTTGGGTGTGCAAATACCATTCAGAAAATACTCATGCTCCCATGAACAACTGGTAGTTTTTCCTCTACTCATTCTTCCATGGAGAAAATACTCAAGAAAATAGAAAAATTTTTGGATTTGGGTCATTTTCTTGTGAGTTTTATGTCCATTAAAAATGTTATTTTTCACTCCCAGAGTTGTTAGGGTGTTTCGCGCTAGGTTTGCACGATTTTTACCCAAGTGAAACTATTCACTATAGGTTCTGCAAGAATGGCTTGAGCTGGCAGCTTAAGCGCTAGGTCTAGGAGAATTTCCAATGGCATACCACGAGAAGGACGCTAGTTGGCTGCTCAACTGCTTGGCCATGAAGGAGTTTTAGTGGTACACTGTGAGAAGGCTGCTTAAGCTATCACATGGAATATAAAAAGCCTTGTTCTAATTTTAGGGTACATATGAGATCATTTTAACACAAGGGGCGCTGCAAAGTAAAGAGAAGAGAAAGATTTTCGGCGTTTAGTTGAGATCTGATTTGCATTTTATTCTTCATTAAACTTAGATATGTTACTTTAGTCTTGGTTTTAGGATGTATTACTTGTTGGTTACTCATTTTCTGGTTATATATATATATTTTTATAGTTGTTAGGTACGTTAAGGGTTATATTTCAACCGATAATTCACACGGGTATTTATGAATGAATCTTGGAGAGAGTTATTTATAATCAAATATTTTTAGTGGATTTGTTTAGATGTTCTTCTATGATTTTTTTCTTGGGTTAAAAAGGATTTTTTAAGTTAAATATTATTGTGCAACTTACGTGCTTAGTTGCATATTGTTATTCCTCATACGGAGATTGGTGGTTGATGATTGATGTGGGATTCAGGTTTTGCTTCTGCTACGCTGGTGCTGTGTGTGTCTCAAATTCAAACAGGAATTGTCATGACTTCAAGGTGTTCATTTTTATGTATTTAGCACTTTGATGGTTCCTCATAATTATGTGCACTCATTGTACCGTGCCTGTTACTTAAATGCCTGTACCAATATAAATAAATGCAAGGAAGAGTTTTTATACGCAGGTATTATTCAGTTTTAGACTTTGTCACAGTAGAAATATTCTGAGTACTCTATTTGCAGGTAAGGTTCTTCTTTGTGTATGTTTAATTATTCCCATAAATATCTACTCATGTAAATCATCACTAATATCTGATTAAGGAATTTTTAGTATTGTTTGTTTAACATGAGACCAAATGTCCCAATGAGTAAGCCGATTATTTCTGCCTTATGTTGCTTATGGTGATCTACAGGCTAATGATGGAGAGGCAATGCATCCAGAGATGACAATTGACCAATTATCACTTTGTCATCAAGGGATGCACCATCTTGTTCTCGATGAAGAGATAGGAATCAGATGCAGATTTTGCTCTTATGTGAATCTCGAGATGAAGCATGTCATGTCTCCTTTCGTAAGTCATGTCATCGTGTACTTTGTTGCTTCTGCATGTTAATGATCCTTAAATCTTGTTGATTGGAAATAATTATGGGAGATATATTTTTCATTTTGTCAATTTATTGTAAAAGCTGCATTTCTTTCCTTCTCAGTAACCCATCAAGCTCCCAAAGGAATAAGCAGATGATGAATAAAAGATCCATTTCCTTTCTAAAATATCTGATTGTATGATGTTTCCATTTATTGTTCTATTGTTGTCTAATTTTCCTTTTTGTATGCCTATGAAGTGTAGTTCAAGCTTGATGCAGTATATGATGAAAATAAACTTGCATTCGTGTTAAAATTATTGTACTGAACTTTCCAAAAATAAAGTTATTGCTTTTTTTTGTATCACATGTATAATATCTTTTTTCTCTTAGATATTATGGGTTATCTATAAAGATTTCCTCATTATTTCTAAATGGCTTTGGCATATATAGAGTGAACATCCATTTGGAAGATCAGGGTGGAGAAACTATGGCAGAGTGAATCACACTGTCTTGGATGACCATCGGTTTCAAGATTTATGTTGCGATCCCCATGACAGCAGCCACGAAAGTTCTATTCATTCTAAAGGCACTGTTTGGGATATCATTCCCAGTATCAAACAAGGTATGTACCCCCATCAGCAAGAGGGTTTTGAGTTCCTATGGAAAAATATTGCAGGAGCAACAAAACTTGATGAGTTGAGTAGACCCACGAAACTCGGTTGCGGTGGATGCATCCTTTCACATGCTCCGGGAACAGGTAAATCGCGGTTGACGATAGTATTCCTGCAAACATACATGAAATTATACAAGAAGTGCAGGCCTGTGATCATTGCTCCCTGCAACATGCTCCTCACGTGGGAGGAGGAGTTCCTCAAGTGGAATGTTGGCCTTCCTTTCCACAACCTGAATAATCCCGAACTTTCTGGAAAGGAAGAGGGCAGAGTCCTCAGCCTATTGAGGAAGTCCCCGGATCTAAGAACCATCCGTTTGGCTAAGTTGTATTCTTGGGAAAAGAATGAGAGCATCCTGGGCATTAGTTACAGACTTTTCGAACAACTAGCTGGTGAAAGAATCACAGCCAACAGTGGAGACAGTAAGGAGAAGAAGCGTGAAGTATTATTACATGTGGAAAATCAGAAGATAAGGAAAATGCTCCTCGAGCTCCCTGGTCTATTAGTGCTGGATGAAGGGCATATTCCGAGGAACGAAGATAGCCTTATTTTTAGGGCTTTGTTGAGGGTTGAAACTAAGAGGTTCATCATCCTTTCTGGAACTCCTTTCCAGAATAGCCTTGGTGAACTTTATAACACTATCTGCTTGGTCAGGCCACAGTTTCTGGAGATTTTTTCTGGAAATAACTCTCGACATCTTCCAGACAAGCAGGCAAGGAGAAGAGCTAAAAAGGCCAAACGGGCTTTTCTTCGGGGTCTGACTAATGACAATGACTTGGAGGAATTAAGGGCCCGGATCAAACCATTTGTTCACATTCACAAGGGGAATATACTACAGAAGACTCTACCTGGACTAAGGGACTTCGTTGTCGTGTTGCGGCCGAGCAGTCTGCAGAGCAAGCTTCTCCAGCACTGTCAAGAATCATATAAAAAGAATTTAACGTTGGACTATCGGGTCTCATTGGTTTCTCTGCATCCGTGGCTCGCATGCAAGTTTTTACAAGAGAAAGAAGCAGACTTTTTCAGCAGCGCAGCGTTAGGAAAGCTCAAAGGGGACATCAATGCTGGGGTGAAGACTCGATTCGTTATGGAACTCATTCGCCTGAGCAATGCTTTGGATGAGAAGGTTTTGGTCTTTAGCCAGTTCATTGAACCTTTATCATTCATAAGAGACATGCTGGAATCTTGTCTTGATTGGTGTATAGGACAGGAAATGCTTCTCATGAGTGGCGTGCTTGAAGAGAAGCAGCGGCAATCCGTAATGAGCTCGTTCAATGACCCTGCCAGCACAGTTCGCATTTTGCTGGCCTCAACGAGGGCCTGCTCAGAGGGCATCAGTTTGGTCGGGGCATCTAGGGTGATCTTGCTTGACACACTTTGGAATCCATCTGTTGAAAGGCAGGCCATTGGTCGGGCTTATCGGATAGGCCAGAAGAAGGTCGTGCATGTGTATCATCTCATTACATCTGGGACACATGAGGGAGAAAAACACGGATGTCAAATTGAAAAGGAAAGGCTGTCGGAATTGGTATTTTCTTCTGCAAACAGGGAGGACGAAGAGCCAAAAATCTCAGCCCAGGTTTCTGAGGACAAGTTGCTGGAAGAAATGGTTCAGCCTGAGAAGCTCAAGTGCATTTTTGAGAAGATATACCCTCTCGGGGCAAATTCTAATTGGATTGAAAGCTTTGGTTGGGTTAATACATAATCTAGCTGTCTCTGGCAGGAGATATATACTGCCTTTTGATTCTCAGTTTTGAAGTTCCCAGATGACGACAAATCTTTTTCCACTCAATAATCAATCCTTGGAGTATAAATCTTCCTCCTGTTCTCTTTTTGGTGACATTTTAGTAAAGTACTCTTTTTTTATAAATATAATGTTGCAAAGTAGTTGCTCCTGTCATGTCTTGGATCAATATCATTGCCCAAATCTTGATTTATAATGGTAGCTTTCTGTCTGGTTAATTGGGTAGGTCCTCCGATCTTTCTTCTCGACCAATGGCCGACATCATTCCAGGTGGACGGCTGTGATCAGCTTTCTAGAGTAGTATTTGAGATGCTTAGAAGATGTATTCTTACAAGATGTATTCTCTGGAATGCAAAATTTTCCTTAAAGAATATTGACCTAGAATAAACTCAATTAAAGAATAGTGTGTTCTCTTTGGGAAAAGATTTTTTTGCTCATTAGGGTTCCAATTGGTGAATTTATGTAAAACCTGTCACACGATCTCATTAGCTTTCTATAATTTTTCGTTAGTTGGTTATCTGTTTTTGTCTTCTATATGTTTTCTTCTGCTTTGCCTTATTTGAGAATGTAAGTATCCCCAATCTGTCATCTTTCCAGCCCAAATTTTCTTCTTTGCAACTACTTGGATAATGTGGAACTTACATTAGCTGGCATAGATTTTGTTATGAATGCAAATAGATGTGCTGATTCATTTTCTTGTTGCAGACAATGTCGGACCAAGAAGATGAGGATTGTTGGGAATTATGTTATTTTCACTTTTTGGGATATTTTTATTGACATCCCAAATTTTAGGTGGCAGTCAGAATGCTTGTGCTGTCCTCATAGTAACTTGATAAAATGATCATGGCTAGTTGTAGACTGAACTGTGTGCTGCAATTTGCTGTTGAAGTAGCCTAGTCTTCCCTCAGTATCAAGTAGCAGAAACTCTGCATATATAAACAAGTACTATAACTAGTCTCTGCTTTTGAAAAGGCGCTGTTGTCGAGGGATTGAATCACCGTCTCGCCGATTTTCTATGCCCGAAAAATGAGCAAATAAGGTGGAAAGACAATTTACGCAATGCTGGTTTATGCATTATTTTTGGGTGTCACGTAGGTTCTGGTAAATGTGTCAAGAATTATCCTATATGACATATTATATTTTTAGTAATTTATTAAAATAATTAAATGTTACATATTTGTACGATTTTATTATATTTTATCAGAAGAAGTTTTTTCCTTATTAGCCCATTCTTGGTTGGAGAAAAGAATATTTATATAATTAATGGATTTAGTCATTTTCCTGCTATATAAAGACAGATAAAATTCAGTTGATGCCTTTTCTGAATCATGTGGGCAATTTTTAGATTTGAAATGAGGAAGTTTCTTAACTTCCAATTGGATCTGAATTTAAAACGGCCTGTTAGAAAAACTGAAGTGGCAATTGGAATTTCTCTCACAAATTCCATAACTTTCATGAAGGAAGAGAGATAAGGTGAAAGGAGTGAAACAAATTCCAAGTTATTTGAGAAAAGAATTTCAAGTATGAATTCAGGTATGTTATGAATGATTATCTCCGTGTTATAAAATTATTAAATAATATGATAATTATAATGATTCGAGAAGGGTGGTTGAAATTAGGATTCAAGCATGTTATGAATATCTATTTTTGCATTATGCAATTGTGAAATAATGTAATGATTCTAAGGATTTATAAAAGATTGAAATCTTATAAAGTTCTTACAGGTGCTGGACATTGTTCCTCTGACCCTCGTAGATGACAGACCTTTCTTTTGTGGCGTCGATTAGTTTCGAACGCTGCACCTGTAAACTGGGTGCTGTGTATGAGCCGACGCAACATTCAACATCTATTCCAGGATGTATGTTAGGGAAGAGTGTTAGTGGCAGTTGCTACTATCCCAGTTTTCCTTTACTTTTCCTGGATTGGAGATATCAAATCACTGCTTTTTACTGTTTCACTGGCAAAAGAAAGTTGTGTTATTCCATATTCAGTTGGGGGAGAAAGACTTTTCCTACTATAACAACAACATTATCATCTTTAGCTGATAGTATCCTGAGTTATTGTAGGTTTTTAGGGATCGTCAAGAGAATTGGGAAAGTTAAAATCCTTGTTCTTCATGCATAGGCATGTTCGGAAATTCAATCCATGTCTTAACTATTAGGTATGCGTTTTGGAGCAATTCTTAGGAAGCAGGTTAAGAAGATAGGGGAAATAAAACATAGCAAATACTTCTGTGAAATCAGCAGAAGGTATGGCCTTGTCTTAAAATAATTGTTGATATTGCTTCCATGTTTTTTTTTTTCTTCAATTTTTTTCCAGGTTTAATAGAATTTATTAAAGCATGGCAGCTCTAAGCGAATACTTCAATTATTGCAGTATGCAGCAACGAGAAAAGCCTTGCCCATTTGGGATTTTTGCATAAACTGTGCCAAAGTGAAAGCATGAGCTGCTCATATTTTGATGTAAGAATCCTCTCAGGTGCACTTGTAGAGTTGTCAACAACAAAGTCTTATGCTACATTGAGTGTGGTGGGTTACATGAATCCACTTTTGCTAGTCACTCAATTTAATACAATATCTTTTTAAAGTATAAATGATTTAAGCCATTTTTAATATATTTCTCCAAGTTTTTCTATGTTTCTCTCTTTTTTCAACCACAACTGACTTACTTTTTCCGATGAGTAATTCATTTGGCCCACATTTTATGTGATTTCTAACAAGATCCTTTTGGGTACCCCTGTTCATGGATATCCATCTTGCAGTTGAATATTTGCACAACATTGCTGTTTTTCACTCAGCATCTGAGATGGCCATCCATTTTGGTTCAATCCCAGCCATTCGATCTTGGCTAAGGCAACAGCATCTGATATCTTGATACCACAAGAGTTTATATCTTCATGTGTTGAATATCCTTATTTGTAGCAATGTTTCTAATTTTACAATATTGTCTTCGATTTTCAACTTGCCTTCTTAGCAGCCGAGAATGTGGTGACCCCCCGCCAGGTATTTATCATCTGTATGTCAGTTCATTTTCCGCCTACTTCATTTTATAGTTGAGGTTAATTTATTTAAATGACTTATATAAAAGTGAAATGGCTGTTGAATTTAAGCGTCAATAGCATCTTTATTATTCCCACATTGTGGTGACTCAATCTGTAAAGTATAGTTACATCATTCTCTCATCAATCTATCAAAATTAATCCAGAAAGTATGAAATACATCACCTGAAATTCTGTTCAGTTGATCAAATTTCCTCTCAAACGGCGGTTTTTTGTTGTTGCTGATGGAGAATCTGGTTTCCCATCTCTCATTGTTCATAAAATGTTCAAAGGCGTTTGGTTTTGACAGCTTTCACTGCTGCCATTCTTTCTGCATTAGCTGCTTTGGTTGCTGCTGCTTTAGATTTGTTCAACCTTTCATCCACCATCACCAGATTGCATGCCTTCTCAGATTAACCATCCTTCTTGAACTGGGGATTCTTAATTATTTAACTTTGAGTTGGATTCAGAACGCATTGACATTATAATATGAGTAATTGGCTTATGACCTGCCAAACAGAGTGCCAATGTTCTTCATCAGCTTCCCAAATTTCACAGTGAAACATGATTTTGTGAAAGAAGTCAGCTTTTTAGGCCCTATTTGCCTTAGAATATGCAAATATGAGGGAAAGGGAACATTTGTACAAGTAGCATTTTGATAATTAATGGTTTGAGTTTGAGATTTCAAGTGGAAGGTCTTGGGTTCGAATCTCGTAGGGAAGAAAATATTAATCGATATATATTGGTAATATGAATCCTCAATACTAGAAAATATCTTGATATGAGCATATTGAATGACATTGGAGATATCGGTTGATACAGTTGATATGTATCTGTTCACTTTTTATTTTTATTTTTGATTTGTTTTGTTTTTGGAATTTTAAAGTTACATGTATTAAACTACCCAATATTGCAAATCTTTTGAGAAGTTTGATTTTACATATTTTATAGAGCTATGTAAATCATGTGTAGATAAAAAATTTTGAAATATTTTTTTAATGCTGTTAGAACCATGCATAGTCAAACCAGTCCGGTCTGACTTGGCCTCTAAATATTGTATTTTTCAGGTTTTCTTTTTTAAATTTATACCTAAACATATTTAAAACAATAATTTTTACATTATATATATATATGAATGTTATTTATTGAGGTATTTTTTCAAAGAAAACGTATGTTTAATAAAAAAGAAATCAAAATCTTAGCTGAACGGACTAGTTAGGCACTGATCTTAAAAAATTAATTGGGATTATTTTATTTTCTACATTAATTTATAATATATTCATATTCATATTAGAAAAAAGCTAACAGAGTTCTATATTGTATCATATGTGAGAAATCATTTTTATAATCTAAAGTTATCACCATCAATTTACATAATATTTTTTTATTAAAAACACTATAACTCTGAACCCTTCCAGCCCACGACTCCCTTTCACCCGTCTCCACGCCACAGCCATCATATTTCCTACCAACCCAGTCCACATCTTACCTCTGAGGTTTAATCTATTGGTTTCAGTCTGACACTGTTGAATATAAATTCAATGATCAATATATTTATCCTTTTTTTAAAAAAAATTCGGCTTTCAACCTTTTTAACCAAAACATATACACTATTAAATTCATATTCAGCGATCTTAGAATCAAGGCAAAGGAAACAAGCGTTTGGCAGCTTGGTTTAGTGGTTTAGTATTAAGGTTGGGCGAGTTTAAGGGACAAAACGACAGCTTCTCCCGCTTTTGTAACTCTCAAACTAATTACAATCCCGGGATGCCATGTTGAATAACTATTAAGTACAAATAAATAGCCATGCGGCCGCCAGCCACCACATCCCACTAGCACCAGCTACCGACCACCTAAAGAAATTCGATTCCCATCTTATTCGATAGTATATTCTATTTTCACCGACCGCACACCACTGGAAAGAAACGAAAATAGATATAACAGGAATGCTTGTGAGTGTTTGCAAATGGGAGTGGCAGGCTAAAGCTCTCTACTATACAGCAGCAGCAGCACGGCGGAGAAGTGGTAATCCAACACAAAGACCATTTAAAATAGTCCCTCTTCTCCACACAGCAGTAGCACATAGCCTTCCACGGCCCACCCAAATAAATAGGCAGCTAAAAACTTGAAAAATCAACGACAGAATGAAAAGGGAGCCCTAAATTACTCTGCCTTAATGAGAATGATACTTCTGACACAGTTTCGGCGTGGTCTCTCCCCCACTGGCCGTTTCTCTTCGGCATCCAAATTTATGGCAACTCAGAAGAGAATACAAGCAGCCTTCGATGTCGAGGCTGTTTGGGCAGGTTGTCATCCAGCATTATGGCTTGTGAATCTTGAAGCCAAACACCCTTGGAACATAGCGCTGTGAAGGCTTTTGCGGCTTAAGTTGTGGGTATGTCATAAGAAAAAGATGAGGAAAAGTCGTACCAAAATATGCACAATCAATGTCTGGGAAAAGTTAAGGCAACTTGAGAGAGAGAGTGAATGCATGGGGATACAGAGTTGAGTTGCCTAGTGACCTGCAAAATCGTGATCTGCAGTGGTAGAACTGAATGGCAACTGATTATAAACAAGCAATCAGAAAGCAGAACACTCACAAGCAAATTGTCCATAAAACACAACCACCATTCAGCTAAAAGACGACGTGACGGGTCCATCTATGTATTTATAATAACAGCTCACACAATAAATAATGAATAGGTGTCATGTCACTGGAGGAGGTTCCAAGAGTGTCCCCAAACATCGTCTAAAAGTAAATACTTAAAATGATTCATCAACACGAAACAGTAATATGGATTGAAGAAGCAATATAGATTTTTTTTCTTTTCTTTGCTAACTTTGACCATCCTTCGTGTTAATGTGGGCATATAGTATCTGACCCTAGTATGTGGGCACGCAGCAAAGAGACTAGGTTTTTCGAATCCACGTAAACATAATGAACCCAAATTCTCTTTTGGCTAATCAGCTAGAATGCAAGAGAAATTTTTCTCAAAACCCTAATGGTCCGGTTGGTTCTAGGAATGTGTATAAGAAAGGAAAAAAAAATAGAGTAAAGCATTTTTACGTGTTTGGATGTTTGAAAAATTACAAGAAAAAATTTATATGAAAAATTTCAAGTAAACTTACACAGTTCACTTGAAACTATTTTTCCTAACTATTTTAATTCTTTGAAAATTTATTATATCCAAAGAAACCATAAGAAATTTCACTGTCTCTTGCTTTATTTCTCTTAATAGTCTCAAGTTGTGCATACGCCTTCCACTCTATGGCTGAAATCAAGTTTAAGTTCCATAACTGATCCCACAGTCCAGTGAATCAAAAAGAGACTGAAACATGCTACAGACAATCATCTATGCGAGAGCACTTCTCATCCTTCATGACAAGAATATTGAAATAGTCCGCAATCTCATTCACATGAATGCAGATAAATAAAAACATATCGATAGTTAAAGACAAAACATGGAGAAAAAAAAAACAAAACAAAACAAATATTTTGTGCAAAGTCATCATGCTAGAGGCAGTGGGGAAAAAACATCTGGATTAGTTCAATTGCATGAAGGATACCGCCTTGATATTTGGATCGGGGATAATATATATCTTCACATTTAGGACAGTAGATTTTTACTGTGCTTGATCGGGGAATATCTGATTGCCCAACAGGAAGGCAAGGTTGGCTGCAACAGCAGACCCGTGGACATCTCCCGAAGTCATAGGTTTTGTATTTCTCAAACTGTTGAAGCACAGACCATGAAAATTAGAATTTTTGCAACTCTTGCAAGATGACATAAATAGATCAGAAATTGTTTCCTCACCATAGCTGCCATTCCTTTGCTTGTCAATATGTATTGGGCATGAACTAAGCCATACAGCATTTCAGCCGCAGACTCGACCAATTCATTCTGTTCTTCAGTAAACATATCACCTGTGCATTAGCACCATGGAAAGTTTGAATTTTTCATCGCAAATACACAAAACCAAAAGATTTCATAGAGATAATAATCAACCATACTCCTTGATCTCACAAAATCGAGTGATGTTTATGATTGAAATGTCAACACTTAGGAGATTGACTACCATGATTTCCTCATGTTCTGACCGAATTGATGAAAATAATAATCAACGACAAATGCAGCAGCTTGTCTTTCTATTTTTACCTATTGACATCAATTGTCAACACGACATTCAATCTAATCCCCAGATATAGTTCCAATCTCTATGCCACTGGGATAGCCACACAACACTTACCCATCACAGTCAAAGGAGGGGGAGCCACAAGTCCAATTTTCAGAATTTTTCAAAACAGGGAAGACAATTCCCCAATCAAGCTTCTACATAATTGAGAACTTACAATAAGACATTACACCATGGTAGTCCAACAAACTTAACTAGACCATATAATAAATCAAATGAACAGATAGATGCAAGTGTCTAAATTTCACAATGTTAACCACCAAATCATGGAGCCATATGATGAACTGAAAAGCATATGATGTGTATGCAGCTTGCTAGTAAAGATGTCGAATCACCATAAAATAACATGAAAATGCCTGCAAACTCAAAGTGAAACTGGACAACAACAAATCCTTGAGCTTTTGCAAAGCATTAAAGGAATATGAACGAGAATAGAAGAATGCAGCGAAAGGCTGAACCAGGTAACCCTACATACGGCATGAAATTATTCACTGACAGCAGAAACACAACATACAATTCTATTCACAGAAGAGGGGCGTATTGGGGGAAAAAGTTCATTACTCACAATGTGAGGATTCAATATCCAAGATCAAATCCAGAGCATAATCATAATATGGAACTTGAATGCTTAAACCACAAAGGTTAAAGTCATCTTGGATGTAATCGGCATCTACTTCACAAAAAAATTCATTGCCCCGCAAATTGCAAAACCATGAGATCCAAGATGTGTCATCTCCATCAGAGCCGCTGACGTCAGACTCTTCACTATCTGTTTCAGATTCATCTGCAATTGAGAGAAGCAAGACGTCAGAAAAGAGGTATGATAGTGAAATACTGTCGAAGACTAGTGCACCCACCTAAAACTCAAAAAAATATATATATGAAGAGAGAAATAAGAAGGGAACTCATACGGAATATTCTAAAAAATCTAATCGATCATCATAACTCTTGATTTCCCATGATTCTCAAAGACCGGGATAATCAATCAAATAAGTGCATGGATGAAGGGTAATGATTGGTCGACAAATACCTATTATCTATGGTCTTAACTACAGTTGATTGGATAACTACCTTGGGGATACTTTGGAAAAAGGAAAGAGACAGTAAAAGATTTGGATGAACAACTAGTTGCCAAATATATGGTAGTCGATGTGCATGACAGCCCACGAATAAATAATTCTTATGAAACATGCCTACAGATATGAAACAGATGCAAAACTCAAGAATGCAAGTCCTATCATATTTGGAACCAAGGAACTTAGTTCTTTGAGATGGAAAAGCCTCCAATATTTACCACTAAATGCTTTTTTTTCTCAAATAACTCCAGTAAAAGGGCACAAACTGTCCAACCCAATATCAAAGGAATCTAATGTCTCTGTTAGCTGTAATTGCAAACAGCCGCTCACTTCACAGTTAACACTATATGATCAATCAATACTTGAGAGAGTAAACATTTGTATTGCCATGGAAGGGCATAAAGAACATTATGCCTATGTGGCCATGAAAAAATAGTGCAGAAAAGATGGCACATATAAATATTCACAACACATCCAAGCATAGAATGATCAATCAAGATGGAAGACTAAAATGACATTGTTGGCCAGTTTTGTCAAAACCCTGGAGTGTTCACATGTTTTTCTGCACACATTTCATTCAGCATGCCTTTAAGTCATAGAAGTAACAAGAAGTCTTTTCAGTAGCATTTTAGGCTATTAAGAAGCTATTTAGCATGCCTACTGAAACATACTTCAAAATAATTTCTAAAGAAAGAGAAGAATACAGAATAGACTAATGCATAAAGTTATCAAGATATATCTTATTTTATCTTCCAAGCAAAATCTAGGTTTAGGACCTATTCTCAAAGAACAATGACAAGAGGTTGAAGGCTCTCCTTATACATAAATCCATCACATTCAAAAATAGATTTCAACAGCCTTGTACTGCATTAAGAATCACGTCAATCCAGAATTTGAGGAGAAAGTTATGACCTATGACAATTATAAACCAAACAAATCTGCACACTTTCACTTTCAAACAAGTAAACTCCACTTTTCCCCGTAGAATTTCCCAACTTTACACAACAATTTCCAGTTCAACTTCAGCTCAGCACCAATAAGTGGAACTAAACAGGGACCGGTCCCATGCAAAGTTCATATGATGCAACAAATACATATTGACAGAACTGCATTTAACAGTTAAAACAACGCAGAACAATCCGTCCACAATACAAGTATCAAACGAAACAAACAATTCTATCCACTGAAGAACACATCTCAAATAAAATTTAGTAGAACAAACAAAAAGTGAATGGGGGAGTTTATAAGAACAAGAAAGTGCTCAAAGCCAGCACAAAAACAGTTTAACATCTTGACAGGAAAATCTACTTAATAAACAAAGAGCAGAAAAAATCCCCATGTTAGTCTCCATTACAATCATGGTAGCAAACAAAACCAATCTTGAATTTCAAAACTTGACACCTTGACCAACTATTCCTCTCCATCTTTTTCATAAAGTTCAAACACTGACCAAAATTTTCGATATCCTCCAATCTCATGAACTTCTTTATGCACGACATTACAGACGTTCAACACTAAGGATATTTCCAATGCCGTAGGAAACGCGGATCAAATAGTTATAATCCTTTACAACTTGCCTTCATTTAGATAAAATCAAGAAGAAACTCGGCCACATAAACACTTAATCTGACGCCCAAACCTCATAGACCTAGATTTTCTGTTTTCGTCTTGTCAGGTTTGATTTCTAAATAAGACAATAACATATAAGCATAGCTGATGTTAAGTAGACGACCAACCATACAAAAGGCAGCCCTGCTATGTACGGAATCCGTGGAAGAGCGCGATGATTTTGAATCGTGGTCTTACCATCCATATATGGAGTATACCGCTTGCACAACTCGAATAAATAAACATCAAACAACAAATATTCCTCCGACATTGAAACTATCAATCATCAAAAAACCAATAATCCTCTGCCATTGAAGCCAAAAACAATCGAGGAACGAACGTGGGCCAGAGAGAAAGAGAGAAATAACGCACCATCAGAGCATCTGTTTTCGGAGAGAGAAGCAGAGCGGGAGTCCTTCCGATCGGAGGCTTGCTTCCCGCCGCTGCCACTGCTAATTATCGACTGCGCAGACAACCTATCCTTATCTTTACCGTTCAAACTCTTGGACGTGGACGGAGAAGATCGCTCCAAGTGTTTATCCAACGCTTCGTTGATTCTCTTCCGATCTACGGTCGCCGTCTCCGCCATCGATCCTCGACGTCTATACATCTCTTCCTACAATCACTTTATCCCTCAACGCATCAATCATTGGTAATATCGAAAGCTCGAAATCTTCAACTTTCTTCAAACAACATATAATGCAGAAGAAAACCGCAAATTAATCGAAAAAAATATATCCGGGAATCGAAAGAGGAAACCTCAAAATTTAAAGTCTCAAGTGTGAAAAACGAGAGAGATGGCGTTGAACTAGAGATTTGCAGGGAGAGAGGATAGTGTTTCAGATGTGTTGATGGTCGAAGAGTCAAAAGAGAGAACAAGAGATCAATTGCAAGGCCATCTCTCCTTCGTTTCTTTCTTTCCTGCTCCTGTCTGCGTTCGCTCGGCTGCAGAGCCAGAGGGGCGAGGGGCTAAAGGGGTCTGTCACTAGCCTTGCGCCCCGTTACCGGATAAAAATTAACATTAAAAAATATATACAAATAATATAAAATTAATAATAATATTATTATTATTATTATAATATTTAAATACTTCAATATTTTTAAAAAATTAAATAAAATATTTATAAAATATATTATTTTAATATATTAAGTATTAATCATCAAATTACAATTAATCTAATAATAAAAGACTGAGTTATAAGTACTGTGTGTCACACTCGCCACTGACAGAGCCAAAGGGGCATAGAGGCGCCTTTGGCAGCGCAGCTTTTACTATTCCATATGACAGCCATTGGATTAAATTTTTTCTTTTTATTAAAAAAAATTTTCCTATTATTATTATTTTTTTATAAGACTGCATCCTCGCTCGCCGCCGCTGTTGGATCTAGTCGTCACTGCCATTCTGGGTCACCGCTACCATCGTTAACTCCTCGGCATCGACACCGTCGTTGGGTTCTCAGTTGCCATCATTTTTAAAAAATAATATATTTTTTTAAATAAAAGCGTTAATAGTAGTTTCTCGGTTGCCGCTGCCGCTGGATCTAATCGCCGCCGCCGTTCTGGGTCGCCGTCATCGGCCCCTCAGGATCAACACTATCATTAGGTTCTTGGTCGCCGTCGTTATTTTTAAAACACAACGTTTTTTTTTAAAATAAAAGAATTAATGGCAAATTCTCAGTCGCCGCCGCCGCCGCCGCCTCCTCAGCATTGCCGTCGTCGACGTCACCTCAGCCTCGTCGCCGTCGCCACACTTGCACCCGTATTCCCGGCTCATCACCATCCTCACACTGTTTCTATCCTATTTAAATAAAAAAATAAAATAATACTTTTTTTAAATAAAATGGTTAATAGCATCCAACGGCTGACATTAAGGAATTGTACCGGCGTTGTAGCGCCCCTCGTTTGGAGCCAGAGGGGTGCTGGAAAGACTAAAATGGTTCAAACCGTAATGGGTCGGATCCAACGAATATATATATATATATATATATATTAATTTGGAAAGAATCGAGAGGATAAAACACAATAAATTTATAAACCACAAACTATTAATTTAAAAATAACTTGCTTTTTTAAGATAAAATATAAAAATACCAAACCAGTTAAACAATAATATTAATTTTATAATAGTATTATCGTCATGTCTTCTACTTATTATAAAATATCATAATAAAATATAACAAATTTAAAAAATTAAAAATTACTTTCAAAGTGAATATTTGATTATTGGTAAGAAAGGTCCTGACATCGAGCTTGGTCTATAATAATCTCAAGGAAATATAACATATATTTTTTTAAGTAGAAAAATTACATTAAAATAAATAAAAAATAATATAGTATTTGCTCTGACTTAAGAGTCTATTACGTCATGTTTAGTTGCAGAAATTATAAGGGAATGAAATTTCTATTCCCACGAAAATAAAAATTTTTCCGTTTGGTTAGTGATAGGATGAGAATTGTTATTCCCACACATGTGGGAATAACATTCTACATATTATTATTATTATTGTTGGTACGTCTGAGGGCGCTAAAGCGCTGAAGAAAGGCCAAACAGATCTTGCAAAAATACTCCCACGTGCGTTAAAACCTGATTCTTGCTTACCTGAAAGCGGTTTTAACATTATTGGCCCAAAGACCGCGTGTCAGCTTGCGTTCCGTCCATTACGTAAGGAAGGCCCGCAAGAGCGTCGCTTTTGCATCCAAATACACGGATAGGAAAAGGCTGCCACCCTGGGTCACCGCTACCAAATCTCGTGCTAACTGGCCCAAGAAGTCGAAAGGTTTCTCAGTTGCCCCGCAGGATCCTTTAAAATAATATTTTTTAAAATAACCCACCCAAGGATGAGTAGTTTCTCGGTTGCCGCTGCCGTTGGATCTAATCGCTGCGCCGTTCTGGGTCGCCGTCAATCATCCCTCAGGATCAACACTATCATTAGGTTCTTGGTCGCCGTCGTTATTTTTAAAACACAACGTTTTTTTTAAAATAAAAGAATTAATGGCAAATTCTCCAGTCGCCGCCGCCTGTCTTCTCCCCAACGCCGCCTCTTTTCTATAAATACCCAATAAAGTCCATTTCGAAGGGGACTCTCTCCTCTCCTCGAACTTATTCCAAAAGAAGAAAAAGCCCCACTTTCTCTCGGCTCTTAATCCCTCTTCCCAGTGCTTTCTTCCCAACGAGGTGATAAGCCTCCCAAATAAAAACTCTCCAAAAAAAATACTTTTTTAATAAAATGGAAGGAATAACCCCCAACATGCTTTTTAAAGAATTTCTTCTAAATAGTGAAGCGTTTAAAGCGCCCCTCGTGATTTTTCTTCCCATTTACGAGGAGGTTTTAATAAAAACCGATCTCGATCTCTCTCTCCACGACCCTAAATCCCAAACATTATATGTTCTTTGGAAACCAATCGGATCCAAACGCAATAATTTAAATATTATTATTATTATTAGATATTAATTATATTATTATTTTTTTTATTAGATATTATTAACCATTATTAAACAATAATATTATTATTTTAGATAATTATTATTATCGTCATGTCTTCTACTTATTATAAAATATCATAATAAAATATAACAAATATAAAAAAATTCTAAAAATTAAAAATTACTCTCAAAGTGAACCATTTGATTATTGGTAAGAAAGGTCCTGACATCGAGCTTTTTCTATAATTTTATTTCAAGGAAATATAACATATATTTTTTAAGTAGAAAAATTACATTAAAATAAAAATAAAAAATAATTTAGCATTTGCTGGACGTATCCTGTCTATTAGGCTTTGATTGACCGATATTTCTCTGGCTTTTCCCAGGCGAGGCTTTAAGTAGAAGTATGTAATCATCAATTAAATTATTTAATTTTTATCTATTTTTATTTATACTAAAATTAAACTAATATTCACCAAAATTTAATAAAATATGGAATAAAAGATCAAGCTATTTTTCAACTTTATAATTCTAAAAAAATTAAATTCAAATAAAATATACACATTAAAACTAAAGTGGAAAAATACATGTTTTTGTATTTATCGTTTGACGGTGTTAGCTTTGATAGGTGAGTGATCAGAAGATCTGAATTCCTTGAAGAAACAGCTAAAATACAAGATATAAATTACTCGTTCTTCGGCAAAAGACTTGTCTTCGTATCATCCGGTCGTCTCAATCTTCATCGATCTTCAAGTGATCTAAATGCTGCCGATCTTCGAGAGAGAACTTTTGCTGCGCATGGCAAGTGAACTGGGCCACTGAGTAACAGAGCTGCTTCATAATTGAAGATCTTCCGCCAATTTCCTTTCAGTGTAGCACACAGCACAATCAATACCATTTGTCATCTCCTTCATCTCGCAAGAACCCTTTTAGCCAATTCCCTTTTCCAACCTTTGACAGAGCCGTCTACATCATTTTCACTTTCCTCCGCATAAAAGAACCTTTTCACCCATTTCCATTTTCAGCCCAACATACACAAGCATCAAGGGGTTTAAAGGCAACCTTTTTCTGTCAATTCCATCGGAGCTAAAATCTAAGCTTGGCAATCTTCTATCGGTAGAGCCCCAATTCAACTTTGGAATCGGAATAGAAACCACCTTCAATGAGAAATTATCCCAGAGAATGCCAATTCACTTCCACACCGGAATAGAAATCTTCCTCAGTGAAGAAATTACCCATAGATTGAACATGACCATGAAGAACATCATTCCACACTAAATCAACAATATTTCAAAATGCTACTTTTTTCTTTAATTTGATCCATCTTTTTCATATATGAAACCCATATAGGGCCTGTCATCCCGCTCAAAATGTCACCAACAACAACAACTCACTTCCACACCGGAATAGAAATCTTCCTCAGTGAAGAAATTACCCATAGATTGAACATCACTGTGAAGAACATTGTTCCATATTTCATCAACAATATTCCAAAATGCTACTTTTTTCTTTAATTTGATTCATCTTTTTCATATATGAAACCCATATAGGGCCTGTCACCCCGCTGAAAATTGACAGGGGCCCTATCACAGAATGTCACCAACAACAACAAATAACAAATTTTACACCATTTGTTGATGCTAAAATAGAATATGCCCACTCTCCAAAAGAGGCACAAATCCTTTCTATTCTTTTGGATGAACATATTCTCAGAGGAACAACTGCAACAACTTTGCCACAACAGTTGCATTGGATTTTCTCGTATACGGGCTCAAGAGCCAACTGTCATGCCATGATTGCAAACTTCGTTAGCAGCTTCGTTTGAGGGCAAAGCCTGCCTGTACCAAACAAAGGTAAAAAGGCTAAGAAAACAATTTGCTAGAAATCTCTTAGCATAAATGAGCAAATTAATTGAAAGAAAATTCAAATGCAAGAAAGAAAATTATTCCATGAACATAAAACTCATGTCACAATGTTGGACCATGAACAACCACCTTTCCAATAACACCATCATGAAGCTCGCTAAAACTCAAAAGTACTTTTATACTCCAATGAACCTCAATCAAGTGCCCACTAAGATGTAGGTGTTGAGAAATAATAAGAAAATAATAATTTCAGGAATCAAGCTCAAGACACTTGATCATTAAGGATTATAATATCTTAGATGAAGATTTAGAATGTTTTCATGCTTATTATAGGAAACTCATATTTGAAAATAGAAAGAGGAGCTCAATCTGATAAAATCTGTAAAATCACCTACATGTAACAGCGAAAGGAAAATAGGTAACACACATGGCAAACGGACGAGGAAGAAGCCTTGGAGACAGAAGGTCAACAAGATATCTTCCATCATCACTTGAATGACAAAGAACTTAAAAATTTAGAGCCTGAAAATCACAAAGGAAATTTGAAGGCAAAACAATACGCCTAAGTACTTACTTAAAAAAAAAAAACAATACGCCTAAGCAAATGTAAACGCCAAAATAACCGAAAAATGATGACCCAGGTACAGAAATTCGACAAAAGAGGTTAAGACTGTTGCCATGCTCCTTCTTTTGAATCCGGCAGGCTGGATACCGCCAGGTGTTATGATCTAGAAGGAAAAAAATTTGCTTTGATAATAAATTATCGAGCAAATCGCAATCAGATTTGCCTACTAAAGATTAATTCAAACAGATTTCTGAAGTGCCTAACGAGATAATTTGATTCGTAAAGAATAAAATTCTAGCAATTTTGAATCCAACATGATTAGCAATTGATTCATAGCATTCACACAGCGTTTAAAATCTTCTTATGAAGAAGGCAAACAGCCGGATATCTAACTTCCGGGGAACAATTCAAAAACAGATCAAACCAGAAAAATCACTCTACCAAGATCAAAATCATAAAACCTCACCGGAAGATTCGCAGATCCGCAATTGTTCCAGAAGATCGAAATTTTCTGGAGAGAAAAAATTGAAAACATAAATTAGCCCGACAATATCAAGAAAAAATTAACAGTTACGGTAATTCAAATGCCGGAAACTCAACTGGTAAAACATTAATCCACTAAAGCTTCATATAAAATCACAGCACTCTTCCTCTTTCTCTTCCTCATATTTTAGTATAACTCAAAATTCTAAACCCTTTCTCTCTCTATGATAAAAACGACGAACTCAGACGAACTGGAAGAATGGAATGAGGAATGAGGAAAGAGACAGCGAAAGCCTTAATTTATACGGAGCGTGGGCGGTAATTACAAGGTTAAAACAATGGGCGTCAGCACGCTGTTTTATCACCCGGCCGTTTAGAAGCAAAACCAGCAAACCGTTTAGGGTTCCGGCGGGACGGAGTTCACGAAGGGTCGGTTTTAGGGTTTTTGTTAAGGTGAATTTGGAATTAGAATTGCAATAAAAATCAGGCATTGAATCAATTTCAATTATGAAAGATTGATGTCCGATTAGGTGACTTCACGCCCAAGAATGAAAATGTGAAAATTTAATTTTTAAAAAATAAATTTTTTCTCGACGTTAATTCATCAACTATTCAACTAAATTCTATCATTACTGATATTACTCATAACTTGATTTTGATTTTTGACCAAATCAGTAGATTCCAAAATCGGTGTTGCTCAGTGATATTGAAATGGAGCAACATTTCATCCGACTCTGATCAGTAAAAAAGTATCTTATCTTTTATAAATAGTTTTTTTCTTAGACTTTTGAATCAAACTTTATATTACTAGCCAGTATGATAAATATTTTTATTTTGAATCCTTTTATGTATTTATTTAGAAAGAAATTTGTCAATAATTTAGTATTTGATAAAATTGTTGTTTATTTTAATTTTTACAAAAATAAATGAATTTTATTCTCACATTCATTCAAATCATTTTTTATTTTATGATTGTAACATTAATTTACCAATAGAAAATTATTCTTATCAAATTAGGTATAATTTGATATTGACTTAGTTCAATATAATATAATATAATTATTAAAAGATTAATTAGGAATTATCATAAATTATTTTGTTATAACATCATTTTTAAGTTGAAATGCGTCAAAAATAATAAAAAAATCTTGACCGATAAAATTACCTTAATCTTATGAAGATATAACAGCCTTATATAAATAAGAAATAAATAAACCCATTCCATTATAAGCTTTCTTATGCTAAATTTTTTGTAAAAAAAATAATTTTAAATCATATTAAAATTAATTCTTAATAGAGTTCTCACCCATTCAAAAATAATAAATAAATAATAATTCTAAACTTTACTCAAAATTACCCCATTTCGGATTATTTTCAATTTTCTAACAATAAACATTCAATTAAATATCTGAATTGAGTTTTCTATTGAGCATGAAAACTTCAAGGATTCTAATTATTTGGTACAAAAAAAACATGGATAAAAATACTAATATTAATTATATCAAATAATATATATCTTATTAGACGTGTCAGATATAAAACACATTCTGAACAAGATGAATGAGCCAAATATTGACTAATATTTCATTCTAAGAAAAATTTACTCCAGAAAAGATCAATACAGAGTCGATTTAACACATCTCCTACCACATGCATTGCAACTGCAAGACTTTTCAACTGAAATCAGCAACATTAATCATAAAGTTCTCTTTGAATCTGAGTCAACGTTTAACATCAGTAAGAAGAAAGAAGGATTACATGCGGCATTCGCATGCATATACGCTTGTTAGCACAGTTCAAATCCCAGAATAGGAAAAACATAAATATTAAGAGAATGACCGGCAATCAATGCTTCCAGCAAACACCCAAGAAGGGGAGGCTTAGTGAAACAATAGAGTTGTCGCCATTTGACCTGTTGGAAGAATTCGAGTGGTGGAAATAACCTTTTGTATGATGCAGAGCACAAGTTATTCTACCATTACTGTGTATAGCAAGAGATTTGTGCACAGGGCTACCTTTCACCCTTTTCACCATGGCAAAATAGAGATAGAGTCCAGTAAACATGCATATTTTTCTGGTTTCCCAAAACAGATGCAAATCTTTTGTTTCAAATGTTTTTCCATAACGATAATGGGCAGGGAGCAGTTAGACTCCCACTTCAGAGTTCTTCTTCATACTCATAGAGGTAGGAATTCCATCCTGAAACTTACACTGTTAGGTTTATAAGATAGATCTAACATATAATTCCTGCCGTCTATATTATCAGAACGAAAATTTCACCATTGGAAGTATAAGGGTGAGCTCAAAAATGAAAGGATCCTTATGCGACTCCTTCTCATGACATCATGTACATAGACCCCACCGATACTGAAATTATATAAAAACAGTAATAGGGTAGCTGGATTCTGAATACTTGTTGCTTGAGAACATAACCAACAATATACTTATCTCAAGTGAGAGAGATGGTTAGATTCCAGGTGATCTTTCACCATCAACGTTTGATTTGCATTATGTGAATCTTCCATCTCTTCCTGATGTTAACCACAGCCAGTCATTCATTGGAATAATATCTCCATGCAGGACAAATTGTTTGAGCAGAAGATTGTAGAGAACATAAGTTTTCCATCCCATAAGCCAAAGCAGCATTGCATTTTTACCTAATGGCTAGATTTTGCAATTCCGGGCAATGCTCTCCAAAACAGGTCCACCACACAACTGCAGCAATTTGACAGTATGTTATTAAATAAGACCGGCATTACAAAAAAGATTAATGTAATTAAAAAGAGGAAAGCAACTCAAAGATTTAATCTCAAAAGTTGAGAGAGGCATGCAGCCTTCACCTTGCAGGCCTAGATGAGGTGACAGTGCCTCCTCATCAGATTCAACCCCAAAAAACGATGACATTTGAATTTTGTGATCATTTTTGCCTGATCTAATATCCCCGTGATGGTTCATCCATCAAGAATGATGCTGCAGCCAGTGATTGCCCAACATCATTTGCTCTACTGTACACCATGAACCTCACAATGGAAATCCAGCCATTCAACTCCAGAATGCTAGGGATCTAAGCACCAACACCAAGGGCAAAATCCATCATCTTATGGATGCTTTCAAATCGACGCAATTCAAACAGAAAATCATGACTGTGAACTTCCTCGGCAGCATCATTAGTGGCCATCTTATAGGCTATCACTAAGAAAAGCAAAAGGAAAACAATGACAAAAACAAGAAACTGGTTTAAGATAGTTATTAAATTTTAGAATTCACTACAAATTTGATAAGAAACTTAAGAAAAACTAATGAAAGTAAAGGGAGATTTGAGATTGTAAACTAAAACATATGAATAGATTCAATCATGTCCAAACCAAAGAGACTCGTCACTGCAATGAGTTCATACCTTTGTCGCACAAGAAGATAGTAGCACAGCTACAATTATAGACAAAGAGTAAGAAACTTAAAATGCAGATAAAAATTAAAAAAAAATGGAAAATGATATTTCCAAAAGGTAATAATTGAATGAATAGAAAGTTCGGTAACTATGACAAATCCAATCTACTAGATACAAAAAGAAGATAAAAAGAGATCTTAAATGAGACAATAAAAATGTGTTTTCTGAATTTCAACAGAACAGCATTCAATACCCTAAAATTCATCTGGCTAACAAATTGATCTCAGAATTATTGTGTACTTTTTGAAACAGACAACTTTCTCCTTCAAATAACCTGCAAGTTCTTTATCTTTTCTTGTCTACATATGTAAAAGAGAATACGCGGTAACAACCAAGGACAACAATCAAAAACCTGTAAAATCTTGAATTAAATAAGGACATATATCACCATAAAATCAAGATGGGTCCTCAATGTTGAGTTCTTGAGTTTAAATCACATTGCAATGAGTATTATGAGTGACATTTACAGCTAGGGGAGGAACCTTATGCTGTTTAGCCTAAGCCACAAAGAACCTCACAGTAAAGGAAAACCCCCAAGAAGGCTATTAAGTAAGGTGTCTCACCAAACTATACAATAAAAAACATAAAATCAGTTATATTGCATAAGCAAAATCCCTACGGAAAATCTCACAATGGATCTTAAGGTTTTATTGAGCTGGTACAATAAGCATCTATGAGATAGATATTATGAAAACTTAACACCATATTAACTAGTTGTTACACAACAGATCTACTATAAAGACTTGTGACCAGGAATGAGACCAGTGGTTCAGTATTGGTCATGGTTATATCGCCATCAGATATATCGGACAATATAAATCGGCATTGGATATATCGGATGAAAAATTTTCAAAAAATCATAAACTGAAAAAGGTAGTATTGGCTGATGTATCGGCCACTATATTTCGATATTATCATGGTATCGGAAAATACCGGCATTGGAAGGGTTCCGATACCAATACATATCAGCCAATATTTGCATTAATACTTGTGACTCACGGGGATAATATATAGTTTTTTTCTGAAGCCACTGAAAGCACAGATATTTACACTAATAAACCAGATCAATGGAGTTTCTACACTGCAGTGCATTCTATTAGTTAGAAAAAAAGAATGTTGATATATCAACAGCCCTGTTTCAGACGAAATATATATAAAAAGGGCATGATCATAATACAAGTGATGTAAGTAAAGATAATTTAAATCTAAGTCATTCATCTCAAAGAAAACTAAAAATGGATAATGCAAATAACTCAATTAGGTTTTGAAGAGTAAAGAGGCCAAAGTAGGAACAGAATCATAGAGATCCTAAATCAATTTCCATTAATTTATGAAACTAAATACGTGCCAAGCATGAGGCTTTTTTGCAAATTGTAGTCATCACTCATAATGTAAAAATTGCCAGTTCAATCTTTACTCTGACAAAATGACAAAGGTAAAATTATGCAGATCTCATTAACAAGGGAAGTGTTAAAAAAATTCGAGCCAACAAATATCTTGGGTTACTGGTTGACATGCATTAATTCAGGAGACAAACTAGTGAATAATCATGGATAAAAAAATGGGGTCTTTACCATCCTCAATAACTAATTAGCAATCAAATATCCAATTTGTACCACGAAAAGGTGTACAAGGAAATTTAAGGTAAAATGTGAACCCTGAATAACAAGTGAAAACACAATTCAGTAGGATAAGATAACTGTCTTAGCATATGACATGCACTCACAGCAGGGTCCTAATAGCCCTCATAAGTGCTAGAGTTGCTGCACATGAGGTAGCGATCTGTTTACCTTTGCTTGTGTGCACTCATTCAAGGAGATAAGCAATTGCAAAAATAAGAAGACCTAATGAATGAGGCTTTTGGCATTAGATACTCTTGGAATAATAGATTGCATAACCAGCAGATCAAAATGGAAAAAGAAATTAGGTCTCAGTTCAAAGATAATAGATTTTAGCTTCTTTAACAATATAGGCCACCGTTGTTGGAAAAAAACCAACATGACAGAGAAAAGAGGAAGGACGGCAAGATGAAGATGGAGTGAGAGGGACGATGTTCACAATGCTTGACAAAGCATGAACATCAAGTACCATAATAAATCAACGAAAATGACAAAGGACCTGAATTGTTAGAGAGAGTGTAGATATTAGGTCAAGATTACTATGGTAAAGTTAAGGCCAATATTAAGAGATAGAGATGAGTAACCTTATAAGGTTGTTTTTGTCGAGGATAACTCAGCAGTCCACATATTTTCAAATTCATCCACTCACATTCACTGTTCTGTCTTTTCCCAATCAAAATACACGGACAACATATCCTTCTACAGCAAAGTAATTAAGATGCATAAATCCACAATAAACATTTTTTGCTGTATAAAATTCATAATAGGTTAGCACAATGTTATAGTATAAAAACAAGAATTTTGGAAATTTGTGAATTCTTATTAGCATATGCCACAAATTTAGACCAATTACTTTCTTTCCCGTATGATTTATCTACTTAACAATTTTCCAATTTATGAATTCTTATTTACATAGGCCACAAATTAGGTGCCAATTACTTTCTTTTCATATGATTTATCTACAATAGCTATAGCCATTTTAGCAAGTTTGATGACATATGATTCAATTAATTCAAGTAATTATATAGCCAACATCTTTTGGTAATTATTATGATGCCTAAATAGTTATTCCCAAAAAAAGCCAAGCTTCACTATTGATTATGTAAATACTATCACTATAATAAAATTGATGAAATATTTTGTTAGTTTAAACTCCAAAAGTATATGTTTGCGAATGTGTGGGCGCGTGTTTGACATCCTCCCTCTATAACGCCTTGCATCCTCCTGGCTTGAGGAGGAAAATAGGGAATATAAACAACCAATTCTACAACGATAAATAAAGTTTAAAATAAGATAGGTAAATGTCATAGGGGGTAACAAACCCACTAGCTCAGCACAAACTAGGAAAAATCTTATAATCAGTTTTTCCTTCAAAAGAATCTATTACAATTTTAGTAGTTATACACAATGGAATGAAATATCGATCAATATACAAATATCGACTAATGTATATCGGAATTGAGGAAGCCGATAATAATATTTCCCAATACCAATTGACGGAGATATATCATAATATAACAAGTAATATTCCCCCTAAAAACCCATTCACCAAAAAAAATTGTCCACCATGTCGATACCAATAAGCATCGACCGATACAATTAATGAAAATACGGCTTCGACCAATACTAATATTTTCATCAATACATACAACCAATATAGACTAGGGTTAAACTAAAACCTTAAATTTTAACTAGCTAGGAAAAAGAAGAGATAGACTTCTCTGTCAACCTTTTCTAGACTTCCTGTTCTTACTCATAAAAGCAACACTCATACCCTATCTCATCCCCCATTCCGAGAAAGAACCCCCAGGATTTAAATTCTAAATAATGGGCATTCATCAAATTAAACTTCATTAAATTAAGCATTTTTTTTGGTGTGGTCAAGTTAATTATCTAAACAACTTCTCATTAGAATGTACCGACCACTTTCAATCAGAGTCTCACATTCAAAACTCCTTGTGAAAATCCTCAATACCAATTCTTGAATTAATCCTTTGAAAATCTTTAAAATGCAGGCTCATCTATGTGGTTTAAAACAAGGCCTATGCACCTTTGCAGTTCTTGATTCTAGTGATTTGTACTGTTACCTAAAAATGTAACTGGCCACGAGACCATCAAGGATCATGGCCATTTCAAATCCTCCCCCCCCCCACGCGCAATTTATATTCGCACCAGTGACTACTGAGTAATATTACCAAAAAGATTATCATCAACATGGATAAAACACTTTTACAGGAAGCCAATAAAACCACTCATAGATAGTTATTACTTAGATATCCTTTAATTACATGGGTGGAAAGTAGAAACTTCTTTGTTCCTTAGACAATTACTAAATGACATGTCATTGTAACGCTTTCAAAAAGATGAGTAACTTCTCGGCTATATGGTAACTTCATTTACAGCAGCTTTCCCTTTATAGTAATATCTGATCATTCAGTATCATGTAGTGATGGAGACCACATATCCCTACAAACCTTATCGTTGCTGAAACTCCACCGGTGATACTTCTGTGGAATCTCAAAAGGTGTTGATGACCTAAAGCTTTATTATAGAACTAATTCATCTTTGAAGTAGTTTTCATTGCCTGATGAATTTACTAACCTTAAAGTACCCATAAAACTTGTAACGCAATCATGGTTCAACCACCCAAAATAAGTTGTTAAAGGCGTGCCTAGCCTAAAGTCTCAAAGCTTGGCGCCTTAACAGACCTAAGTAAGGCTATTCCAAGAGGAGCACACCTAGGCTATAAGGTGTGCGCCTTTTGTTGAGATTCAAGATGGCATGCTTCGAGCCCACCATAGAAAATTTTTAAAACAAATAAACAGTTTCTTTTAAATTAGGCATTATATTTAATTGTCACTTTTCTTACTAACTAATGTTTGTAAAATTGAGATTAATAAAAGTAAAAAGTCATTGGTTAGAAAAATGGATGAAAATTATTATTAGGATAATGATTTGCATTTGAGGATGATCCTTTGTAGCTAAAATTGTTACATTAAGTAATGATACATATCATACTAAATTTAAAAATAGTATAAACCTTGAATGGTATATGCACTAATGCTACTCCATTGGAATTAATAAATAATAAAGATTCTAATTTAAAGAAAAATCTAAAGCTAAAAAAGTCATTCAAAATTATAAACTAAAGAATGTGAAGAACTTTTATTTGATAATAATGATAAATATTAATCTTTGCTATAAGTAACTTGAAAACAATATTTCAAGTTTGTTGAAATTTTTGTTCTTATATGTTTCTAGTGAGTTGTACTCATTAATTTTCATCTTTTATTTTGTTAGTTGTATTATGAGTTTGTGATTACTATCCGAATGCTTTTTTGATGTTTTTTATTCAATTATTGGCTTTAAAAATTAGTATTCATTACAAACATATATATTATATAAATAGATGCCTCACTTCCATTAGGCTTGTACCTACACCTTACGCTTAGGACCTATGGACCCTCTGTGTCTTGATGCGTCTTTAACAACACTACATCCAAAGCATATCTATAGTTTTTTTATCATTTTTCACAATACTATTTTTTTCTTAAGAAACTTAATAAGGTTTCTGCGAGGAGATCATACAGTTTAGTTTGGCTTCTAATACTTGTTTATTGAATCAAATTTCACCTTTATTGATCGAAGCATTCCATTTTTTTATTTTTTTTGGCTTTGTTAACAATCAAAGCATCGGTTTTTGAATTTAATCTATACTAAACTCCCAAGGGAGGCTCCTTTCATCAAGTGTACCAGGGAATTAATCACTGTAGCGTCAGATCACATAGATAAACTACCTTATTGAGACTGAAATCTTGTATGTATAATTATGAAGAGGTCCTCTTGCAAATTAAACCTTGGACGATTTCCAGATATAAAAATCATATAGCATTGTTGAGGTATACTTTCACTTCTCATAAAGTCAAGAATTGAGAATGAAAAGAAAAAGAAAACAAACCAGACAAAGCCTAGATTATAAGTTTCCCCAAAAAGACAAAACTTTCTGTTGTTCTCAGATTGATACACAGAATTTTCCTTTCCCTAATTCAAATTGGAGAAATAAAGCTGATGGTTGATAATTCAGCAAAATATAAAAGAAAGCACCTAGAGAGCTAAACTTTACCGGTATCAAATATCTCAAACAAATCAATGTTTTTAATAGCACCGTTTAAAAGAAAAAAAGATCAATTTAGCATCAGATCACAGAGATAAACTACCTTATTGAGACTGAAATCTTGTATGCAAAACTATGAAAAGGTCCAGTTGCAAATTAAACCTTGGACAATTTCCAGATATGAAAATTGTACAGAATTGTTGAGGTATACTTTCGCTTCTCATAAAATCAAGAATCGAGAATGAAAAGAAAAAGAATACAAAACAGACAAAAGTTTTCAAAAAAAGACAAAAATTTCTAAAGTTCTCGGATTGACACAGAAAATTTTCCTTTCCCTAATTCAAATTGGAGAAATAAAGCTGATTGTTGATAATTCAGAAAAATATAAAAGAAAGCACCTAAAGAGCTAAACTTTACCAGTATCAAATCTCTCAAACAAATCAATATTTTTGATAGTACTGCTTAAGAGAAAACAAATCAATTTAACGTCAGATCACATAGATAAACTACCTTCTAGAGACTGAAATCTTGTATGTATAACTATGGAAAGGTCCAGTTGCAAATTAAACCTTGGACAATTTCCAGATATGAAAATTGTATAGCATTGTTGAGGTATACTTTCGTTTCTCATAAAATCAAAAATCGAGAATGAAAAGAAAAAGAATACAAAACAGACAAAAGTTTTCAAAAAAAGACAAAAATTTCTGAAGTTCTTGGATTGACACACAGAATTTTCCTTTCCCTAATTCAAATGGGAGAAATAAAGCTGATTGTTGATAATTCAGCAAAATATAAAAGAAAGCACCTAAAGAGCTAAACTTTACCAGTATCAAATCTCTCAAACAAATCTATGTTTTTGATAGTACGGTTTAAAAGTGCAGCATGCAGCATCATCCATAATTTACCATCACAAATAAGCATAACCAAAATGCCGTTACATGCAATGGATGCTCTCTAAGTTTAATCTAACATACCTTACCTGCATCTTGCCATTCAACACAGTAAGTCCAGCCCTGAGGTAGCACCAAGTCTTCAACTCTGTTCTTTAACAACACAAACAACACAGATGGTTTTTACATAAGCTTCACTATTGGCTGAACAGCAGAAGGCCCCTCTCCATTGACTGAACTTTCGAGAAAGCTTTCCATTTCCAGGTCTATCCAGGATCGGTCACCATTTTGGAACCTGGCCTCCTCTTTTTGATATGCTTCATTCACAACCCAGTCATCCAATGGATCAACTTCGTGAGCTTCAATGTCAAACTTTGAGACCACCTTGGAGTGCTTCAGCTGCAGATTATAGTGCACATATGCAAGGTTATTTAGCCTATGCTGCTCTATAGGATTTCTTCCATTCGTTAAAAGCTTTTCAGCCAGATCCCTTCTCAGCCCATATGATTCAGCACCAGTACAGGTCTGGCTGAGAATTCTAATGGCTAGCTTCTGCAGATCAGGACAGTGGCCACCAAAGCAGGACCACCATGCAGCTGCAGTTATCCGAAAGTGTGATTATTAAGAACCAAAGCTTACACAAAGAAGGAAATGAAGTCAACTTAAAAACAAAGCATATCAAAAACAAGATAAAAGAAAGAAAGAGCTAAAATGGCAAACCAGGAGGAAAAGAGTTCTGCTTGTCATTTTCAGTCCCCCTTTCAAAACCACCTAGGCAACCACGATAAACATTGAGCTGCTGAGAGACCAAGTCTTGAGTATGCTGATCTTCCACCATCCGGACAATTGTGATCAACAACCCACCGGCAACTTCAGAATCAGAACAAAAGTCTTCAGTGTAATGAAAGTTTGGATTTAAGAAATAACCAGCGGCATGAAGAGGGCTGTGAAGAAAGCTGTTCCATATTTCATCAATAATCTCCCAGAATGGCATATATTGCGTTTTTCTCATTCCAAGTTCCTGGCTAATGGTCTCCTTAACTTGATCCAATGTCTCATATATGAAACCCATATAGGGCTTCCGATCTCCATTAACCAAGGATAGGACTCTTACCAACGGGATTGTAGCTTTCACAACAATGGTAACCTCACACCAAAATGATTTATCACCCACAAGTTGAGCAACTTTCTTTCCTTCAATTTTCAATGACCAGGGAGAGGTTGCCCACTCAACAGAGGCAAACATACTTTCCAAGTTCTTTTTTTCCATTAAGATGTTCTCTAACGTTAAGAAAGTTGTGGCAGCCTTTATCTTAGAGGGCTTAACCAGATCATAGCCACCAATGTGTGCCCTCATAAGCTTCAAAATTGAAGCATGGCTGTAGATGAATTTTGTTATTACCTTAGCCCTATCAATTGTCCGTTTAGCCAAACCCAACTGCGCAATCTTCTCTAACATGAGTGCCACACAGTGGGTTGCACTCACTGTCCAAAACAGTGACCTATACTTTTCCATTAGCTGCTTTCCTACGGTTTCCATATATTCTGATGTAGTGTATGAGATAACCTGAACAACATTCTTAACCCCCACCTCCTCTATGACACCTTCAAGAAATAGTTTCAATGCATTAACATCCACTGCTACAGCTGAAACATCTACTGACCGAAGGTAAACTGGGCCCAGAGGACAATCCACTATAACATTTATCAGATTCCGACCCTTGCCATCAATCCATCCATCTAGCAAAATGCTGCAACCACTGCTAGGCCACGACTGTCTGATTCCCTTCACATAGTTTTGAATTTCATCTAACATACTATCAAGAATCAACCCCTTAAGATCCTGACTGCTAGGTATATGGTGCTCAATCTCAAAACCATTGAAGGCAATCTCCATCATCTTCTGAAAGCTAGGAGTTTCAGCAGCACCAAAATCAATGCCATTCTCATAGAAAAATCTACCGATGCATTTCTTAGCCAACAATGATGAAGACTCCTGACCTTCTCCGCTGAAAACAGCTGATCTACCATTGTCATTAGAAGGCAGTTCTGTTAAACTATTCTTAGCTACAGAGTCAACTAAGAGATGGGTTGAACTCCCTGACCAACCACTTCGAGCACTTTCATCCTTATTTCGCTTGGCATCGTTTCCTTTCGAGCTTGAAGGGCAATCCCTCTTCAGGGAAAGACCTAGATGGCAAAAGTCTCCAGCTTCCTTCCCAAGGTCCATTGATTTCACAACAGCTGAGCTATTTTTAAATAATTCCTTCACTTCCAGAGGAACATCTTCACACACTCTTACCTGTCCTCTGATACCACCCAAGTGATGCTGCAAGCGGTTGAATCCTGCTAAGACCTGGCCACAGTAGTTGCACTGTACTTTCTTGTTTTGTGGATCAAGAGCCATACCGTGGTTGTAAATATCTTTAGAGCAATTACTTGACATTGTTTTGATTTCACTAATCAATGCAAGGGGACAAGAAATAAGAAGAAACATGAAGCTCAAAGAAAACGTAACAAGTTTCAGGATAACATTCAATATACAGAGAAAAGCCAAAAGTGACAAAATGGCAAGCTCCATGAATTCCATAGAAGGAAAATTAAAACTAAGCTCAAAATTCCTCTATGGTCATGTACTGGTCCATGCATTTTCATAAGACTAAACAACTGGGTGGATCCCAGTCAGTCAATGTTATTTTGTAATCTTTCTGAGCAGGTGGAAGAGGCTACATGGCACAATTCCCTTCTTCCACTCCATCTTGTAAAGTAACTTGACTACACCCAATACTATGATATTCTCATGTTCCAGTTGAAGACTTTCTTTTTTTTATCAAAATATGAAATCTTTGTTTTTTGGGGATCCTCTATCCCTGTTCTTTAGGAACAGTGTTAATATATTCCTAAATGAATTCCACGGAAGAAAATGAAATCTAAGCCCAAAGTTCCTCTACTGTCAAAAACTGGTTCATTCCATTTCATAAGACAAAACAATTGGGTGGATCTCAGTTAATCATCATTGTTTTGTAATCTCTCTGAGCAGATGGAAGAGGTTACATGACACTATTCCCTAAATCATCTAAATATATGGGATAGAGCACTAAGGATAGCAAGTTGTGATCCCACGACACAATGCTTTGGAATCTGTAATTCCCAATCCAATGAGACAAAAGCACAAAAAAGAATCTAGATATCGAATGGAACAAAATTAATGAACTGATAACAATGGAAATTGAAGACATTACAGTTGGATTTATAAGATTCCATTATCAGCATATCCACTCCATTCAAGTGAATATATGATGCCCAAGCAAATCAAGAAAGTGGAATTTTTTTTTTTTTTCAAAAGAAAGGGAACTAGTTATGTATGACAATAAAGAGTGTTAAGTCAATATATATAATTCTACTTTGCTTAAGTCAAAGAACCGAATCCCGGCATAGATTTTTTTATCTCATACTGCTCCTTGTTCAATTATTCAAAATCATTGGATCCCTTCCTCATTCGAATTGATATTCTCATGTTCAGAGTAACTACAACCAATTCAGTGATATTCTCATGTTCCAATTGAAGACTTCAATTTTTTCATCCACGGTACCATGTGAAAGCTTTGTCTTTTAAGGTTCCTGTATCCTTATTCCCTAGGTAAAGGGTTAAATATAATCCTACGAATATAACATGTTAACAGCTTCGCATTGTATGTATCAATTTCATAGGCCTAGCAAATTGCAAATTGGAAATTCACAAAAATTCAGAATAATCTGTCATAAGCGCAATTTAAACCCCGAAAATCAAGTTTATATTTGAAACCAAACAGCAACAACAAAAATCCAGGGACCATCTGGGTCAGTTAATACTAATCATCTTCCACCATCGAATCCTTCCTTTTACCCTCAAATCCAATTATTTCTAGGCTAACAACAAAAATACAAAGAGACCCTCTTTTTTTATTTTGCAACGCTACCGATGCTGACGCCTTACACGTCATCTGTGCCACTTCAAGGGGAGAACACACACACGGAGAGAGAGAGAGAGAGAGAGAGAGAATAAACAAAAGCATCCATAACGCAAAGTGACGGAAATTCATCCAAACGAACAGATTCGATGAGAAGATAAACCATTACCTTGAACTAGGATTATAAAGCCCTTAAGACAGAAGTTATGTGAAGCCCTTAGATCTTTTGCTCTTCGAATTGCATGAAGGATTTGGTAAAACTGGTGGTCATTCCGCCCATCGACAAACAACCCATTTTTTCTTTCTCAGTTTTGTTTATCTGGATGCCCAGTTCTTTTCTTTTATTCGGGGGGTTTCGCCGTCGTCCGGCCAAAGGCTAAAATTCTTCACCCTTCTCGTTCTCTCTAGACCCCGAAGAAGGAAGAGTACAATCCCAACTCCATTGACGAACGCTCCCTCTCTCTCTATCTCTATCCCTAACCCTCTCTCTTCTTTGCTACTCAATAAATTTCTTGCTATACGCTACTCGACTATGTCTCGATTCAAGGTGCCCTGTCAGGGATATGGTGGCGCGTGGCTGTCTTTTTCTTTCCTGCGTCGGGTACTTTATTTTGGAGGGTCTACCTAACCCGCCTTTTTCCGATACTTCCTATGGCCTCAAGTTGCCTTTTTTGGATTTTTTTTATATTTATTTTAAATATATATATATATTTTTAACTTCTTATAAATAAAATTATTATTAGATAATTTATCATAAATTTAAATTATATAAATTAATTTATATAATATAAAGTAACATTATATAAGTAGTAAATTTAAAATATTTAATTTTTTTTAATCTCATGCACAGTTAAAAATACATGCACCTAATTATTTTTCTCATCAATAAAATTATTTAGGCTATGTTTGATTAAATTATTAGGAATATCTATTAAATATTGGCCTCTTTTCACAAAGTCAAATATGTCTCAAAAAAAAATGTTATTTGAATAGTAAAGCTAGTTTTTTTTTTTTTTTAATTATGACAAATAAAGACAGTGAATTTAAAAAAGAAATTTAAAAATTTTTGAAAAAAATAAAAATAGGCTTAAATTTGTCTGCTAAGATAAAAAACTAGAACTTGTGATTAAGAAACAAATTTTTAATTAAAATTTTAAAAATTACAAAATATTAAAAATATATTTTTTTAATAATTTTTCTCTGTTTATAGCAATATGTTTATAATTTTTTGAAATCTATCTATATGATGATATTTTGAGAATTGTTATTATAAAAAATTATTTTATAAGTTCATAAAATACAAATATATATTTAAAAATAATATAATTTTGATACTATTTATAATTAAATTCTTTATACTTTTATAGGAATTATTAAATTAATATAAATCATAATTATATATTTAAAAATATAATTATTTATATATAAATTAAAATATAATTTTTTAATTAATATTTATATTATTTGATGATAATATTTACATTATTGTTTAATATTTTTAACTAACTTATCAAAATATTATTTAATGCTACTTTAATGTGATGCGTCCAAGAACTTTGATTGTTGTATGGATAATGAGATTATAAATTTTGTCCATCGGGCGTCAAAGTGTGATCGGTCTCGGTACGCCTCTAATCTGAATCATGTGCAATCACAAAATAAAGGTTAAAAGATTGGCGAGACCCATACCCTGATATATCCTCCGACGTTCAGGTTAGTATATTTCTTAAATGAGAGAAAAGATAAATGCTATAAATATATATTTTTGTCTGAGAGCTTACGCTCTTATAAAAATGTCTTAGATTGAGAAAGAAAGAGTGCGCTTTTTACGTCTTTGAATTATCTTCTTTCTTTGTCTGAAAAAATATTAAATACTCGTCCTCTCTTCTGTTGGAGAGGATGGGTTTTCATAAAAGTTGGGTGATGGCTGATTTTTCTCATCAACCCTTAAAAAACTAATGGACAGATAAATTTTATCCCAATAGCGATTTCAACAAACGCCTGAGTTTGTTAGGAGATAAGAGTAAAAAAACTGCCATGGCCGTTAAATTAGTCTCGGGCTGATTATGAAATTAAACTGCTTAAGGGTGTCCGATAAATTTGCTGAATCTTGGTCTCGACCGTGCAGATATTTTGGGCGGCTGAATCTTGTCATTTGGCTTGAAATCATTTTGGACTGATTTATTTGGACCGTTTGACATAATAGTCATCATAATGAAAAACTAAACTAACAATATTATGTTAATTTAAATTATCATTGTTCTTAAAATAATATTTTCCTAATATATATTTTTAACTATTAATAACTAAATATATAAGTTGTTGCGTTCCGAGTCCCCGGTTGCCGTACGAATTAGAGAGCCTTCGAATTTCTCGTCGTCCGGAGGTGGTCACGAGTTGGTCCAATCTCCATTTCTATTAATCTGGGACATTCACAACACAACTAACAAATAGAAGGTCAGAGGCTCAACGAAATTTCTCCCACCGAAAATATTTCGACGCTCAAATCAGTAACTTTTTGCAATGAACGAAAAGGAGCCCACGCTTAGAAGTGCGCAAAAATGTGCTGCAAATGCGTTGGGAGTGCGTGGATGCAGGAATGGGAGATTAGTGAGCGGTAATGGGAGGCCTGGGCTCCCGGAATACATTGCAGCGGGTGACTAACTCTCGTCGTCTAAGAAGGTTGAGAATGTCGGATCTAAAAGATGGTTTTGGAGTTTAACTTGTGTGACGTGGAGTCGATTATCCAAGATCAAATTCCTTCCCATGTAGAAAGAGATGGATTTTATCGGCCTATTGGTTGGGGGCTTTGGGTGCAAAAATCCTCGTTGTAGGGATTCGTCGGCTGCTGATCGCTAACAGCGGTCGTCGATATATCAGTTGTCGCCTAGCGGTAACAGATAGACTCCCAGGCATTGCAAGTCATGTTTGGTCTACCTCCTACGGAACCGATGAAAAATATTGTCAATCTTCTTAAGAATAATATTACGAAGAATAAAGATATAAACCTGATAAGAGTGAATATTAGTTAGAACCAACAAGATAAGTTGAAGTCTGCCCATAAAAAAAAGTCACCTATTCTTTTAGGATAAAATATTATTAAAGAGCCGACCCACAAAAGGTTCGCAATTGGAGATAGAGATCCACTTTGAGATAAATGGGATTCCCAGGTATCTATCCAATAAGAAGCTCTCTTAAAAAACATAGTACCAGTGAAATTATTACGTAGAAGAAAAGCTAATCATAATAGATTGTAGAAAAATGAAAAAAAAATATAAGGAAGAATTTTTATATTTTTGAGTGCATTTATAATTGCATAATAGACAATTTTTTGTAAAAAATAATATGCTCTAAATTAGAAGAATTATGATCATGGTAATTATAAAAATATTTTAAATTAGAAGATATTAATTATCTAAATTATATCAACTTGAATTTAAAATTAAAATCAAGATGACAATCAGGTGAACAAACTTTTGTGAAGATGTCAACCAACTAATCTATCGTAAAAACTAGAAAAAGACAACGGCTATAAGGTTTGAGTTTTTATAATTATATTAATCATAATTAATTAACTATTATAATTAAAATCGATATCAAAAGATATAAAAAATTTAGTCAAATAATCAAATTTGTACCTACATGGTTTGTACGCCAACGCAGGCTTGAGGCACGCCTAAAGCACCAAAAACAGAACATATACACCTGAAGCACGCTCGAATAATACTCGTGTTTGAATTTCAGAAATTTCTTGCTCAAGAGGCACTCGAACACGAATTCCAAAAGGGTTGAGCTCGAGCTATGCTCGAGTGCCAAATGTCGAATCGCAGCGCTCGATGCACACTCGACCCATACTCGAGCGTGAGCCAGGTATAAAAGTATGTAAGGTTAGGGTTTTAGCACTTCTTTGTGCGAGAAAGAGAAATTAAAGAGAAGAGATGAAGTCGAATAGAAGGGAGAGGAGAAGAGATAAAAAGTTTAGGAAAGCTCGCATTTGATGATTTAAAACTAGGAAGTGGGTAAATTAAGTTAAGGTAAATGTACCCTAAGTTTTCTTTTTTTTTCTTATTGTTATTTTTGCTAATTTTTTCTAGTATTTTTATTCTAATACTCGTCCTCACTAATATTCTAAAGCTAATCTTGTATATATGTCGATTTCTCACAACTTTGTGAAGAAATTTTATATCTAAATATTTGTATTATGTTATATGTGTTATATTTTAATTTCTGAACCTTTTTTCATATCTGAAAATGTGATATTTTGTTCCTACTTGTCTGGACTTCAAACCCAATATCCATGTATGTCTATGAATTATTCATTTTAAGTCATTACCTGAAAAATTATATACTGTACGTTTTGGAATTTTATAAAATATCATGTATATTTGTTAAATCTGTATTTAGTGTTTTAAATTTTCTTCTACATGAACCGTTATTGATTTTGTTTGATTTTACTAAATTTTGTCAAAATTTATCAAGGAAAAGAAAATAAAATAAAGAATTATAAGAAAAATTTTACAATTATATTAAGAATTGATAAATTATTTTTCAAAAAATGAGAATTAATAATTTAGAAATAAAGTGTAGAGTTTTTCTAAGTTAAAGATAGGACCAATGTATTGATTCAGTAGATAATATATTATGGCATGTCTTAAAATATTATGATAAAAAATTAATATCTAAACTTATGAAATTGCGGATTTAAGAAATAGCGTTTAGTCTTATTTATAAGATTATATGTAGACAACCCACATTGGAGCATTGAATAGAAGTGTATGACATTTGATTGTGTAAAAATATACACAATTCAGATTTTAATTAACCGCTCATTTAGTTAATAAAGTCTATTAGCCCCGATTCTTAAAAAATAAGATTTAAATATATTTTGATTGTGAAAATTATGAAAGAATAAGATAAAAAATCTAAAAATATATCACAAAATTTTTCCTGCCCGTGTTTTATATTACTGTATTATATTATGATTCATATTCCTTCTAATTCATTTTTAAGTATAAAATATGCATATTTCTTAATATATATTATGTCTTATTGAATATTTGGTTCAATTATTATTATTTTACTAACCCCCTCAAATGAGTTGCACGAGTTCTTACCAGATGAGCAGCAGTGAAGATTGAAGTAATTAGTTATACTTTTATTAATATTTTATGTTGATCTATATTTATAAACAATATTTAGAGTACTTAAATATTGTAACTTAGTTTGATATAAATTATGGACGAAGGATTGTGAGTTGTAAAATATTGTAAGCTTTTTGGACTGCATTTTAATATTTGAAATGATATTTTGTAACTTTTGATTTAGTAGATTGTGTTAAATGTTTATTACTTTCGCAAATTGTTAGATGATTAATGGCATTTAAATAGGCACATTTCCTTAACAAAATCCAACGTTATATGGTTGTTGAATCGGTGTCGGAGTCACAGAAGATATGACAATATATTTGAATTCTGTATATAATATTGTGTTATTTATGTAGAGTCAATTGTGGTATCGATATGAAAAATTCACGTTCGGTTAATTGTGTTATTTGAATCCTTTGTATAACTTAGGACCAATTGTGGTATCATTTATCGGTCAGATTGATAATTAAAAGATAATTAGTTATAATTATGATTAATAATGAATTGTAGGACGTGGTTTGTCACAAAGGGTGTCCTTTTTGGGGTGATATCGTACAAAATAATAATTAATTTTGATATATTTATAAAATATATTATTGTGAACAATTTGAATAATATTATGATTGTTACAATAAAGAGATATGTCATACTAAAAGAGTAATAGTTTTGTAACGACGATAAGCAACAAATGAGGTTAGGTAATTACTATAATCAAAAACCCTAAACGGCAAGCATGCAACAATGTATTACCAAAAGAAGGGTGAATGGCGAGCAACAATTTACAACAATGTCAAACCGTAAAAATGGTGAATAGTAATAAAATTTAGATAAGTGATGTGAATTTAAATATGTTTGATAAATCCTACTCTGATACCATATAAAAATATAAAAAAAAAACAAATTTTTTTTTGTACTTTTGTGTGTATTTTTAACTATATGATGAATTATTTTTTTTTTGTAGAAAATTGATGTAATATAAATTGGGAAAATTATAATAATAAGTATTAAAATATTCTAAATTAAAAAATATCAATACATTAATATAATATTTATATTATATATATTCTAATATGTATATATTTTAATTTAGGAATAATAATATTTTCTAATTTAAAAACAATAATATCCTAATGTAGAAAATCGAAAAATGCATGCCTTACATTTGATCGAGATCAGTTTCGAACTCGCCCGTTTTTGCTATCCAAAGAGATCGATTGCCGTCAAGCCAATGCGCCAAGTTTATTTTAAGTTTAAAAAAATCATTTTAAAATAGAATAATCTGAATGACAGGGCATTGGAAATTTTCCATGGAAGCCAAAACCCTAGATGATCGGCAATCTCTTTCACAATCCCAATTCTCCTTCACAATCACAAGGGTTGCAGTCGCTCAAATCTCTCATTCGCTCGGCTTCCGATCCTCACAGTCTTCCGCCCTCGAAGCGCTAACTCGTCTCGCCACTCTCTACCTCCAAACCCTCTCAAAGTACGCCGCCTCACGCGCTGCCTCCTGCGGCCGCACCCGGTGCAACATCTTAGACATTTCCGCCGCCCTCGAAGACATCCAATCCCCGCTTGGATTTCTCGGCGCCTCCGCCTTCAGCCAGAACCTACTAAGGTCAAGTTTACTCAAACAGCTCCGCCAATTCGTGAACAGGACAAGGGAATTGCCCTTCGCGAAGCCGATCGCGTGTCGACGCCGAGAGAACCTCGCCCCTGTGAGTTGGAAATCGGATTCCAGCGTAAATGCGATAAGAGGCGCTGAAATTCCGAAATGGTTGCCGGAATTTCCCACTGTGGGAACAGAAGAGGAACTGAAGATAGATTCGGAGGAGCGGTACTGGGAGAGGCGGAGGAAGGATGAATGCAAAGCCGCAGATAGAGGTAAAGAGGTGGAGACTTCGTCCAATATGGAGAAAGAGAAAGTGCTTCCATGGAGGAGAGAGAGAGTGAAGTTCAAGGTTGGGATGAAGAAGACGAAAGGGAATGTGGGCATGGATTTGAAATCACGGGAAGATGGGGATTATAGAGGGAAAAGTGCCAATTTGGACAATCGAGATTGTAGAAGAAGAATTTCGGAATTGGGGAAAGAGAATCAATCCAGAGGCAACGCTATTGAAAATGGGATGTGGAAATTCTCTCAAATTGATCATGATGGCTGCTAAACGACTGTGCTTTTGTGAACTAGAAGGTGAGTTTCTCATCACCTTGTTCTGGATCTTGCTCTGATAGATTGATTATACTACAATCAGGACTCATGTAGGCCGCTCAATCCATTCCATCATTTACTAGAATTTGGAATGAACTTTATCAGTGCATAATTTGATTATTGTACAATAATAATAGTAAATTATTTTGATGGGATCAATATAACAAATATAACATTCAGATAAGAATTAAATATAATGTTAAATTAGAGTCAACTGTTGCTTGGATCAGATGACATGCCACATCGGTGTATGGTTTGAATTCCCAAATTATAGTAAAAACAACTAATAAGTAGTTGGCATGACCTTTGTCTTAGAATAATGGCAATTATCAATTGAAAAGACAATTAAAGAACAACAGTTAGGGAGATATTTCACTAATTATAGTATAAAAATCACTGAGCAAATTAAATAAGCCGAGTATCATGGCTTCAAATCTCTCGCCAATATAGTCATACCATATCAACACACAAAGATAATGGCCGAGAATCCATATAAGAGTCAATGACTTCTACTCAGAGAAGGACTTGAAAGGTATAATTTCATTGGAACTATAACCTTTCAAGCTTGTTAGCATCCAGTATCGTTTTAGAAAGAATTATAAAAATGTTAAATAATTTACTTTTAAATTATTTAAAAGACTACTTATCCTAAAACAAGATCATTTTGCATAGAGATATTCATCAATAAGACTCAATTTACTTTTAAAGGAGGCTTCAAACACCTTTAACTCAACAAATTTCACCCCAAGAAAGGTATTTTTCCTACAATCTATGTATACAAATTTGATTGGAGTGTGTTAACGATTTATGTATCAAAAATATCTCAAATAGATATCATAACTCTATGATTTCTTATTTGTGTTTGTAGTGTACAAGATTTATAATTCAATGATCCATGGCTTGTTCGTAATCAAATTTCATAGTGACAAATCTGACCATAAAAATAAGTTATTATTGTCAATTATCATAACCTGAGCGAGTTTCTAACTTACTAGTTTGACTATTAAATACCCAATGCCTAAAAGTAAATTCTACTATAAAAAATTTGATTATGGAGAATTTGATTGCCTGAGGACCCAACATGGGACCCATATGGAAGAAAGGTTGATGAATGGAGAGGTTATTTTTGATAATAATGTTGGCTCTTGGTGTGTAGGACTGATATTGAGATTTTCCTATGTGAGAATTTGAATCTTTAACATTAATAATTTTATTGAAGAATATCTTTTTCAACAAAAGTAGTTTCTTTTTTAGGTTTATTTTTTGTAAGGTATCGGATTCCAAATATTGTAATTAGGAGAAATTAAGGTAATATAATTAAATTTAGGTTTAATGTATGTGTAAAAATTAGGTTTCGGATGCGGTAGGTGGCAGCAACAGGGGGACACCCGTCGGGAGCCCAGGGCAAGCGCTGGAACTTGAGGCAGGCGCGCCTACTATGCGTCAGCGCCAGCCTGCGATATAAACCCGGAGGGTTATTTTCGTGCAACATTTTTGGCTTCCAACGAGAGATGAGAGAGAGAGAACACAAAGGAGAAGAGATGGAGGGAGGAGATCGAGGTTTCCGAATCTAATTCCAATTTAGAGCTAGTTAGAGAAATGATAAATTGGGTCAGGGCAAGTGTACTCATACTCTTTTCTTTCTCTCTTTACACTTTTTATTTCACTGTGGGCGCGTGAGTGCCTTAGGCAGGTGTTGGAACCCGAGGCAAGCGTGTCTACTTCGCATCAGCGCCAGCCTGCAATATAAATGCGCGAGGATTATTTTTGTACGACATTTTTGGCTTTTAATGAGAGGGGAGAGAGAGAGGACACGAAGGAGAAGAGAGAGAAGGAGGAGATCGAGGTTCCCAAGTCCGATTTCGGTTTAGAGCTAGTTAGAGAAGTGATGGATTGGGTCGAGACAGGTGCAGTTATACTCTTTTCTTTTTCTCTTTATGCTTTTTATTTCGTTCATCTTGGTTATTCTCGTTCCAATACTCGTTTAAGTTCATATTTTATGAAACTCCTGTATTGAGTATGTATATATTTCGATTTCATATCCGATTTGTAAGATTTGTGCGATATTTCGTACATGAAAGCCCTAACTCGCATCCCGTTCGGTTTTACTTGTTTTATTTTGATTTATGCATGATTTGACTTTAGAAAATTGAAACCCTAACTTCATGGACATGGGTGGGTACTCCGAATATTTGGTATTTGTTCACATATATTTTGTATATATTATTTTATAACTTTCAGAAATATTATCGGACGTGAATTGTGATATTTATTTACATGTACATTGTATATGTTATCTTGTATATGCTCCGAAAATTACGTTTGTTACGTTCTCGAATCCTTACTCTTATAAGGAGGAGGATTCATTAGTAACACCAAGTAATGCACGTGTGGAGAGGAGAGAGAGAGTACGCGAACCAACATAGGGAGCTTTTATGTGGAAAACCTTCTATTTAATGAGAAGGAAAAACAACGAGATTTTTGTCCGATAACTTCTTTTACTATCTTATGTTCGGTTACAGAATTCACTCAAGTACAAGAAGATGGAGACTAGTGAACCGAAACTCTTAGGAGTTACTCTTGCAACATGAAGTTCTCTCTTTCTCTCCCTTCTCTTTCTCTCGTTTTGCTTGTGAATACAAAAGCTTAGAGTTTTTTCAAGAAATTTCGGATCCTTTGGTAGGTGTAAAGTGAATGCTTATATAGTGGATGAAACCCTCTGCATGAAGCTGCCACAAGGTGATGGCGTGTGCAGGAAGTCTTGTCACCAACTCTGCAAATCTATTTTGCCGTGTCAGGAAGGTTGAGTGTGTGTGGGTTGACTTTGTAAAGTGTCACATCACGCATGCGCAGAAAGCCGCCATCCTCTGTGCATGTTTGAGTGTCGCAGAGCCCGCATGCTGCTAGTGACGTTATCAATGAACTGGTGTCCTCGTCCATTGCCGGCTACTGTATGTGGCACGTTCGGTAGCCTTTAGGCCTCTTGGGCCCTTTCTCCCATGTAAGCTTCCTGGGCCGCATGGGCTTCTTGGGCAGGCATAGGACGTAGACTCGTTTTTCGCAAACGGGTTTTATATTTGGGCCTTGGGTGGATCCGCTCCCCATCAACATTGTATACATTTGTGAAGGGATTAATTGTCTGGAAGCTCTAAAGTTATATTTGCCTTATAGTAGTAAGAATTTCTTTCAAGTTTGAAATTTTATATTGATTTATGTATATGATTAAAAGAATGTGAAGACACGAACTCATAAGAAAATGATTATCTGTATCTATATCAAAGAATTATGAAAATTATGTAAGTATTTGAAGAGAACTCCACAATTTATTATATTTGATGATTCGTTATCTAAGAAGTGAGAATTCTATATAAGTTTATGATGGAATCTTCCCTTAAAAATAAGTAATTAAAAATCTAGATTAATTATTTGTATTTCAGATGGTAGTATTTTCTGACATATCTTAAGATACTGTAGTGGTAGATCGGAGAATGCTCCTGGGCCATTGGAGATGCTTTGGTTGCGTATTTTTTATCTAACTCTATATATCGGGTAAAAGGTATACCGTCTGTCACGGGATATTAAAATTTGAGGTATTGTGGGTAGCGCCTTAAAATGTATGGATACATACACATTTCATCCCTCGTTCAATTATTTCGTTAATTGGTAAGGCCTACTGATTTTGGTCCGCAAAGATAAAGATAATTCTGCATATTTTAGAGCCTAAAAGGATCAGAAATAAAATAAAAAAGATAAAGGTGTTCCGAAAAATGCATTTAAATCATATTTCATGTTCATGCATTTATATCATACTAATATATCTTTCTTCTACGTTATTTTGAGTATATTGCTTACTGTCTTTGATTATATTGTGTTTTACTAAGTATTTGGCTCACAATTACTATTTTTTCCCTTCAGATACGCACAATCTTATATCCGATAATACGGGATAAAGAATTAGAAGTTGGCTAGGCTACTGACATTGGAAGATTGCTTTGTGGACTTAGATATTATGATTTTGTATCTTATGTAGTAATTTTGTATCTTTTGAGATATAGATGTGCTTGTATATTGATGGTATACCGATAGTTAGTTTTCGCTATATTTTGATGGTTGTATATGCTTCTGCAGATTTTTATTGTTTGTTTAGGTACCCAGTGATATCTTATCTGAACTGATGTCATAACGGGAGTTATAACGTTGGTACCGTAAATTTCAATTGTGGCTTTTGGATTATGTGTTATTTGTTATGGATATATATATATATATATATATATGTATATGTGTGCTGTGGAAGGATTTTGTATAAGTTTATATTAATTTGACGGCCGTTTTACCATTAAAATTTTGTCGGTTTTTTTTTTTGTTAGAAATGTGATCTTTTATAATTTTATTTATTTTAAAATAATTAAATTTCAATTATTTATTTTTAAATCATCCGCTAAAATTAAGAAATTTAAGAATTATTTATTAACGAGAAATACAATTTCATTAGTTTTGAAAATCCGATTAAAATTTTTAGTGTTGATGGGAAGAACGAGTACATTTTATAAAAATATGAATTCCTCTTTTACTGAGAGAGCCTGCGGTCCATCTGATTGGCTACAATAATTCGTATAATGTAATAAAATTACATTATAAATGGAAATATTCTTTAATTTGAGGTAATATTAATTCCTCTCTGTTGTGATATGTTTTATGGAAAAATATAAATCATATGCTCAGATTTTTTTAATTCTATTTATAATTTTGTTCTTATAATTATGTTTAATACACATAAAAAAACAATTAAGTTAATAACATATTAAGTCATATAATAATACTATAGTAGCAATGCCTATAAATTCTACATTATAAAATTAATAATAACTATTGAAATTTTCTAACATCAATCTCATGTTTGGTTCACTGGAATTGCAATTCTATTCCTGTCTAATTCCTCCAAAAATTATAATTTTCTTGTTTGGTTGATAAATTAGGCCAGAATAAATATTCTCAGGGAATAAATATTCTCAGAAAATATTTATTTTTATAAATCTGAAAATATCTATTCCCACATAAAATGTGGGAATAGCTATTCTCATATATATAAAAATAATTATTCACTATTATTATTATTATTACTAATACATATTATTATTATTACTAATATATTATTATTATTATTATTATTATATGTTATTATTATTATTACTATTCCAACCTTATTCCTCGTACTATTCTATAAACCAAATAATGAAATATTAATTTTTATATTATTCTATTCTAACAGCCAAATTTGAGAATAATAATTTTAACTCTATTCCCTTCCTATTCTATTCCTTAGGAATAACTATTCTATTCCCACCTTATTCTATTCTAACAACCAAACGTACCGCAAATCTCAATGATATTTTTACCTATAATAAACTTGCTATTTAAAGAAAAAACAAATATAAAATCAAAAAATTAAAAAGTCAAAGAATGCCCTTATAACCCATTTAGTTTTAGAAAAAAAAAAATTATGCATAAAAAAGTGAACAGAAAAGTCATTTTATATGCTTAGATGTTCAAAGAATTAAAAAAAAAAGTGAAAAATAAATACTTATATATAAAAAATTCTTCTTTTTTAAATATTTTTTTAACTAATTATTATTTTTTAATTCAATCAAACTAGACAATAATTCGAGCCTCAAAGGGTGACGTTGCCGACATAGTAACTGCGAGCCTCTTCCGTACAAAGGAGATGTTCCGTTTCCAAGCCATCGACGATCTTCAACTAATTATTTTTTTACAAAAAAATATTTTATATTGATCAAATTTAATAAATTTAAAATAATATTAACAAAAGTAGAGAATAAAAATATATTTTAAACCTTAATTTTATAAAATTAAATCAAAAATAAAATTTACAACTTAAAATTTAAACAGTAAAATACAATTTTTAAACTTGACCTTATGAATATTCCAAATTCACTGAATTGGATAAAAATACATTTAATTTTTTTTAAAAAAAGGTTAAATAAAAAATTGAATAAATTAGTTGTACGTTTGAGGATCACTCCTCGTGAAGAAGTTTTTGTAATCGAAGAACTTGGATGGAACATGAATGTACTGTTTCTTTTAAAAAAAAGGAAAGAAGTTCCGATCAACGGGTTGTCTGAATGAACGGTTAACAGGGAGTTGACCGGATTGGCGGTCAACATTACCGGCTAACGATGTTGACTAGTTTGGCAGTCAAATAAACCGGTTTCACTGAGAGATTCTAGAAGAGCAAATTTTCAGACGATCAACAGGGGTGATTAATAGGGGTGTTGACCGGTCTCATGAAAAACGCGGACGACCAATGGTTAGCCGGCTGCTAGGAAATTCCGTAGAATGCCAACTCAGCAGATTTTCTGGAGATACGTGATCTCAAACGGTTATACTGAAGACGTTTTTGACAGGGAATATTCATATTGTTGACAATGATTGATCCTGTCCTTTCTGAAGGGAAAATTGCCCTAGATCTCTTGGCATGTGGTTTTCAAAAGGTGATGATGGTAACTTGCCATACACGTTTTGTAAACCGTTTTTATGGGAGAGATAATTGTGTTGAGTGTCAGTGTACTAGTGTGAGTAAGAGAAAAACGGTGAAGGAAGGAGAAACTGTGAACAGCCGTGTGCGTGTTGTCACTGCTCTATTCTTTGATTTCTCTTTGTTCTCTACTGTGTAACAGAGAAACTTGTTCCTAAAATCTCACATAGTGAAATACGTTTCAATAGATGAATTATCCCGTGTTTTTTCCTTTAATTGATAAGGATTTTTCACGTAAAATTCTTGTATTCATTGTTCTTCGTTCATATTCCTTTCTGTGTTATTTAAGTGAAAAAATCTGCTGCCATATTTCCCAACAAGTGGTATCAGAGCCAGGTTTCAAACTCTATTTTAATGGCATCCTCGTCGTCAAAAAACCTGCCGTTCAACATTGAGCAGTTCAACGGGCAGTGCAACTTCATTCTCTAGCAAGAGAGGGTGAAGAACATTCTGACGAAAGAAGGGACAGTGAAGGCGTTGAAGAAGAAGGACGAAAAGCCTGAAAATCTGACCGACGATGAATGGCAAGACAAGAGAGATTTTGCAAACTGTACCATTAAGCTGTGCCTGGCGGACAACACTCTCCAAGAAGTTTTTGGCCTAACTGATCTGGCGGAGGTCTGGGAGAAGCTGGAGAGTCGTTACAAGTCCAAATCTCTGACAACCAGATTGCACGTAAAGAAGCAGTTTTATGGCTTACGGTTATCAGAAGGAGGGAGTTTTGAGAAACACTTGAACGAATTTAACCGGATATTGACGCAGATATCTGTTCTTGATAAGGAAATCAAGGATGAGGATATGGCGTTGGTCCTGTTGGCTTCTCTACCGGCCACTTATGTTCATATCGTCACAACCTTACTATTCAGCAAGGATACTTTAAGGTTGGATGAGGTTATTGCCTCTCTGCTCATGAACGAGTCCAAAAGGTCACAAGGAACCTCATCGTTCTCTCATTCTGAGGTCCTGGTGACGAATCCAGAGGAAGAAGCAGATGTCACCATCAAAAATCAGGAGAAAAGGGTCGCAGCAAGTCACGATTCAGATACCAAAACCTGGAGTGTTATCATTGCGGCAAAAAGGGATACATCAAGAAGCATTGCTTCAAATGAAAGCGAAAAAATGCAGAGAAGGAGAAAAGTGACAAAGGACGCGGGGAGGAAATGTCCTCCGTCTCAGTAGTAATAGCAAGCGGTCTCCTGCTGACAAGTGAAAGAGACGTGACAAATCTGACAGACGAGGAGTCCGGCTAGGTGATCGACTCCGGTGCCACCTTACACGTCACGTCTAGAAGGCAGCTATTCACATCTTATACTTCTGGAGACTTTAGAGTAATAAGGATGGGGAATGAAGGAACATCTCCCATTGTAGGCAGAGGAGATGTCCTGGTCACAAATAACGGGACGAAGCTGATATTGAAGGACGTACGTCATGTTCCTGACATTCGGCTAAATATTATCTTAGTTGGTCGCTTGGATGATGAAGGTTATTGCAATATCTTCTGTGAAGGCAACTGGAAGCTAACAAGATGGTCTCTTATTGTAACAAGAGGAAAGAAGGCCTCCGGCCTATATGTGATGAAGGCCTGTGCAGTGGCAGGAGATGTGAATGCCGCAACCAGCACTGGGACGATGGACCTGTGGCACAGAAAGTTAGGCCACATGAGTAATGAAGGGCTGTCCTACTTGAGTAGGAAAGACCTAATTACTAGAGCAAAGGAGGAAGAGCCAAAGATGTGTCCTTATTGCTTGGTCGGCAAGTAAAGGAGAGTCTCATTTCATGAAGACTCGTCCGGTCCAAGGGCGGAGCTCCTAAAACTAGTTCTGACAGACGTGTGTGGGCCATTCAGAGAAAAGTCCTTTGGTGGAGCCCAATATTTTATTTCTTTCATTGACGATTGTTCAAAAAGGCTGTGGGTCTACCCACTCAAAACTAATGATCAGATTCCTGGTATTTTTGAGCAGTTCCATGCTCTTGTGGAGCGTCAGACGGGGAAGAAGTTGAAGGCCGTCCGAAGTGACAACGGCGGTGAATACTTGGGACCCTTTGATGCCTACTACCGATCACATGGCATTAGACATCAGAAAACGCTACTGAAGACACATCAATTGAATGGAGTGATAGAACGGATGAATCGTACGCTCTTAAAGAGAGTACGCTGTATGCTTTCTAAAGTAAAACTTCATACTTCGTTCTAGGCAGAAGCACTCCGGACGGCGGCCTACATTATCAACAGGTCGCCGAGTAAGCCTCTGATGGGTGAAGTGGCGGAGAAGATATGGACGGGCAAGGAGCCGTCCTATGATCATTTGCGAGAATTCGGATGCAAAGCATTCGTACACGTCCCAAGAGATGAAAGGACAAAGCTGGAGCCAAAGACGATACAGTGCGTCTTTCTGGGCTTCGGAGAAGATGAGTTGGGCTACAGATTTTATGATCCTGCCATCAGAAAACTTGTCCGGTCAAAAGATGTAGCCTTTACCGAGAATGAGACAATTGAAGACATTGGTAGGATAGCAAATTGTAATGATGAACAGACGGACAAAGTTAATATCGAAGATGTCCGTCCTATATCATTCGAAGGCGATAACTGTGGTCCTGACGCAGTTGAGGATATTGGAGAAGAGGTCATGGTGCCTGATGATGACCAAACTGAGGCCATCTCTCAACCAGTCGAAGAAGTTGTTGTTAGACGATCCTCTCAGAACAGACGACCGTCCATTCGTATGTCCCCCAGTGAATATGTTATACTTACTGATGCCGGTGAGCCTGAAGACTACGAAGAGGCTGTAAACGACGAAAGCAATGAGAAATGACTGGAGGCCATGAAGGATGAGATGAGTTCTCTTCATGAGAACCATACCTTTGATCTTGTTAAACTTCCTAAGGGGAAGAAGGCTCTGAAGAATAAATGGATCTTCCGGTTGAAAACGGACGAGAACACTAAGAAGCCATGATACAAGGCTCGACTGGTGGTGAAAGGTTTCGGACAACGGAAAGGAATTGATTTTGATGAGATATTTGCTCCAATAGTAAAGATGTCTTCCATACGAGTGGTATTGAGTCTGACTGTCGCCCAGGACCTTGAGGTGGAACAGATGGATGTCCGAACTGCATTCCTCCATGGAGAGCCTGAGGAGATCTACATGGAACAGCCGGAAGGTTTTGAGTCTAAAGGAAAAGAACAACTTGTATGCCATTTGAGGAAAAGTCTGTATGGCCTAAAGCAAGCTCCTCGACAGTGGTACAAGAAATTCGAGTCTGTTATGGCCAAGGATACCGGCGGACTATTTGTGACCACCGCGTATTTGTGCAGAGATTTTCGGATGATAATTTTGTCATTATTTTTCTATATGTGGATGGCATGTTGATAGTTGGACGAAATGGTGCTCGAATAAAGGAGCTGAAAGAGCAACCTGGACAGTCATTTGCTATGAAGGACCTTGGATTGGAGAAACAAATTCTGGGAGTCAGAATTATACGCGATCAGAAGGCTAAAAAATTGTGGCAGTCTCAAGAAAGCTACATTGAAAAAGTGCTCCAACGGTTCAACATGGACAAGTCGAAACCCGTGAGCACACTATTGGCGAATCATTACAAGCTGAGCACTCGTCAATGTCCGTCCTCGGATGATAAGAAGAGATACATGAAAGGCGTGCCCTATTCTTCTGCTGTGGGAAGCCTTATGCATGTCTTGGTGTGTACCAGACCGGACATAACTCATGCCGTCGGACAGTTAGCCATTTTCTATCGAATCCGAAAAATGAGCATTGGTCCGCGGTGAAATGGATCATGAGATATATTCGGGAAACTTCCAAGAGGTTCTTGTGTCTTGGAAGTAACAAACCGCAGTTGGTGGCTGCGTGGGATACTCAGACGCGGACATGGCCGAGATATTGACACACGCAAATCTACATCGGGTTACTTGGTGAAATGTACAGGCGGCGCAGTTTCTTGGCAGTTTAAGCTACAAAAGTGTGTAGCTCTATCTACAACTGAAGCCAAATATATTGCAATTACAGAGACGTGCAATGAGATGCTGTGGATGAAGAAATTTGTTTAAGAGTTGGGTCTTCAACAGGAGAAGTACAGTGTATTCTGTGATAGTCAGAGTACAATACATCTCTGTAAGAACTCTTCGTTTCACTCGAGATCCAAGCATATTGATGTTCGGTACCATTGGGTGTGGGACGTGCTGGAAACTGGACTATTATCACTAGAGAAGATCAGTACTGAAGACAACGGGGTAGACATGATGACAAAGATTTTACCAAGAGGAAAGAATGAAGCATGCTACGGGATAGCCGGGCTAATGGATCCAACTTCCTCACGGTCGTGAGGGAAAGTTTGTTGGAGATCACTCCCGTGAAGAAGTTCTTGTAATCGAAGAACTTAGGCGGAGCACAAATGTGCTGTTTCTTTTAAAAAAAAGGAAAGAAGTTCCGGTCAACGGGTTGTTGACCAGATGAACGGTTAACGGGGAGTTGACCGGATTGACGGTCAACATTACCGGCTAACAATGTTGACCAGTTTGGTGGTCAAGTAAACCGGTTTCACTGAGAGATTCCAGAAGGGCAAATTTTCAGACGGTCAACAGGGGTGTTGACTGGTCTCTTGAAAAACGCGGACGGCCAATCGTTAGCCGCCCGCTAGGAAATTCCGTACAATGCCAACTCAGCAAATTTTCTAGAGATACGTGATCTCAGACGGTTATATTGGAGGCATTTTTGACAGGAAATATTCATATTATTGACAAGGATTGATCCTATCCTTTTTGGAGGAAAAATTGCCCTAGATTTCTCGGCGTGTGGTTTTCAAAAGGTGATGATGGTAACTTGCCATACACTCGTTTTGTAAACCGTTTTTGTGGGAGAGATAATTGTGTTGAGTGCCGGTGTACCAGTGTGAGTAAGAGAAAAACGGTGAAGGAGAAACTGTAAACAGTCGTGTGTATGTTGCCATTGCTTTGTTCTTCGATTTCTCTTTGTTCTCTACCGTGTACAAGGAAACTTGTTCCCAAAATCTCTCACATAGTGAAATACGTTTCAGTGGATGGATTGTCCCATAATTTTTTTCTTAATTGATAAGGGTTTTCTACGTAAAATTCTTGTGTTTATTGTTCTTCTTCGTTCATATTCCTTCCTGTGTTATTTAAGTGGGAAAGTCTGTTGCCATATTTCCCAACAGTACGAAGGGTATTTCCCTTGGGAGATTCACACACCCGCACTTAATCTCTTCAATTAATTTTTGAAAATAACACAATTCTCAATCAAAAACAAAATCTAAAAAGTTAAAAAGAAAAAAAAAAAAAAAAACTTCTTTCTCTTAACTCATACCATACAATTCGGATGGAAAATGCACAAACCATCAAACTCTGGAAATAAATTTAGATCCCAGCTAAAAGAAATAAGGGAAAAAGAAAAAGGAAGAGGAAGGTGCGAATTTACACGATACAGCCAACGGAGGACTACTGGGTTCACCAGTGGAGGAGCGGCGGCAAGGGCAACGGCAGCCCCTTCACAAGAAGTGGAAAAGACTTGCTCCTTCAAAAACAATAAATATCAACTCTACTTACATGGCATTTTTTTCGATGCGCACGGAGCTGCATAGCCTTTTGAGCTGCATTTAAGTGGCCATCTCATCGACCTCGGAGTGGAAAACAAAGCTCGGAAACGTTGTCGTTATATCCCTGCAAGTAAGCCAGCCAATTCAAGTGAATTTGTGCCCAGGACTATCAAGTCCACAGCGCGTTTCTTTAGAATCGATGAACATTTAACAAGTTCACATAGTGTTATGAGTAATGGGTTTCGAAATAAGTTCCATACCTGAGATATGAGAGGGTCATAATCTTCAACAATGAAGGATTTCTCGATACAAACTGCTGCCATTCGGATCTGTCGATTTTCCCATCTTGATTTACATCGGCTTCCACAAAAGTCTGGTCAAGAATAACATCGAATTGCCTGCCATTAGTTAAGCAGGTTGCACAAAGGACCCTTTAACCAATCAATGGGATATATAACCTTTTGCATGAAACTATTAAGTTTATTTCTCTAAGGTTTACGAATTCTTTCATATTCACATGCTCATGTGGCAAAGCATTCCATTAAGAAACCTCATATATAACCCGTTAGGATTTGTGGCAGTTCATGAGAGGTATTCCTCTCTTCTTGTTGACTTACAGCAAGCAACAACAAGAACAATAACAAAGCCATAACTCTACTAAGTGGAGTCAACTATTTGAATCTGCTTTGGTTTTTTTATTTGATTTAGTATAATATTTTTATAAAATTTCAATTATTTTCATCACTTTACTGCAAGTTTTTTTTTTGGAGTCTACATCTTTTTGTTTCTTTCTTCGACCACAATAACCCACATTTCTTCGTAAGTGCTTTATTACATAGCCATTCTAAAGCACTCAATGGCTGAATCTGTATGTTTTTATATACATCCAGCACCTCCTAATCCCATCAATTCTATCTTAAGAACTCTTTCTTTGCATCCTCTTTCAAGTTCTGCTAAAGGATTAATATAACTGCTTTCATCTGTAAACAATAAGGAATAGGATTATCTCCGAGTCCAGTAAGAATGCTCACCTTGTCAAGCATAATCTCTATAGTTTCATCTGCCAACTTCATATCAGACTCACACAGGAGTGCAATCAACATTTGCTTGACCTAAACAAATCACATAAATCAAACATGCCTCTAACTCTTAGGATTTAGTATAAATAATTAGCATCATATTTTGAAAATTGTCAGCTATCCATAATCATGTCGGTGGAAGGAGATGATTTCAATATGGTTCAATGAGGACAAAAATGGCAGTGGAAGCTGCTAGTACTGTCTCATAAGGGAAGGAGAAACAACCACTGTTTCCTCAATCTCAGCTGTTTATAAAATAGTCCGGTGAAATTTAACTATTTTTAAAATTCATAACCGTCCATTGTTAGATAGACAATTCAGAATCAGAAAAGTAGAAACAACTTCTCGCCACAGAAAAGCAGCCCCACTGAATCCTATAAGGGATGTCAAAGAAGTTCCACAGCCAAGAATTGTCCCCCTATTGGATGGTCCATGGAAATCACACATCACTATGAAAGGATAACTCAAATTTTTCTTTCCATTTCTTTTCCTCTGAAAAAATTAAGCAACTAGGACAGGAAAAAAAAATCTTAATGCAGCAATATACCTCATGCCGTTCTATAAACCCCGTACCATCTAGATCATAAAGCCTAAATGTAACTGCAATTTTAAATGCACAAGTGTCAGACTTGCAATCTAATTTGCCATGGAGACCTCTTAAACATCTAAAAACACACAGAGCAAAAGGAAAGGCATTATAGCCTAGCAAGACAGCAAGCCAAAATTAAATGTGTTTCCAACTTACAATCAATCTTGTCTTCTTGAGAGGCATTTGGATGGAAGACATTCAATGATCTGACAAAGTCACCGAAGTCAATGACTCCCTTATGCTTGACATCAAATAGATCAAATATCTGCATGTAAAATCAAGTTCTCAAAACATGCAGAGATTTCACCCTAATAAAAATGTAGCAATTTAGTACAAAAGCTAAGATACTATGGTATTATTAATACACATTCAAGGTAAAACAGGATGTTTCTTTCCTTCATTACTTGGAATTCATTAATATACGTGAGGTCTACTTGCCTCCCTTCATGTATTGTAACTTAATTATTTTATTCAATCGTCAAGAAAGGCACTTCTATTTTTATTCCATCTATTTCATCTTGATTCTTGGCAGAGCAGATATTAGTATGGAAATTTATGTCAAACAAAACATAAGCCAATAGCTTTTTGGGCAGTATACACTCATATAGTGCATTAAGACTGACTACTAAATGTATGGATATGTGTGTGCGTGTACTGGTCTGCATATATCCATCATAACATAACAGATCAAAGGCCCATGGACAGCACTATGTTGATTTCATAGTCTAAAATCAAGAAGATCTCGAGGAGCAAAAACACTGCTTGAAATGATATCCACTTTTCTTCACATAGCCAGAAAAAAAAAATCCATATTTTTTTTTTGTTTCATGATTGGAAATCAGCTTTTAGATAGTTCAATCAGCATAAACTACAAACATACCCGATTGGCAAAGAGATTTTCCTTCCTTTTATTCTTGAACAAGGCCAAAAGAAATTCTTCCTGCAGAGACAGCAGGAACAATCAGCTGTCCAAATTCTTAACAAAAGATAATACCTTCAATAGTATGTGGTTCCTAATTATATATATGGAACACATTTAATGAGGTAAAAATGAAAACATCTGGTTAAAAAACATATACAATACCTTGCTTATCAGCCCATCATCAATCACAGAACCACTTATGCTTTTGTATAGTTCAAACAATGCTTCAACTTCACTGACACTAACTGTGGAAATGAAAATGGAAACAAGTTGGTACAACCATTAAAGTGAAAGACTAATATTTCAACCAAACAAGGAAAAAAAAAAAGGCTAATATGCAGAAAATAACAGAATCATGGAGGTAATATCCCGTGGCAAATGCTGGTAAGAAGTAAATAAAGAATGCACATTCCGACATATTATAGTTGGATATGCTTGTCATGGTAATGAAGGAGAAAGTATCCTCTAACGCACATGATGTAGGATACAATGTTTGGTATTTAAGAATTATGTGTTTGCTTTGTCATTGCCAACAAACAAATACCGCAATATAGGTGGTTAGAGTACAGGTTCACATTAGTCTCCTCACAGCTACCAGAAACACAAGAAACCAAGTCATAAACCAATAGTTGGGAAAGCAGGAAGTAAATGGACATTGAAAATACAAATACTACGTACAGAAATGAAACATTACACAACTCACAAGCAGTTTGTGAAGCAAGAAGTACTGGGTCCTCATGTCCAGGCCAATGTTTCCTAGCCGTAGAATGAAAGCAGCCCATTTATGGATAAGGCCTCCACTAGACTAGCGCCTAGGCTTCACCATAATAATAAACCATCTTAACCTTGCAAATTCCAAAGCCAAATCTCAACACTGTAGTGCAAAACAATCAGTAAAACATATAAACACAAACCCACATAATTCACCTAGTAGTAGATGGCATTACATGGGAATAACTCTTATCCAACATAAACAAAAAATAATAACAACAAATCTTTGGTTGCATGATTTATAAGAACAACAAGAAATAATATATAGAATACACTGTCAATTTATTTTTTCTATCGAGTGCCACTAGTTAAGACAATATCTATAAAACATAATATAAATTACCACATGACCTCCTTATTTTTTATAAACCAACCTATGCCAAACTACAAAAAAAAAAAAAAAACCAAGTCAAACCAAACTTTTCCTGCGTACTGGAACCGATCACATGAAATATTCGCATTCATTCAGCTCTGTTGTAGGTTGTGTCCTCTACTAAATCCAAAATATGAGATCATGCATAATTGTTTTCTTCAGACACTTCTTTTGTATTTCCATTCCGCTTTTATAAGGAGCCTCCTCCTAGCTCTTACATCTCTTAGTAAGCTGGATTTGACAATCTTCTTTAACATGACTAAACCATCTCAAGCTTGTCTTTAAAAAATTTTTATAAGGGTGCCACCTCAACTTCTTATATGGACACATACATCTCAATATCTTCATTTTCCTTATTAGCGATTTTAGAAATCCTCGACTTTAACTGTCTATACTTTGTTCAATACATCATGACTCCCCTAAGAACAACATTATAGTATCTTTCTATAAATTCAAGTGGTATTCTTTGATCACACAAGATCATAAATCACGATTCCACTTCATACAGGGTACTTTAATGCGATAAATATTATCTTCATCGATTTGTCTACCTTAATGAACTATTAAACCAAAATACTAAGAATATTCTACTTTAGTGGACTATCGGTTCGAAATTCCACCTCCCACGTCTATTTCTGCGTTGTGATTTGACTTTCAGTTCCATATATTCCGTCTTTATTCCACCCGTTCTAAAGTACAGAAATACTTTTCAAAAACGCAATCTTTAATTTTAACAAAATCTCAAGTTTTTTAAGAAAATATAATCCTGCAAAGTGACATCAACGCTCTGGTAAAGTAATTTAGACTCTAAAAAGGTAAAAGAGGCCGCAAATATACGATGTAGCTGGTTTCTCTTCCTTGAAACTAGGGAACCAACTCAATGAAGCCATTCAGAGAATTATTCAGCTCATAATATAGAAAATTTAAGTTTTCGAACAAAGGAAAAAAAGAACGCAGCTCCATTATTCAGATTAAACAACCAATCGAACCTTTCTCTCCCTCCTCCCAACAATTCTACAAAAAAAAAAAAAAAAAAAAAAAAAGGCGAAGGCGAAACTTACCGATGGCCTCTCCGGCACTACCGCTGGATACGCGTCGTCCGCGAAAATTTGGACCTGACTGCCAAGCTTCAGACCTTTAAAGGGACAGGGAAAGGAGGAAGAGAGAAGGAAGCGGTAGTTTGGACGGATTTTATTGCACCGGTCGAAGGACAGAGGTGAAGAGAGTACAATATATACGGAAATTCCGAGAGAGAGAGAGAGGAAGAATGGGGGTGCGGTAGGAAAGGAGATCCAACGGCTCGGAATTTTCCATCTGAAAATGTGAGGAAAGATGCAAGCGGTATCCTGAAAGCTGGAATAGAAGAAACCGAGTACAGCACGTGAAGATTTGCAGACGAAGGGCCCCGCACGGTGCGCCACTCGTGTTGATGGCGCGTGACTGACAGTTTTACTCGGTTATTGTTTTCTTTTTTATTAATTGTTATAAAGACGGAAGTTGGAAGATTGGATTATACTTTTAAACTAAAAGGATCTTTAATTATTTTAATAATTCTAATTATTTTAAAATTAATAAATAAAAAATTTAAAATAGCATTTTTAATATATTTTTTTTAATTTTAATTTATATGTATATAAATAAATCTCAATAGTTAAAAATAATATATATATTATATAAAAACACCAAAACAAAACCCCTTACTTACAACAATAAAAAAATAAATAAAATTAGAAACATCTACACAATGTTGGAAATTTTAATCACATAATTGTACGGTCCACCTGTAAAATAATAGTTTTTTTTTTTTTAAATAATATTCATCGCTTAATTGATTGAACCGATTAAATATTATTTTCCGAGATTTGAAATTCACAAATTTTAGGGTTTTGTTAAAGTGTGAGAGGGTCACTCTCATCATATAACCCACATGGATGGACCAACGAAGGAGTCACTCTTTTGTGCTGGCTCTTTTTCCTTACGCCAACGCTTGGCATCGAGGAAGATAATAGAATAATTTTTGACACAATAATACGTCATACGCCTAAAATAATTCATAGGCCAAAATAACATGTCTTGGCCTCTTGAATTTGGATATCTACTGTTTATTAATGGACCCATCATAGGCTAAAATAATTCAGACTCAGGGTAGTTGCAACGCGTGCTACGACGCTCTTGGGAGCCGTCGGATTGAAAAATCCGACAGCTCCTATTTTATACTAAAAAAAAACATAATTTTTAATTTTTTTTATATTTTTTTCTGCTTTTGATTATAAAAATAAAAATTTGAATATTTTATTTTTAAATTTTATAATTTTTTTTTAAACAGGAGCCGTCGGATTTTAATCCAACGGCTCCATTGGTATTGGATGGGCCTGCGCGTTGCAGCCCCCCTCGTTCCAAATAATTCAATATGATCTTAGTCCACATATCTAATCAGTGTTATCTACTATTATAGAATATCTATATTGGTAAATTTTTTTGTAAAAAAAAAAAAAAAGACATCAAAATGAAAAATAAAATTTAGAAAAAAAAAAGGAGTTAAAAATGGATTATTGAGGCAACTAATATTTGCCTGTGAAAATGAATTATAGGGAAAAAAATATTGTAACAAAAATGAGCAGAATTAGCATAACATGATTTTTTTTAAATAAGGTGATATGATCTGAAGCAATTAAGAGTCACTCAGTTATGGTAATATTGAATTTTAATTTTTATTACATAATTATTTTACATGATTCATGTTTTTTATATGGTCCTGATTTTTTAGTTGTAATATTTTTTATAACTATAACTTAGATCAAAACACTCAAAGTGAGGACTTAGTTTTTTAGTTACCAAAAAATAAATATCATCAAAAGGTTAATATCTGGAGGGGAAAAAAAAAAACCCCCACAATTTTCTGATAATTGACACTAAAATATTAAATATAAGTTATAAAAGAAACGTTTCGGTCTAAATTGCATAATAAATATTTTAACCCCCATAATAAATTAGTAGAAATAGTATACAATCAGATATTCAATACACGTAAAGAATATTTATATCTAAATGTTACGAGCAATACAAGTATAAAAATAAAGTAGTAATAATAATAAAAAGATAAGCTTTTTAGTGACGAAGGAAACTCGATATCTACGATAATCAAGAAAAAACCCTCCATCTTCAACGGCTAGGAAAAAAATGCACTATAAAAATTAATTTACAGATCGGGCAGTAACGACGCGTTAATCTAGCCGACTTACTCCCGTCTCGTGATCCTTACCACGGAACTCCTTGGATTTGTCCGCGGCAGCGGAATCAGATATTATCCGATCTTCACGTTAATCTTTTCTCTCGAGCCACTTGAATTGCTAAACTCACTGGATCCCAGTGTTCACACCACCAACGTTGCTACGAAGGTTAACAAACGTTGATGTAAATAGGAAACCACGATGAGTAGAAAAAACTTTATCGATGGAGCACCAGTATTGGTATCAAGTTTTCTCAACAATGGAGTATAAGAAAAATTGCTTTGCAAGAGAGAACAATTCCTCAAAATTTTGCTAGAAAAGTTAGTGTTTCAAAAATATAAGACACACATATATATATATATATAGCCAAAAATGATTTCAAAAATAATAAGCCGTTAGATACAAAGACCCGCGCCGCTCAAGCATCGCTCGAGTGCGCGGTGAGCGCGGGTTAGGTTTTAGAGAACTCGGGTGCAGGTGCTCGAGCGCCAACGAGGCGCACAGCGAGCGTTTGCTTCTGTTAAATGCACTCGTCGTGTGCCTCGAACGCTCACCGAGCGCACGTGGCATTGGGAGCGCTTAGATTGCCACTCAAGCGCCCAGTGGGCGCCGATTCCGAAAGAAGCAGATGAAAGTCTTCCAAACACGGTGATATTGCAGATAATCGAACGCCCCCATAAAGTCACGGAATGTGTCAATATACAAGGCGACTAACAAGTTTAAATTTGGTTAAAATCTTTAAACTATTCAACCTAAATTTTACACAACATAACAAAAATAAAAACTTCGAATTAAATAGGGCTCACTCTATTGAGTACCATTCGATATTTAAATTTGTCTTTTTAACCCTACAATTAAAGTCAAAAAGGAAGAAAAAGAGAATAGGTAAGAGAGTTAGAGAATAAAAAAAACCGTGTCAAAAAATTGACTTCATAAATATCTATTTCTTTTATTTAAATTAGTCTTTAAAACCCTACAACTAAAGTCAAAAGGGAAGAAAAAGAGAATATGTAAGAGAGTTGGAGAATTAAAAAAATCGTGTTAAAAAATTGACTTCATAAATATCTGTTTCTTTTTAATAAATTAATCCCTTCCCTCATTGTTATATTTTTTTCAATCCCTCAATTATTCCCTTTTTTTTCAATCCCTCCCGTTTCAGGAAAAAGAAATCATCATTTACAGTAGCCATTTGAGACAGTTCATTAAAGGTAGTTCATCACAGATTATTTTTCAGAAACAATTCCTCATTTAGGCGATAGATATTGAGTATTTATCTTAATGGGGCCCGCACGTATTCTACCAGTGCTTGTCCCTATTGATTGGGCTTGCATCCACATTAAATTTCGATCGGTCCTATTAATGTTATATTATTATTTTCCCATATTTTTGACATTTCTTCAATTTTAAAATTTTTTATTAATTTTTTATTTGGTGCTGTTTAGACGTGAGGCAATTTACGCAAATAATATCGTGTAAGCCCTTCGATTATTAACGGGCACATAATATTTAGATATTTTAATTTGTTAAATATAATACAACCAGAATATTAAACTGGTGCATTAATATAAAATTACATTATAAATAAATAAATAAATATATATATATATATATATGTTGTAGTTTTCAAAGTCTTTAGTTTTCTTACTCTTAAAAATATAATTTCCACATATTTAAATAATAATTTTTGTTATCAAAATTTAATTTCAATAAAATCAAAATCATACATGTAATTTGGAGAACTGGCATTCATTCAATCCACGTATATTTTTTGGAAAGTAAAGTCATGTAAAAATACACTATTTGCATGTAAGGATAGAGGATCCATTTTAATTTTTTTTTATTTTTTTTATGGGTCAATTATACTGAAAAAAAATTAAATTATAGGATATTTTACTTTAGTGAAATAAATGATATTTTTTTATAATATTATATTTTAATTTTTAGTTTTGTAATCTAGATAGTTTCTAAATAAATCTTATGTTCTAAGTTAACATTCAACCCTAAAAGAAATATTAAAATATCACTTGACAGATGATTGACGTGCAGTTGGGTAGTGACATAGCATTATGGAGCTTATTAAATAAAAAAATATCACTTATTTGTAATTATTATATAATCACTAATGAAATATAACTAATAAATTTTTTAAAAAAATAAAAGTAATCATATATATATATATATATATATATAATAAATTATTATTTTATGAAATGATTTTAAAAATCAGATGTCACTTGCAGTATCAGTAGGAGCAATAAATATTCCCCATCAAGTCATGCTTATTCGTCAAGATAATTTCCTGAATTAGTACACAATTATTAGTATTCGCTTTTAGTAAGTTCTTATTTTGGGCCCAGCAGTAGAAGTTGGGCCATCGCTGAGCCCACTGTGAACGGCGTTTTTTTTTTAAAAAAAATGGAATTTAATAATTTTATTTTTTAATATAATAAATTAAATTTGATGAGGACAATTGTAGCAGATCAATCCAAAAGAATAAGTGACCCAAAATGTATAGTAGCTTATTTGTTCATGGGATGGTCAATGTTCCCGTTGACCAAAGAAACGTCCCAAGCCGATCAGACGCAACCCAAAATTGATATGGCCCAAATCAAAATCAGCCCACGCACCATTTCCTATGCACAATGGTCATCAGCCCTAATTCTCCGTAATTTCAACGATGGAAATCATTTCTGTAACAAAAATCTCTCAAAAATTAGAGGGCATCCCATAAGGAAAGCTCTCAAATTAGTGCGCAACTCACAACGGCAGCTCCAATGTTCACCGCGCGCGATATCTTCATAGAAGGAAGTGAATACTCCTTATTGACCGTTGTAATTCTGAATGGCGCCCGCATCCATATGAGGAAAGGAAATGATCATTTCAGAAGACGGGTATTCCGCCTCATCATCCAATAAAGGTAGCAATGACCCACAGCTATACAAAGTTATAGAGACTCATTCCATGGGCACACTCTCTTACATATTCAAACTTGTACAAGTTTTCAAACTCTAAAGTATCAAATCACTCTACTATTTATTCTACTACTAGTTCCTAACGAACTTAGTACTTAGAGAGACCGCTCTCAATGAGCACTCCACGACCAAAGCCACTATCCAAGAGTGTACCTCCAATCATCGCTCTCAAATCTTTCACGTTGCATTCATTTCAGTAAATTATGTTTTTACCTTCTTTTTATTGAAAGACCGATTACTAATTTAAACATTAGAAGATAAATCGGGGGGCGAATCTCGCCGTTCTTCTTTGATTTCTTATCATCTGTTATAGTATATAGGATCTCAGGTATAAAGGACGGTGACTGGATCCGAAAAGTAGCTGAGCCTGAATTCGTCCAAAATTCCGATTCAAGATATATCAAAATTAATTTTATAATTATTTTTATTAAAAACTGTAATAATATTAGAGATATAGATGAGTAATAACAATAAGTAAATAAATAAATAAATAAATAAATTTAATAAAATAATTAAAATTTTATAATATGATTAATTAAAATTTTAGTTTGATCATACATATATATGTTTATGTATATATGTTAGTGGGGTCAATGCCCTTAACACCATTACATTTGGCTCTAACCCCAGAGATATATGTAGTAGTGGGGTCATTTTTTCTTATCAATTTCCCTTATTTGGTCCGCCATTAAGGTTGCCATTTAGAATAAATTGGTCCATTTGTGACTTAGTTCTAACTCAAATTAACCCTTTAAAATTGACATTGGTTAGGTTATTTGGTTTTCACTGAGTTAGGATATCCTAATATTATTAATGAACGTTGAATAGTTAAGCTTAGTTTGTCTGTAAATTAACCCTAACATTAGTCATTAACTATAAATATATTTTAAATTTATAATTGAGAATTAATTCGTATACTAATCTTTCTCTGCAGTAGACCGTCATAATATTTACTTTCAAGTAAATAAATTGAGAAAAATTTTTACAACTTAGCATTAAATTACAGGTTATTGGCTCAGTGAACATGAGTAGAACCATACGATGTCAAAATCAATTCTAATTTGGATGAAATTTTGTTACTTAAGAAAAGCTTAATATCGAGAATAATATCATCAAAGAATAGTTTTTGATGGGGAAGACAGTAGCGAACCAGCCCAAAAAGGTAAATGGCCTAGAATGTGTAGCGGCTCACTTACCAATGAAACGGTTAACGCTCTAATTGATCGGAGAAGGCTCCCAAGCAGATCAGACGTAGCCACAAACGAACATGCCCAAGCTAAAATTAGCCCACGCGTCCTTTTCCGTGCACAACGGTTATCTGCCTTATTTCTCCACAACTTTAAGGATTACAATCTCCTCTTTAACAGAAATCTTTCAGATTTAGAGTGCATTTCAGAAGGAAAGCTTTTAAATCAGCGCACGATTCACAACAACAATCTCAATGTTCACTGTGCGTGACATCTCCACAAAAGGAGAAAATTCTCTTTCCCGACTGTTACAACCCAAAATGATGCTCACATCCACACAAAGAAAAGAAAAGATCCTATCAGAAGGCGGGCATCCAACATCGCCACCTAAGGAAGGCGGTAAATGCCCACAACTATAAAAGTCCATGGAGACTCACTCCATGGGCACATTCTCTTGCATACTCAAACCTGCATAGGCTTTCAACTCTCAATCATCCAATTATTCTACAATTTCTTTTGCTATTAGTTCCCAACGAACTCAATACTCAGATAGGCTGTTTTATACAAGCATTCCATGATCAAATGCACTCTCCACGAGTGCACATCTAATCCTCGCTCTCAAATCTCTCTCCTTATATTAATTTCAGCATACTCTATTTTTATCTTCTTTTTATTAGAAAGTCAAATACTGACCTGAGCATCAAAAGAAAAATTGGAGAGCGAGTTCCGCTCGTTTTTCTTTTATTTCTTATCGTTTATTATGGTATGTAGGATCTCGAACGTATAAGACGGTGATAGGACCCGTAGAGCAATTAAGTCAGAATCCATCTAAAGTTTAAATTTAGGATGCATCAATTTTAGACCATTCAAATTAATTTATTGATATTGTTGACTTTTGATATTATTGATGTCAAGTTTATGAGATCATAACATTTTATGCTTGACTAATATTTTATCGATGATATGATATTATCTAATAAAAATTATTATATATGACATTGCATATATTTAATAATTGATTAAAATAGATAAAATTTATAATTTTTATAATATTTGTTACACATTATAAGAGAGTTAACTCTATAAATTAGCCATTTTTTGATAAAAAAGATAAATATTTGAGTAATTAAAGAAATTGATTGTATTCATGATATGCAAATAAAAGAATTATTCATCATACATATATATATATATATATATAAAGGTAATTTCTTAGATAAATATAAAGACAAATTTTCAGATTCAAAATAGTAATTTTTTTTAAAACTTCTCCTGATTTTTGATTTTTGTGCATAAATCTGAAAATTGCTAATACATTTTTTCATAAAAATTTATCTCTTTTTCAAAAGGATAGACAATGATAAAGAATAGAAAGCAGTTCCAGTTTCTCCATGAAAATAATATAATTATGAATTTAGGTATATAATTAATATTTAATTTCACATGTACTTGATATGTGAAACAAATATGATAATCGATAATATGCAAAATAATTTAAATTTTATAAAACTTTACATATCTCATATGCATATTTAACATATGATCTAATCTATAAATACCATGTATCATGCAGGTCTGAAAACACAGAGATAGAAATCAAATTTCTAACCTTGAACACATTGCATTAAAGGAGGCTCAATCTTTTAAAGAGATTGTTGGGTCCGAAATAAAGGCTCAAAGAGATTCAAACCCTAGCCCACAAAGCAGTTGCTTGAAGGACAATTGAAGCCCAACATTGCAGAGCGGCCTACGTAGCGGCCCACGTCCGATAGCCAATGGGCGCAATCGACAACTCATTAATGTTGTTGCCAAGGAACAGCGGAAGAATAGAAGAAGGCAAGCCGATGAGAAAAATGCGATCGTCAAAGACACTATGCGACTTAGGTGGTTACCCCTACTTGTCCCACCAATCCCAACTCAAGGGGTAGACCAAGCGTAGCCGGTAGAGCCCAGCGGTCTACTTGCCACCACTAAACAACAATCGACATATTGGCAACCATCGACAGCAATCAACGGCCAATGAACCCTTGCAACAGGGATTCTCGCGCCCAAAACCCCTCTCCAAGGGATCTATAAAATCCTACTTTTTCTATAGAGAGGGGGATCTAATCCTGGATAATCGACTCAGCGTCATTAACCTTAGGCTCTACCGCCATCTTCCAAATCCAAACTTTTTAGCCTTCTCAGGTGATAAAAGTCAGCCACCCGTCGCGGTGCACATCGGAGCCAGGCCTCCCATACCCGCTCATTACTCTCCCATATAAACATTCACACATTACCCACGTATTCAAGCATATTTCAACGCACCTCTAACTGTGCGCCCCATTTATATTTATTACGGAAAATTATTGACTTGAGAGTTGGAGTGTTCTCGATAGGAGAAATTCTACCGAACCCTTGACCTCTTATTCATTGATTGTGTTGTGCAGGTCCTAGGTTAACAGAGATGGAGATCGGACCCTTTCATGACCACCTCCGGATGATGAGGAATTTGAAGGCTCTCTAATCCGTATGATAATCGAGGATACGAGACGTAACATTGGTGCCGTCTGTGGGAACGAGACAAGAAGCCTAGTGTCTCCTTCTCACCCTCATTCTTAAACGACAAAATGGTGAATACCAGGGCACAAGTTAGTGCCCCAGCGAGAGATGCTGCTGCCCGTAGTGAAGACCCCTCATTGGGTAGCCCTGTAGACATTTGTCCAGAACCCGACGTCCACCTCCTAATCGCGGACATGGGCAATATGAGGTTGGTGATTCAGGCTCTTTGCAACCGGACGGGAACCCCGTGGGTGGGGGTGTCCCTCTAGCATCCCGGGTGTCCTCCTCTAGGCGAGGAAGGCGTCGCGCGGCGGCACTCAGGCGAAGATCAGATCGGCTTGACGACGTTGAGGTTCAGGCGGCCTCTGGCAGTAGGGTCTAGTCTGTAGTTGAGAGCCATCCCAGCCGGGATGAGTGGGGGGAGCGCCTTGAGCGACATAACCCCTGTAACTTTTGCGACCAAGGGAGGCCAACCGCCGCTGACTCTAGTAGTGAGTGGCCACCCCGCGCGGGAAGCCACCACAACCGACATTTCTATGGGGATAGGATAGCCTGGAAGCGCAGAAGGTAAGGGAATTCTCGAGGGCTCCAACTCCAGAGCCATCCCTCCCGCGGCTGCTTTCAGGGCCAGCTCAGTGCCTGGCGAGCTAGCCTCCATTGCAGCTTTCGCCCCCAACGCCACAAGAACATCCCCTTGGACATCCCCTCTCCAATGACGGCTCGGCGGAGGTTCCAGCTGGCTCTAAAGATCCCTCCAACTCTGGTACTGGTGTTGGCGTGCGTGCTTTCTCTAGGTCACCAAAGACTGACGCGTCGCCTGCCATGGCTGGAGCACCCTCTACGATTGACTCCGGTGGCTCCAGGTCGACAAAGGAATCCGCGGAAGACTCCTCACCGGAATGAAGTTTCACTGCAGGAACACCGTACTCAGCTAGTGCTACGCCAGGAATCGGCATGGGTCTGACTTTCCCCCCTGAAGTCCGCCACTTGATGTCACCTCCAGGACTGGGGCCTAAGCTCGTGCAGACCTGTGCGACCTCCTGGTGGAGGTACCTTGGCTCCCCTCAACTTTTTCATAGGAGCCCCCATCTCCTTTTCATCTGAAGACGACTTCAACAACGAGCAGCTTTCCTCCACGTCCTATTCGGACGGCGGGAAAATCACGGCATCCTAGGCTCCTTCTGGGGACAGCAGCGCGCCAGCCTGATGAAGGCCCCCACCTGGCAGCCTCAAAAGTGATGGACGTTAAGAAGTATCCCTGAATGGAGAACTTCGCCATCTGGGAGTTGATGGCGGTGACCAACTCCGCCGTATCCTTGGCATCCTCCGAGGACACCTTCTCATGGAAGTACTCCGAGATTGGGCCCCATTCACGTGAAAGTTCGAAATCGGAAGGCTCCTGCAAAAAGAAAAAAGCGGTTTTTTCAGCTCTTTACTGAATTAGGGTTGGTCCCCCGGAAGTGGAAACCAATTTTCGGAGACATGGACCCAATCCTCCGACTCCATAAAACAGAAGATCAATCTCGCCGCCTCGCATCAGAAGCGCCAGCATGGAGGCGGGAGAAGATGCACAGCGAGACCAGATAACAAAGGGCGTTGTGGTGAAGCCTTACCACAGGAATGCCCAACGCCTTAACTAGTGCATACAGAGTGCACGAGATATGGCAACGAAGCCCTCCTCTCATATGGTGCTCCTAAACGGTGACGAAGCCATCTAGTGGGACGTTGGCTCTACCCACGGGACCAGGAGGGCGATAAGCCCAATTGCTGGGGATCTCAAAATCTACCATCAGAGCAGCAATGATGCTAGTTGTCAAGACGGACCCCAAACTGTCGACCCTATGCCGACCCGCCTTAGAAGTTCCCAAAGAGGAAGGAAACTATCTCTTCTTTTCCATCTTTCTCCCACTCTCAGTGGAACGAGTGGAAAGCTTTCAGCACGAGGAAGCAGCCAAGAGGGATTTCGCTGAAGCGCGGCTTAAATAGATGGCGGGGTGTCAGTGTGCAAGAAATCCAAACGATGCTTCCGTTGAGTGGCTAGGCCGCAAGACGGCCCAGCAAGAACGTCGTGGGCCACAAAGAAGCTGGCGATCATGACCCCTCATCAGATCGCAGACCAACATCACCTCAACTTCCTGGCAAAATTTTCACTGTCACACTGGCAGTTAATGCGGTGGGACTTCCGAAACCAGTGCGTAAGGGAGAAAGCGAACCGTTTGACTACAATAAACAGCGGAAAATAAAATGACACAGTTAAGCGTTGAATTTCATTATAACGGTCACTAGTAACTTTCTTTATAGCAGCTTGCGGCCGTAGAGTACATTTAATGGCCCTCTCCGGGCATAGAGAAACCTGGTACAGGATACTCCGATAGGTCCGCACGTGTCAGGGCACTAGAGTTTCGAGAGTCCAAGATGCTGATGCAGAAGTTCGGATCCTCCAGCAAGACTAATCTCTGACTGAGACGAATGCCATCATGGAAGTTCCTTTCCAGTGCGGGACCGACTTCCTCCAGCAGAAATCTCGACCTCAGCTCAGTCCCTATACGTGCGACCTCTATGCCAAACTGTCTTCGCAGCCGCTCAAGCTCCTCTTGGAGAGTCAACACGCGGGCTCGAGCCTGCACGTTTTCACCAGCAAGCTTGGACGCCCTCGCTTCCGTTTCCGCCCATGCCTTTTCAAAGTGTGCGGCGCGGGCCCTTAATTGCTCTATCTCTCCAACTATGACTTGTACTCAGGCTTTGACGCCTTTGACAGTCCTGCCCACTTGGTGAAGCAAAGGATCCGCCCTCCCAATACCACGATCCCACGAGGAAGTAGACCACTCCTCCCTCTCAAAGCCTGGAGACACCCACGAAAATCGCATAGGGCTCACAACGGTGGGCTCCAAATGATATCCCTTCGACACGGCCGCACCAGGGGCCACAAAGGTGTGGGTCCCAATCTCAGGCTCTTCAAAAAAAGGCCCTGACTCAAACAACGAGGACAATCCCTCCATCGAAGTCGCAGTGAAAGTGGACGAGAGGGAAAGGGATCGAAAGCAATGCAAAACTTCGCACCGTTAAGGAAGCGATAGAGCACACTGCATTGGAGGAAATTTGTTCGTTTAAATAGGCTAAGTTCCCCCTGAAACGGCAGCGTTTTGGAAGGCGAAGAGCTCCAGAACGGAGCCAACAAACGCCCTCCACGTGGCGAATCCCTGAAGTTTTGCGCATTTCCAAGGCAAATCTTTATGGTGCAGCGCCCCGTGATTTCCGGTGCATTTAATGCGCCAGATGGACAACCGGATGTGATTGTCGCTAGTGACGATTCAAACTTCAACGGCATCAAGCATCAGAGGACCTCTCCTGCCGTGTTCTCCCGACAACGGTCTACATTAAGACTCAAAGGATGAAGCCGACAGAACTAACCGCAGACATCCGAAGATGCTCAGGCGCCTGGAACGAAGCACGGCGCAATGGAAGAAGCAAACTGTCCGTGAAGGCGGATAAAAAAAGGGGGTGGGGGGAAGCAGTCAGGAAGCAAATATGTATTACAAGGCAAAAGAGTAAAGACGAAAGGCTATTTCTTTTATTCATCAATGCTTCCCTTATAGAGTATAAGATTTACAGCATCAAAAGTACAAAAAAGAGGAAAAAGATATGGCACGGGGCCTAGGCCCCACGGCGACTGCCCCGAATGTTTGAACAAGCTTGGGAACATGACCTACATGAAATCACCACATCCTCACCGCTAATGACCCAACAAGCCAAAGCACCGGGAACAACCCAATATTATCCACCGAGGTAGAACCAACACTAGCTTAGGAGCCTCCGACAGGGACGCAAAAAAGAACCTGCTTCTCACTCGCCAGGGCTCCCCTCTCAGCCTCCTCCCAAACCGGCGCGTGACCCAGGAGAAGTGGAGACTTCGAGCGACGCGCTTCATCAGAGGAGAGGATCCCCGGGATAGCTCCACCGTGATCCTACAGCCCCTTGATGAGTCACTCCATGTGGGAAGGCACGCGATAACGGTAGAGTGGCCGAACCACCCTCATTAGTATGAGGAATTAACCGCAGCATGGGCATGAAGACAGTCTTCACCAAGAACTCCGGATCTCCAGCTAGTCCATCCAACTCCTTCGCGGACTCCCACTAGATGTGGGGCGAGCCAAGATCTTTGCATTGCTCCTCCAAAGTCAATCAAAGGATGAGCCGCTCCAGTCGAAGAACCCTCTTATTTATGGGCAAGATGACGCCCTTCCAGCGCTTAATGGGGTGCGCTATTCCATGGACGTCTTTTATGGAACAGGAAAGCCCTCAAATCAAACATAACCTCAGGCGTATGAATTGTTCCTTTCGAGGCACCAAATCGCTACAGCGCAAGAAAAGCCTGCGCGATTGCCTGGAAAAAGCGCGAAGCCAGAAGACGACAAGCATTGGTGCATCTTGAGGAGAATCGAGCGACCGCGAGTTGGACCCAAAGGGCATGTCAGGCTACGACCACTGGTTGGCCCAAGTATAAGAGGCTAGTGTTGGGTCCGAAACAAAGGCTCAAAGAGATCCAAAGCCCAGCCTACGAAGCAGCTACCTGAAGGACAGTTGAGGCCCAGCACTGCAGAGCGGCCTCTGTGGCGGCTCACGTCCAATAGCCAATGGGCGCAATCGGCATCTCATTAATGCTGTTGCCAAGGAACGGCAGAAGAATAGAAGAGGTGAACTAATGAGAAAACAGTCAACGCTGCCAACTGCGGCTCAGGCGGCTACCCCCAGTTGCCCTACCAATCCCAACTCAAGGGATAGACCAAGCGTGGTCGGCAGTGCCCAGTGGTCTACCTACCACCACTAAATGACAACCGACGCATCGGCAACCGCCGACAGCAATCAGCGGCCAATGAACCCTTGCAACAGGGATTCTCGCGCCCAAAGCCCTTTGCCAGGGAATTTATAAAATTCTTCTTCTTCTATAGAGAGGGAGATCGGATCCTGGATAATCGACTCAGCGTCACTAACCTTAGGCTCTACCGTCATCTTTCATATCCAAACTTCTTAGCTTTCTCAGGCGACAAAAGTCAGCCACCCATCGTGGTGCACACTGGGAGTTAGGCGCCCTATACCCACTCATTACTCTTCCATACAAACATTTACGCATTACCCACGCATTCAAGCATATTCCGGCACACCTTTAAGCATGCGCCCCATTTTCGTTTATTGCAAAAAATTGCCGACTTGAGCGTCGGAGCGTCATCGGTTGGAAAAATCCTGCCGGAACCCTGACCTCTTGTTCGTTGATTGTGTTGTGCAAATTCTAGGTTAACAGAGACGGAGACCGGACCCTTTCGTGACCACCTCCGAACGTTGAGGAATCCGAAAGCTCTCTAATCCGTATGGCAACCGAGGATTTGGGATGTAATAGAGATGGTGGCTATTTTTTTTTGAATTTGAGCCATCTATTTAATTATTTTTTAAAAAATAAAAATTAATTAAAATTAATTATTAAATTATAACTATTTATTTAAAAATTAACAATTTATATTTAAATAAAATAACTTTCATTTCTATAAAAAAAAATAGATCCCCTTGTTCGTGAAAATTGATTTTAAAATTTTAAATATTACTGTATATAAATTAAAACATAAAATTATACCCATACCCGTCTATCAAACTTAAATAACAAAAAAAAATTTATCCAATGGATTTTACTTTATCTAATTTTATTACACTTAACTGACAGATAATTACTAATTTCATAATTATAATATTTTTTATTCTAATTCTAAAATTGCACAAACTAGCTTATTTTTTTTTTAACTTTAAAGTATTAAAATATGAAATTGATATTTTAATTATGCTAAATGCCAAACAATAGGAATGAGATTAGGCCTAAGATTTTAATTTTAGTTTCAAAATTTATGATTCAATTCATATATCTAAATGGGACCTTAAAATTTAAAACAAATGAAGCACAAATGAGAAAATGTAATTTAGTTTTAATTAGTAAAAAATAAATAAATAATAGACTAATAAAAATTCTAGAGTTACATAATAAAAACGATGTAAATTTAATTATATTATTTCAAACGGTTTCTAAACATACTAATACGTCCCTAGATTCGAATTTCGAACAAATTCGGATGATCCTCTTATCGTGGCTCCGACTCCGTTTCCTGAGTTGGATCCTGCACACCACTAAACGGAACAGGAGGTCAATGTGTTGGCGGAAAATTGTCCTACCGAAAATACTTTGACGCTCAAATTAGTAAAATAGCATTCGAAAAAATCAAACTGTAAATTGAGAAAAAGAGAGAGACAGAGTGTGTTTCCCAGATGAAAGAGAAACGAGGATGCCTCCCTGAATCTGGGAGGTGGGAAGGCGGTAAACAGCCGTGAGAGACGCGCTTATTTGCCTTAGGTTTTTTCGGGGTTCTGGTATGTGTGTTTGCGTAGCAGAAACGTTGGTAATTCTGAGAGATTTAAGTAGCAGAGAAAGTAGGTAAATGAGAGCGTGCCCTGAATGATAATTCAAGGGGCTTATTTATGATTCAAGGGCGATCTTTCTCCTTTGGAAGGAATGATTTCCTCAGTGAACCTTGGCGGGTTTGTCTTCTGGAGCAGATGCAGGTTGCCAGGCTGTGCAAGATTGTTTCTTCTCCAGCAACTTTCTAAATGTCCTACCTTTCTTTGGCGTTCTTTACCGTTAGAATCCCCAGTTGGCAGGTTATTGACCAAATCTGGCGCCTTCCTTACAAGAAAGGCGCCGATTTGGTCAATATTTGCTTTGGGAGCTTGTTAAGATCGTGGAGATTACCTTGAGAGCCGTTGCCGGCCCGTCGATGGATCATGGGCTCGAGAGAATTAGGCCCGTTACTGTAGAAAAGTCTCTTTTGGGCCTAACGTGTTGTGCGCAGGCGGTCAACATTTGAGTTGACCGTCGGGTTGCGTGTTGGTTGCCTTGACGGTCAACTCCGCGTTGCCGTCGCCGCCTTTCAAATTTTTTTTCTTATTTACTGCTCGTAGTTAGAGTGTTGACATTTCTTCTTGGGCTTTCGTTAACTTTTTAGGGCCAGCCCATTTCTAACATACCCATCACATACTATAATACGGTGGAAATTGTCTTGCCCTTTTACTAAATAAGCTCATTTAACATCTTAATAGTTAGATTAAATAAATGAATAAATAATAATTATTTATTTTATATTTTATAACATGTTCTAATTTATATTATACATTTTTTATTACTCAACCGTAAATTTCAAAATAGTGATAAAGTTTATTTAGTAGGAATACTTAACACGTCTTTAGTACAGCTGCATTTATCTCTAAAATATTTTGCACCGTTTTATTTTTAAAAAAAACCTGGAAATTTAAACTAGTCTAATGCTCAAGTGTAAAATGGGCCACGATTTTCTAAGCCGAGTCCACTCCCAACGTGTAAAAAACAGATTTTCAAGGCCCATATGTAAGGTTGGGTTCCAAATTGGACATAACTATATTTATATAATAAATAATTTTATTATTTATAAAATATAAATATAGTATTTGATTCCAGCTTACTATTTGAATTGTGAAAAAATACATAATAACACACGATAAGTACATTATAAGTATACACGATCGATAAAAATATGATTTTTGCGTGAAAAATTTTTTTTAAACGATGGAGAAAAACCATGAGACTTAAAATCCGAAAATATCTTCACTATATAATATCTCGATTACACAAATTTTAAATATAAGATCAACTACTTTATTTCAAAACAAGTTTGTATAATAGATAATATAATATAAAATAGAAGAAATAAAACTTGATAAATTTTCTTCTTAAGTAGTAAGAATAGCATATCTGCAGTCGACGGAGATTAGAATTAGATTCGAAATACAAATGGATACGTAAATTTTTCTCTTCTCCCATTTCTTTCTCATTCTCTTATTTTTTATCTGAAAATGGCGCTCAAATTGTAATAGTGAAACTCCAACACATGTTAGTTGTATTTTTATTCTTCGAGCCGCACTTAAGCACCGGGTACTTGTGAATTGAGTGCGAGGCTTCTGAAAATGGTGTTTGAGTTCCCAATAGAACCGGGTGGAGTGCAAAGCTTTTGGAAATGGTGCTCGAGCTTCCGACAGACACGGATCGACCGTGAAGCTTCTGAAAATGGCACCTAAGGCGTGCCTCAAGCGTGATGCTGCTGGATTAAGCATCTCAAGCCTTCGTCGCACATATTAAATGGGTATAGGCTCACACAAGAGTAACTCATAATCAAACATATAGACTAAATTTATTAATTATATAAATTTTTTTATTAAAGATAGAATTAATTAATAATAAATCAAAAGAAAAAAAAATTATTGCCTAGTAGTCTCACCTGTTTTAGAGATCATCATATTTATTGTAAATATTAGTTTTTGTTATTTATTTAATAATTAAGATATATTCTTATAATATAAAAAACTAAAATTAAAATAATGTATTAATTTTTTTAAAAAATCACTATCTATTAAAATAATTTAAACAATTAAAAAATAAGATAACTTAATATTTAATATGACTATAATAATATTCTCTTTCGCTTGTGCTAGATTTATATATAATTTTTTATTTTTTTGGATTGTGTAGTTTGGGTACTGAGAAAATTATCTAATCTTTTAAGTGAAAGCTTTGAAATTAAACACATGCTTAGCATTAATCATCCTAAATTTTACTTTGGAAAAAATAATTGATAAGCGGGTATTAATTCATTAGTCTTTTTTCTTAACATATTTATACCAACAAATCCTACCTATTACTAGTAAGTTCATTGAGTTTTACTAAAAATGATGCGTCCTTGAGTTTGGATTCTCGTATGTACGGATTAAAGAATTTTTAAATTTATTCATCGGGTCGGATCGCAAATGGGTCTGATTTCTAAGTCTCTCAACCTGAGTCATGCGTACCATAAATTACAAATAAAATGTCAAAGGATGATAAAAATTATTCAATTGTAAACACTCTAACGCTTAAGTCAAAAATCTTTCATTGGAAACGAAAAGATGCACATATGAAAGTAAACGTGAGGAGAATGCAATAATATTGCGATGATGGGAGTGCGTGGAATGCTGAAAGGAGGCTTGTGCTCCGTTGGTGCATTGCTAGGAGTGGCTCACTATTATTGCTGTGAGGTGGTGGTGGTTCGAGGGAAGAGAGCTTGGTTCTTTCTCCTTGTTGCTTTAAGCGCTGGGTAAAGAATTAGGATTTTGATCTCAAGTCACCGCTTAAACTCTTTGTTGAAGTGGGTATCTCCCCCCTTCAGTTGATGGAGAGGGTATTTGTAGGCTCCTTTAGGGAGACCTTGGGAGTCGAGATATTCGACAAGTATTTTGCTGGGATTCGTAGGTTGTTACACGTTGGCAGCATCCAGCGGTGTCAGTTGTCACATTGTGGAGGTGGGGAGACCATTGTTGGGCGTAGACAATGCAGGTCTGTTAGACTTGGTTTGAATTAACTGAGTAGTTGCTAGGGTAACGTGTGTAGCTTGTCAGTATTAACCTTATCTTCTATTGGCTGACTTTTTTTGAGCTAACACTTCTTGCATCGGCGGCATGCAGTCGTCTCTGTAGGGGTGTGAGTACGCTGATTGACTACGTGTTTGGGGCGTCAAATGGATCTTGTTTCCGAGTCTTCTGGAACATCGTTGTTGGGCTGACCCCTTTATTGATTGGACCCATCTTCTTTCGGTTGAATTTTGTTGATTTCGGCCCAAATTCATGTTAGACCCATCAATTTGTTTTTCATAATTAAGTATAATTTTGCCTAAAGTTTGAAAGGCAGTGGAAGAGGTCATTTCAAATAGAAAACAAACGAAAAATATTTTAAAATTTTTAATTTTTTAAATGCTATTTCTGATTTTTATTTTTAATTATATCCTAACTTTTAATTTATTTTATTTTGTAAAAAAATAAATACGACAAATTGACATGACACCGTATACTTGGTGTTAAAATTTCTGAAAATATAAAAGTTAAGAATATATTTTAAATTTATATATTTATATATTTTAATAAATTTATATGTTTAAACCAAAAGTTAACTTAAAAAAATAAATTTTAAGTCAAATTTTAAAAATAAATTTATATATTCTTGATATGAAACAACAGTAATTTTCAATGTAAAATAGAAATTTTGAAATAGAAATTCTGAACAAAATTACGAAAAAAATTCATAAAAATTTAAACTTGATAACATATTATCTTAAAGATAATACAATATTAATTCGTTATTGAATGGGGCCCATTGAGGCGAAGTATTCAAACTTCATCACGCCGGTGATGGAAACACCGGCCATTTACGTCGCTAAGAGAAAATCTGGTCGGTTAAATTACCCCAAAAAAAAAAAAAAGAAAACAATTGTCGGCTGGATTGGTGTATCCGTGGAAAGCACTGATTGGCTTGTATCCTCGTGGGGGCCACGTAATCGGAGACATAAGTGGGACCGTTATAGCGGAAGGTTCCTTGCCCTCCACGTGTGATCACCGATTCATAAATGTCTTCTTTTTTAAATTCGAAAGAAGATATGACGTCAATTAATTAATCAAGTTTTATGCATATGATTGATATTAATTTTAATAAATCTTTTTCTCCTAAAAAATTAACCAAAAAAAAAAATCCCATGTTTTTAAATAACTAGTTAAAATTTTTCACAAGTTAATTAATTTTTAAACACATTTAAAAATATTTTTTAAATATTTATATAAATAAAATAATAAAGTAAATACCTGATATCCTATAATATGTAATAAATATCATTCCTTTTTATAAATAGAAGACAAATTTATTTATTTATTTATATTAGCAATTTCATATAAGTAAAATGTGAATATCACTTAACAAATATTAATAAAATTTATTAGTTACTCAACATATATGGGATTTAAAGGTCGTCTTTTAAATTTTCTAAATAAACATCACAGCGACGTCTCCGCTAGCCTTTTAGTGCGTGTGATGTCTCATCAATAAAGATGGTGACTTGTAAAATTCCACAGAAATCTTCCTCTATTCCCCTAACAGTCTTACTTCCAATCTCTCTTTGAGTATTAGGAAAGCAGCAGTCTCTCTCCTCTCGTCATCTCTTTGTTTTTGGTTTTTTTTTTTCAGGATTTGATTGACCCTTTTATCTCTTCATTACATAAGAACTTTGTTCGGTTGATGATTTTGCGCAGGGAGTTCAGAAAATTGGAAATGGAAGAGAGATACGAGGCAATCAAGGATTTGGGTTCTGGGAATTTTGGAGTGGCAAGGTTGGTCAGAGACAAGAAGACAAAGGAGCTTGTTGCTGTAAAATACATCGAAAGGGGAAAGAAGGTGTTGTATCCATTTACTACCTTTCAAGTTCATTAATGCTGACTACCCTATTCTCTGTTTGTTGTTCCAATGCAATGTTTAACCGCAACTTCATATAGCTACTTAATTATCTAGTTTGTTAACTTATTCTGAGAATGAATTTAATCGTCGATAGACTTCGATCACGGCGAGTCAGGTTGTCAAATTGATTACTCTGGGCTATTGGGCTTAATCAACTTGTCTCGTCGACAAAGAATAATATATCGGAGAGAGAAATTATCTGTAAAAGATTGCGATTGAAGTTGGTGTAAAGAGTGTTCTTATTTCATGGTAGGTGTTTGGATTTTTCTCGATGCAATTCCCTCTCATGGTGCGTTTGGATTCCAAGTTTTTCTGCTTCTGCTTTGGGGATAACTTCCCATTGCGTTGGAAAAATTTTCTCTGGTCGTTTTCTTGTACTCGCCGATGGAGTTTCAGGACTTGAAGTTTGTGAAAAAAAAAAAAATGGAGTGAGGGTATGAAAGAGATGGTGTGTTCCCATTGTAGAAAACCGATTCCCAAGACACAGAATGGGATCCTTCACTCTTGGAGTGATTGTATTCAGAATTTGCTTGGTTGAGTGGAGAATGAAAATCACGCACACAAGAAAATAGATATAGAATTTGCTTCCATTGTTGAATGAAGGGTTTTGTGAGTTTAAGGAGTGTGCTATCTCGGCGTTGCAGCTTGATATAGGTTGTGGATGGAGTAGCATTTAGTATGAGGAGGAAGAGTTGATGGTTGAAAGAGATTTGGGTGAATGTCAAAATGTGGCAGTCCTTTGATATTGGGATTGTTTAATTATCTGAAACCAATAGTGATCTCATCGCCCCTAAGGAGCAAATTGAACGGTACATATATGGCTATGAGACAGGAAATTCACTGAGCAATTATAAGCTTATATTTAACCATGCTTTTTCTCTTGCTTGGTAATGCAAGGGCTTTGACTCGAGCCCAAGATTTCTTGTGTCCTAGTGTGAAGCTAGAAGAGTAGATGCTGCCATGCCAAATGCCCTTTGGCATACTTGACAATGTCACATAATGATTTTTACGCCACATTTGGATGTGATAACCAGTTTTGATTCTTTTGTTTTCTTTTCCATTCGTTGTGTTGAGCAACCTGCCTTTTCTATTTTCATCTATTTTCAGATTGACGAGAATGTTCAGAGGGAGATCATCAATCATAGATCCGTACGGCATCCAAATATCATTAGGTTCAAAGAGGTATATTTTTATTTGGCTGATACTTGTGTTTGGTTCGGTGCAATGCAATGGCTAATAGTTGAATGAAGCCTAAAGAGAAAAGTAACTGAAAATGATAATGAATTTCCATTGTACTAGTACGGTGGTGTCGGCAGACTGCTATTAATTCCTTAGACACATAGTCCAGGTTCCTTATAGATGTTTATAATCATGCTGATACAAGTTAATTTTGTTAGGCCGATTTATATGTTAGCATATTCCGTGACTGCGTCTAGTTATTGATTGACTAAGTTATTTTCATTGATCGGAAGATTTGTATCAAATTCTCACTCGAAAATCGTCAACACACTCCTCCGGTATCCACACGTACCCTTCGTCCAAGCTGCGCTCGAGTGCCGTATCCAGAGAACGTGCGCTTGCTGCACGCCTGCCATGCGTTCGAGTGGCATTTTCAGAGAGCATTCGCCTGATGCCCGCCCGCCTTGCATTGGAGCTCCATTTCTAGAGGGCGTCCGCTCGTTGCTCACCCGACCTGCACTCGAATGCTTGGGCGCATTCCCAGTCTAACCTTAGGCATGCATGTCTCCAACGGACTTATTTTTTAACCTAGTGTTCGAACATCTCTATATATAGCCATCATTTTTCTTTTACCCCAGACTTTTGGAGAGACTTTTGGACGGTCGTTTTAGTAGAGAAAACCCTCTCTTTTGTGCTTATTGTTTGCTCAATTTGAGAAAATTTAGCCTGAATTGTTGTGCTTCCATTACAAGTTTTCTCACATCGTTTTGTTTTATCTTATACACCTATGCCCTCCTGTTACTTTTGTTGGCCACATCGGTGGCTTGGAAATTGGGTTCCAGTGGTGTGTGGAGATTCGACGGTTCGTGAAGAAAGATTGACAAAAAAACTAGAAGGTGTTCAATTCCGTTGTTGTGGGCAAATTCAATGAGTTCATTGGTAGGAATTATAAAACGGGAGTAAGTCAGTTAGGTTAGTACGTCTGTATTATTCGGTCTGTAAGTTATCTTTCTCAGTACATATCTTTCCTGACCGTTGAAATTCGAAAAGTTTTACTCGATAGTTGTATTTATCGAGGTTTTTCTTCGTCACAAAAAATTTCGTCTTGATTATTACTACTTTTATTGTTTACTATTCACTTCTAGATTAGAATATATTTTATGTGTATTATATATTCCGTGATTTATATTTCGTAAATTTATTAAGGGGTCGAAATATATTTGTGCTTTGGGACGCGTATAGTTCTTTCAGATTTGAAGACAACTGGTGCTGATTTATAGCTCGTTTGGCATCACTTAAAAACCACTAAAGGTTCCACACTTGAAAAAGGCTGTTTTTGACTGCAAATTACTTTCCAAGCATCGTGGATAATGGTCTTTAAACTGGCCTGCTTTGGTCAGAGAATTCTTTATTGGGTGCCGCTTGAATCTTAGATCACGAGTCTGGAAGCTTCAGAGTTATATCTTGAAACTGCTTTTGATGCTCCATGTCTTAAGCCTCAAGATATAAAAATATTCCGAGATACCTTCAGAGTGCTACCGAAAACCCATAGTGGATGTTTCACCAATATCTCCCAGTTACAAAATGTTTGAATTGATAACTTATTCTCATGTTCCACCAATATGATTGGAGCTCCTTTTGACATTACATATACTATGAATCCATTAAGACTGCAACTGTGAAATGTTGTTCTGCTCATGTAAATGTATTTATATTGCAAAGCATATTTTCTTTTTTGGCACTGATTTTCATATAATATAACGGTGACTCCGGAATCACAAGGAAATAAGAGAGCTGTCGCTAGGATTCTGTTGACTATGTATAAGCAAGAATTTGTAGGCAGCTAATGATTTTTGCATTATATATATATTGCATGTAGGTCTTTCTGACCCCGACCCATTTAGCCATCGTCATGGAGTATGCAGCTGGCGGGGAGCTCTTCAACAGAATATGCAATGCCGGTCGATTTAGTGAAGATGAGGTTATTAAAAAAAAAAAAAGAAGTGAATTTGTCATTAATTTCCCCTTTTACGAAGAATATGCATATTGATGCTCTCTTGGCTTGTTCTTACTTGTCAAATCCTTTGTATTACAGGCAAGATTTTTCTTCCAGCAGCTAATTTCCGGAGTCAGCTACTGTCATTCCATGGTAATTGTTCTATTTTATAGGTCCTTCGATTTCATAATGCTCCTGCACTTACTTTCCTGTTTGTAACACACCTGCAGGAGATTTGTCACCGAGATTTAAAATTAGAAAACACGCTCCTCGATGGAAGTCCAACGCCACGTCTTAAGATATGTGACTTTGGTTATTCAAAGGTATGCTCTCTCCTGGCTATCTCTAGTTGCTTTCTACACTCGGTGTCCCACTAATGGATGAAAATCTTGATACTGGCTGTACTAGTTGCAGTTGAATAGTGCACAAAATGTTTTATTGCAACTCAGACTCTGAGAGATGCATATTGGTATAGGTATAGTGTGATATATCATTGATATAATAACATATCATTAATTTTGTTTCGATATCTGGCCCCTCGATTCAAATATTTGTAGTCATCAATAAGTCTGATATATTTTGAAAGTCACTCATTACCAATATATATGCCTAGCTTGGGTTCCCTCCGGATTTGTAGGTATATAAAGGCAATAGGCAAATCACATGATGCACTCACCTACTAAACAAAATTGTCCCCCCACCCAAAAAAAGAAGGTATGGTCAGTCCCATCCATTATTTAGCTGCAATTTTATGAGATGTGTTAGGGTCTTTCTATATATTATCCTTAATACTTTTAATTATGACAACTTTGTCATGGCAATTTGTATATTGAGATTATGATTACACATTAAAATATATTGGATTCATCTTATAATTTTAACTATCTAAATTGCTACGATGAAATCTTTACCATTGGAAGAGTGTGGGAGGACTCTAAACTAAGAGTACTCTAACATCTCTAAATCTTCTCGTTATTTCCATTTTTGGGTAAGTAAAATTTTTTCAGTTACTTCCAGCAACTGATAAAAGTTCATTTTAAAGAACTAATGCTTTACGGTTCCCTTATTCTCTGTTTTTGTCTATTGTTATCCTTGCCTGATGAATATCATTTTGCATTTTAGTCTGGTCTACTTCACTCCCAACCGAAATCAACAGTTGGCACACCGGCGTACATTGCACCTGAGGTTCTCTCGAGAAAGGAGTATGATGGAAAGGTACAATGATCCTATATTTATGTCTTGCTTTCATATGCTCACTTACTTATGAAGGATGATTTCTTCAACCCCATAGTTATAATCGGCAAAATTTTACTTCAATTTATAGTAAAAGATAACGCATGGATATCAACTTAATCGATGTCTTGGGGATGCTTGTAAATTGAACATGGCTTGATATATGTGCCTTTGATCTTTTCCTTTTCTTCTTCTCATGAAAAAGTGTATGAATGATGCATTTTCTAATTATAGATTGCAGACGTTTGGTCATGTGGTGTAACCCTGTACGTTATGCTGGTTGGAGCGTATCCATTTGAAGATCCTAATGATCCTAAAAACTTTCGCAAGACGATTGAGGTGAGTTCTCAATTGGAGCAGATTTATAATTTATTTAGTATGATTATTTTACTTCTACTAAAAAAAATTATAAACAAATAGAAATTTAGGTACATATATATCAATAACCGAACTGCAATTTTTATTGGCCCATATAAAAATTTTTTGCTGACTCAATTAAATTTATTTATTGACCACTGTGACTTAAACATTAATGTAAAATTAGTCCATTTTTCCCATTTTTGGCCTAAAAATAATAAGATTATTGTTTCAAGTTATTTGTTAAAAAAATTGTGAAACTATACAATTGTTAAATTTTCATGATAATATTTATAAAATCAATTTATGAACTACCACTACTAAAAAAAGGACCGTAGAGCCTTCTTGTTACAGTTGATTTGGTTCAGTAAAATCAGTTGGCTGTTCTTCTCTGACAGAGAATTATGAGCAGTCAGTACTCAATACCTGATTATGTTCGTGTATCGGCAGACTGCAAGCATCTTCTTTCTCGAATATTTGTTGCCAACCCATCGAAGGTAAATTCTACTGGAAAACTTAACTTCTACTTGATATGTATGCCATGAGCAATTGACTAATCTGAAGTAATATATATCCTCAATGAAGAGGATTACTATCCCAGAGATCAAGAAGCATCCATGGTTCTTGAAGAGCTTGCCAAAGGAAATAATCGAAGGCGAGAAGACAAACTATGAGAAAGTCGATCGTGATCAACCAAGGCAGAGCGTGGACGAAATCATGCGTATAATACAAGAAGCGAGGATCCCGGGCGAAGCATCCAAGCAACCGGCTGGTGGGGTGTTGGATACCGATGATCTAGATGCTGAACTAGAATCTGATATTAGCGGTGACTTTGTGACATCTGTTTGATCTTGCATTTGTGAGGTTCAAATGTGCAAATATTTAGCGGTTTGGTTTCTTAAGAAAGAGTAGTGAGTTGTTCTGTGTTGTGTTAAAAGTTGTACTGTTATTGCACAGTGAATTCTGTGGCTTGTGTGTGTATGAAAGGAGTCAAGAATTTCATATATGTTGTCTCGTTTGGAACTTTCGAAGCATGCCATTGTTTTAGCATTGAATCTGAGCCACTGAATTATAAACAGGAGATCAAGGCTTCTTATGAACCGTAAATTGTCTTGTTGTCGTCTGTCTTTGGCAACGACGACTTTGCATCGAGCTGCTCCTGGCAGCTCAGATATTCTTGAATAGTGGCGAGCTTTGTCAGTCGGATGATATTTCATATATTATCTTTGTCTTTATTTGTTATTCTTTAACATGATATCTCAACTGATATCTTTTACTGTCCTTTTTAAAATTGTCAATCACGATCAAATTTTGATATTTGAGAAAGATGATCTGATTATCTAAAAATTTTATCTCCTCAACCTTAGTGTTAATGGGATTCAATATTAGATATTATCAATTGAGAGAAAAATAAAATAAAATAGGAAAATAAGTTATTTATAGAATTAAAAATTTCTCGATATATTATCAGGGATGTTATCACTTATTCCATTTTACATGGTATATGCAACATATTTTTAAGGAAAATCCCCTTCTCCGGTTGCAGGGGTGCGACCACCGCATGGAAATTTGCAATCGCCATGACCTGCCATAAGTGGGGGGAAAAATGAAAATCGATTAATCAAAATTGTATAATATATGGTTTATATTTTAGCCATAAAGTTCTAAAAAAATACCAAAGAATTAAAAGAACAAGGACTAAAAAGCATTGAGAATGAGACGTGTTATCAATGTCCTTGACAAATTTCTACTGTATAACGAAAAATAATGAAAAAATAGAAGAAATTGTTATATACAGTGATCTTATAAATAAAAAATATTATCATAAATGACTATTATAATAAAATCTCCTTAAAATACAAAATTGATTTTCACTATAAGTCCAACGGGTATACATCCTCGTTCTTTTGGCTTCTCTTCTCCTTTTGTTTTTTGCATTTTGTAAATTTAATTCGATTTGTTTTAATATCTGAAAAATATTAAAATATTTAGATAATTCACATAAATACTTTTAACTCAATCCCCAATAAACTTTTAGTAATTTAAAATTTTCTATGTCAAAAAGTGTTCAATAATCAATAAAAATAGACAAATAAATAAATAAATAAGTCATTTGGCTACATGGCCGTTGGATTTTCATCCAACGGCTGGTGGCGTGTAATGGGCCCTTGGACCATGAAAAGGGAGGGAGGAAAAAAACTCACTTGGATCAGCCTTAGTAAATTTTGCAGCACCCTCAAAAATACAATCAGAGCCCTTAATGTAATAGTCATTGAAGGCATAGGAAGCTGTTGCCTTGACATTATTCAGTACGTAGCAAGGTTGTCCCGGTTGTATCGGACCACAATCTCCTCCTTGCCCACACACATAGTCGAGTTTTGCTTGAACTAAGTTATTAGGAGCATTTGGATTCGAAGCACACCACCCTGGGCACCCCCATCTGCCTCACATTTTCAAAACGTATCAAAAATCAACACCTAAGTTAATCAATGGATAACATCATCTTAAACTCATTTATGAGCCATTTGAATCTTGTAATTCTAAGCAAAATCATACATTTTTAGACCGACCCTAAAAAATAGAAAAACGGTTATAAAATATATTGATTAATGGATTCTTATTTTACAATGTGACTGTGATGCTAATGTAAAATTAATCTATTGGACAAAAAGTTTAAATCTTTAAACTATAAAAATAATAATAATACGTAATATATACTTACCAAAAAATAATATATAACACAAAAAATAAGACTGATTGTATCAAATTTATCTTTAATATTCTTAACCTAAGAATGTAAAAAGAAATAAAAAGAGAAATCGAGGATTCACCTTCTATTCCTGCCACAAAGGCCAAAGCGAGGGAGGCAAACACTACCATTGACAAAGGATACGGCATATTGGTGTGGTGTTTTCTTTCTCTTCAGTTTAAATCTTATTTTATTTTAATTTTTTTGTATTTAATGTAAGGATTGGGTAGCATTGTATTTATGATAAACCATTTAAGATAATATCAAAGTGGGTTTTGGATGATGAATGAAGTAACATAATTATGATGGATTTTCTTTTTCCTTTGTTGGGAGCAAAATCAAGGTCGATTTTGTTTTTGGGGAGGTCTAATATATTTGAGCGGGATCAAAATATATCATTTAGTCATAACCGTAGAACTTACATAAATATGAGTCCAAAATATATAAATTGGGCATATCTAGCCTGAATTAATCAAAGTTTATAAAATTTTATTTTTTAAAATACAAGTTATGTAGCTTTTAAATTTACCCATTAAAAAAAAGTCAGGAACATATCATTTGGATAACATTTTTTTAATTAAAAACTTTAGATATGGAGTATTATCTTCTAAAAATTTATCTTCTATTATAACTTTTTTGTTACCTAGTTTAATTAGAGTTTTTAGGTTTGAATGTTAGAGATAAAAAATTAAAAGTAAGTTTAAATTTTTGAGCTGTTATTTTCATTTATAATGTGTAAATTTTAAATTGTAAGATTCAAAACTCAACAAAAAATTTTTCAAGTTGAATACAAATTTATGATATGAGTAAGCCTTTAAGCTACTTTTTTTTGAGGTTTAGCATTGATTGATAATAAGATTATTCTATTATAACTTTTAAAATTTTAAAATTAAAAAATAGACTTTAATCATTTTAAAAATACCTTTATATAATATAATGTTTATTCATTTATTTAATACAATATATATATGTTAGAATATACGAATGGATCAAGAATTACAAGATCAAAATATTTAAAATTTTCTTCCAATGTTTACATGATTTTTTCGTGTGTAAGTTTCTTTTTGAATTGAGTAACCACCTCCTTTTATTAACCCTTTGGAGTTCATTTCTTTTAATGATGTGCAAGTTTTTCTTAGTGAATCTTTTCAGAATAATTAGACCATAAAATACTTTCTTAAACAACACATTTCATTCATAGTTAACAGGACCCTTCTAATGATATGCACTTTTTTGATTGTAACTGGTATAATCTTCTAACTTATTTGTAACTGGTTTGATAATTAAAAAATTTAATAAGTTAGGCACTAGAATGAAATAATATTTTATATCATGTCTCCAACACGAGTAGATAATAAATATTAATAAATAAGCATAAATAATAATTACAATTATTCAAACAACTCAAAGTCAGATTAGACACATTAAATTTAAAAATTAAAAGTAAAATAATCACAAATCATAACACACAAAGGATCCAATTAAATTAAATACTAGTAGGCCTTCAACTACAATAATAAATAAACCTACTCAAACTCAAAAACCTATTTTCTAGGAAAATTATTTAATAAATATCCAAATTATCACAATATAAATTATATTGAGAGCAAACAATTACCAAAATTTTCAAATTATACAAATTGTAATAAATCAAAATGTATAATAATTCCAAACATGAGTCACAAAAACAAATCAAATATAAATTCAAATACAAATAAAACTAAAATAAATTGTCAAACCTCATCTGGCTGATTACTATAAGTGTCTATAACTCACTAATATAAAATGTTAAAAATTATTTACAAAAAATAAATATAAAATTCAAAAAATATTTATGTATATAATAACAAATACATATCCATAAAATAAACAGAAAAATAAAAAATAGTAAACCACACATGAAATCTAATATTTATAGTAAATGTTCTAATATATCAAATATCTAAATATATAGTCCAAATGATAATTTTATATGCTAAAATTTGCAATATATAATACAAAATGTACAAAATCATTCAAAGTCCAAATCATATGCTTTCAAAGGGTTCAAGTGTTTAAAGTCCAATGATTTTGAATATCATATCAAAACTTGTAAATATTAAAGCCAAACATATTAAAAGTTTTAAAAATAAAATAGTTAAAATCTCAAAATTTTAATTATATCAAATCTGAGAATCAATGACTAAAAGATCAAATTTGAGAAAGGATTATAAATATTTTTGATAATTTTAGATCAAAATAATACTACTTAGATTTATAGGCAAATTGTTTATAAATTACTTCTTCTAGACGGGTCAAACATCACTTTCTTTTATCAACCGTAAATAATAGGTGCAATCGTTATATGTATCTAATAAATTAAAATATCTAAATATATTATTTTTATTTAATTTATTTCTTTAAGAAAATACAAATAAGGGACTTTATAATAAATATTTAAAATTTATTAGCTATGTAAAAAAAGTACAAATGCTTAAAGTTTTTCTACTCTAAATAAGGTGCAAATATCTAAAACTTTTATCCATGTAAAAAAGTACAAATTATATTAAATATTAAAATAAAATTTAATTCGAAGTACTTATATGGAATGTCAATATGTATGCCAAAATATACTTTTCTTCACAAATAATTTTATATATAAATAAAATACTTCAAAATATTTATTTATTCTATGAAAAATAAAATAAACTTTCAAATTTTTGATAAAATTAAGCAAAATTTTAAATTTTTTTATGAAAATCATATGTGTATAACATTATTTCGAATATAGATATAAAAGTTGACACATTTATATAATAAAATAAGCGTCATAATTAAAATGAAGAATATAGAAAATAAACCAAAGAATGGTTTAAAAATACTTATCTTAAATTTCTAATCTAAGATATCTTACTTTGAAAATTCCAAAAGGTCATTCTTTCGTTTTCTTTCTCCCATTTTCTTTGTTTTTGTTTTCTTTCTCTTTCTTATTTCTCATTTTTCTTGCAAAAATAATCGAAATAGTGTATAAGAATCCTTAAATACCCAAATTATACAAGAGTAAACTTTAGCCTAAATTTTATTTTGAGACAAGTCATAACTCAACATATCTAACTTTAAAAACTCCAAAAGCTCATTCATTCATTTTCTTTCTCCTCTTTTCTTTCTTTTCATTCTCTTTCTCTCTCTTATCTCCCCTCTTTCCTACAAAAATAATCAAATTAGTGCACAAGAGTTCTTAGATACCCAAATTATATAACAGCAAACTTTAACCTAAATTTTATTTTCAGACAAGCTATAATTCATAGGCAACCTTATGAACTTATAAGGATAACATGATCCTACAATCCATCAAAATGTGTAACTGAAGTGTGTATTTCAAAGGGTTTAGTGAGATGTAATAAGATGTTTAATATATCTAATATAATAACAGACTTATCCAATATTTTTCTAATATTTGGGATAAAAATTATCTATATTTGATTATTTTTTAAAGTGACAATCTATGAATATTGTATATAAAACTGACTATCTTTTAACATCTTATCAAAACCTATGCGCTAAGAGTCCCCATCAACCTGCAAAATGATGGGCTTTGACTTGATCATCTGTGTTGGACTGCTCAAAACGTGGTGCGGAGAAGATTAAAAAAAAGGAAAAAAATATCACATCAACTGAATCGAACCCACAGCCTCCTGAAATCTATAGTCATGCCAAATTATAATGGCACTCACAAAATAAAGTTTTAAACCTTTAATAAAATTAAGTAAAATTTTTAATAAAAATTATATGCATGTAATAATATTTATAATATGGATACAAAAATTAACATGTGTATTTGATAAAATAAATATTATAATAAAATAATAATTGCAAGAAGAATAAAAATTTCTAATCTAACATATTTGATTTTGAAAACTCTAAAAGCTTATTTCTTCCCTTTCTTTCTCATCTTATCTTTTCTCTCTTATCTTTCTTTTTGTTCTCTCTCATTTTTGTTACAAAAATAATCAAAATAGTACGTAAGAGTCATTAAATATTTAAATTGGCACATAAGTAACAAATAAATGTGCATTAAGTATCATGTTAAAACTTCGGACATGTATGAATACTGTATTAGGTACAACTTAGGTATCACATATTTTGCTAATTCTACCTATGAGTGCCAACATAGACACACATTAATTGCCACTATACTGTTTAAACCATGCATAAGCTCTCCATAAACATGCATCATATGCACCTCTATTGTCATAAACACACATAAGTTTGGAACAGCCATTGAATTTGATTTCAAATAATCTAAATATTTTAAATTTTATTATATAATTATTTTTTAAATTATCTAAATGCATAAATATATATTAATAATATTATACATTCCAAACAATAAAATATCAAGTATTATATTTTATAACTTGTCAGATGATACCTTAATGGGATGGTCGCCTGGCAGAACAATTTTGAGATAATATCACCTATTTTTAATAGAATAGTTTCTAATAATATATTCTTTTAGCATTCTAAATTCCTACAATGGACCTTTAATTTTTTGTCTTTATGGTACATCCTAGTAGCTCCAATTCAAAAATCAGGTCTCCAATTCAAATATTGGGTAACAATTTTACCATTATATTGTTGAATATATCATATGCAACTATTAGTTAAATTAAATATTTCATCTACTTTAAAAAAAATAGAAAGCAAATGGATGTATAAAGGGCAGACTGCAAACTCTTCCTAAATATCAACTGGTTTCATTTTAGGTCCAGCAAGCTTAAAGTAATAATAAAATTAAGACTTACGAATTTCTTACTGGATATATAGTTGAACATTTTTGTATTATTCTCAAACATCGATCAAAGTGCGAGATCAAGCCAAGAGTAAAACTTCCTCAAAATTTTTCACCACAAATTTAGATTACTTTTTCCATTTATATTTATTTATAAGCAATTATAATCTTATGAAATAAATTCAAAATAAATAAAAAATATTAAAATTTTGAAAAAAAAAAAAAGATAACTGCTCCTGACAATCATCTTTACAACTATTCTTTCCAAATGTGGAGAACCATTTAGATCACAATATTTATTTTTAATAAGATGAAATTATCTTTTATTATATTATTCTTAAATCAAGCTAGATTTTGATTCTTCTTTTTAATATACAGGGGCCGCTATTTATATTGATCATTAAATATGATCCTCCTCTTGAATGGTTTTTTTTTATAACCTAAGAGTGGGTTAGTTTTTGACCATTTAAGCTAATAATTATCCCATATGTTTTTGGTCATGGGAACAGAAAATTTTAGCTAATTGTGTTGATCAAGGGTGGTTAAGTTTCAATTATCTAGGGTGAGCCATAGACTGAATGATACTCGGTAACCACTTGATTGATCGGATTCACATTTTCTAATTTAGTATTATTTTGGGCATTATTTCATTGGCCCGTATGGCCCTAAGCCCATAGCTTATTATGCCCGTGTATGAACCGTCCACGCTTCGTTTGTCTTCCTCCTCTTGGACTTATGTTTCAAATTCTAACTTGACCCAACAGATATTGCAGTGAAATTTTTTTAAAAAAAAAAAAAAGAATGAAAAAGAGCTCCCATAAGCTAGAAGCTCAGAAAACAATGGTACAAAAGAGAGTATTAACACGACGTCGCTTTGACAGATCCAGTCAACAAACTAAAACGTTTTATAGATCATTCTATATCCCTTTCGGGTCAACCGATCATGCATCTTTACTAACACCCCCAAAAAAAAAATAAAATAAAATAAAAAACTTTGATGAATCTCAACCCACAATCGTCTCACAACCATTATACCTAAATCGATTTCTGGGTTTTCTCATCACGCATCAAATTTCAAATGGGTCGCAAGCCGATAGACTCAGACCCCAGCCGTTGGGCCTTTCAAGCCCTCCTCTTTCTGGCTCTGGCATCATGCACTGTGGCCTATATGGTCTTCTCAGTTCTCTTCAGACCAGGCAGCATCTTATCTAATTCGGATTCTGGGTCGCCGGCATTGGAGGAGACTGTTGGTGGGTCAGTTTTGCAGAGAGAAAATGGCAGGTGTTGTGGTGGGATTCCGAATTTGGAACTCTGGGGTGCTGCTGTGAAGTGGGGGACGGAGTTTAAGTCAAATTATTCGGAAGAGTGTTGTAAGGCTTGTAAGGCTTTGTGTACTGGTAACCAAGGCCCGTGCTTATGTGATAGCTGGGTGTTTTGCGGTAATAGGGAGGCTTGTGGGTCGAAATTTGGTGAGGTGAGTTGGAATTTTTTGGCTTTCTTGAGTTTTCGATGGTATATGTTGAATACCTTTGTGCCGTATGTGTTTTAATGATTTAATTGTTTGATGATTTGATCTGTCCATTATCATTATTGCTCGAAAATGACCACATTTTCTTCTGACTCTTGTTTCAATTAAGAAGTGCGCCTGATCAATGCGACCCAATTGAATAATCTCATACTCGTAAGTCTTAATGTTGGGATCACTCCTGTGAAAGTTCTTAGGACTTGGACGGAGCACAAATGTGCTAGGAGAAAAGAATTCGGTCAACAGTTGGCCAGGAGTCTTCTATTTCTTCCTTAATATGTTGGCCAATATGTTGGCCATAGCCAAGTTAATGCTCGTTTGAAGAAGCGAGGATGAAATTTTTGTGCGTCAATGCAGTGTAGTTGACTGGCCAATATGAAACGACGGACAACAGAGTTGACATGCTGTATTTGGAAGATCTGAATGACTATCGTATCTAAAAAGGTGTAGAGTTAACCTACCCTTTTGGGTGGTTGGTAAAAGTCATTCTCGGGACTCCAAAGGCTGATCGGTCTGTAGGAGGAGGCATGCGCCGTCTGTTGCAGGACAGGGCGTGCGCATGCAAGCAGACATTGGAAGTTGAGCACCAACTACCAAGCTGGGATATGGTGAAGTGCGTGTATATATATATATGTATACACTTTGTATGTACATATAGAGAAGTGCATAAGGCGATAACAAGAAGAAGGAGAAGACACCGGATAAGTTGAGAAAGAGTGTAACAGAGAAGTGAAAGTGAAAAGAAAGAGAGCTGTGAGTGAAAACAAAATGTGAGGACTTTTGTTTACTTTTGCTCTGTTCTTATTTTCGCTTCCTATAATTTTTTTCATATTTAGTGATTCTTTGTGGACTTAGTGTCCCGTAATTTTTTCCTTATTTCAGAAGGGTTTTCCACGTAAAATTTGGTGTTCATTTCTCTTCTCTTGCCTCTACTTCACAGTGCTTGTGTGTGCTTTATCAGTTGGCCATCTATTCCGGCCAACAGAAGAAACTGTTCTTGCATTCTGGTCAGAAGGCCGCCCGTTGTCCGCCAACACTTAATTCGTCTATATATGTTGACAAGAATTTCATGGGAGATTTCTATTCATGGGGTTTTTCTCTTTGATCATTTTGATAATAATATATATTGGCGCAACTGTTTCTTTCAAATTAGTGATATGATTGTTATAAAATTTATTTTCGTTGCCTGTCGTATTGTGAGGCTGAATAAATTTGGTTTAGAATGTGAAAGATGACTATTGCCAGTCACATTGTTTGGGTTTCTGAACTTGTTCATCCCTCGTAGATCATATAATCCTTGAGATCTAGTCATTGGAGAATCCTCGATTAGTCATCAGGGATGAAAAACTGCTGATTTTAAAAATTCCTTTTGCTTCTCAAAGTTTTGGGTAGACATATGTGGGACTATTTAAATCACAATATGGGGATCAGGGATATAACATTAAATTCCTAATCATTGCTTGGTGTTTCAGTGCTGGTTGAAGAAACAAAAGGATAGTTTGGCACCTGAAAGGCGAGATGCAGGAACCGAAGTTATGTGGACATCTGGGCTTATATTTGGGAAAGGAGAGGTACATATTGGCAAACTTACCACCTTCTAATTGTTTTATCTTTCCTATCAGAAGCCACTTCATTTATAGACAAGCTGTTATAAATTTTACCACCTTCTAATTGTTTTATCTTTCCTATTAGAAGCCACTCCATTTATAGACAAGCTGTTATAAATTTTACTTTTAACTAATATGGGTAACTCTCTTTATGTCATTAACTTCTAGTATGTTGACATGTATGCTTAGGGTATCCTTTCTCTTTATTCTGTGGTTGAAAATTCATTGATGAAAGGAAATCATAGTGTACAGAGCAACTTCTGCATCCATGTTCCTATTCTGATTTACCATTGACAATGTGAGTTTGATGCACCAAGTCAATAATACTTGGCCCTTTGTGCATTCTCAGGGATTAGGTTTGGATTTTTTTTTCTTTCTCTGTGCTCACTATGTTCTTGTTACTCTTGTTTATAACTTTTGTAGACAATTTACATTGATGTCAATGTTAGCCAAAATAGTTCAGCTCCTTACTAAAACAATAGTACTGAATTATTTGGAACCTTTTCAGATGTGAAAGTTGGTTTATAATTTGTGGATTTTACATGTTTTTTGTGTTTCCTCTTGGACTTGGTGAATCTGGTTGTGTAAATCCGTGTCGCCATGCATTTGGCTAACCTGTTTAAAAGTATTTTAAAGAAAAAGTGTGAAAAAAAAAAAATCTGCCTTGATTCAATGAAGATACTGGTTCTTCCACATTGCATTTGCATGTGGGAAAGTGATGTGCTTGTGAGACAAAGCTGCTGAAATATTACAAGAGAGCAATGTACAGTGATGGGAATTATATATAAGACAGTATCTTTAGTTGACCGTTTACTCTTTTTTGATGTTGGACCTTAAGTAATTGATTAGCACTTATGTTTCTATTGAGTTTCTTTCCACACAATTTATCTATGATGGCTCGGTTAAGGGAAAAGGAGATAAATTGTACCAATTCAAAAGTGTAGGAGCTCAAGTGTGCAGCTCCTAACCATTTGACAACAGCCTGCCAACATGGCACAAAAGTCTTAAACCACAAAGCTATCATCTAAGTCTTATATATAGGTGGCTGTTGGTTCCAAAATTATTCACTTTTCTCATGTGGACATCTCAGTTTTCTCCTCCCAAATCCTTAAGTTCTTAACAAAGTGTGAGATCTTCCCTTAGAGATGTAGAATTTCTGGGGTAACTCCCACCACACCTTTGTGCATGATGTAACACTTAATTCCATGCAACACTTTGTTTCTCACACTTTCAAATCATAAGGGCTTCAATGTTGCCATCATGGGGCTATCGACATTGCCCGAAATTCTAGAACAAATTGATTGATAGTTTGCTACCCAAGTCCTAAATATTAGTTTAGGCTCTTTACAATTCCTGTAGCCACCTACTTCACGAAACTTAATGCTTTGTTGATATTGATGTTTTACTTGTTCATAATTACTCTGTGAATGAGGTGCCACTAAATATTCTGCCAATCCTCTTCAATGCCTGCTTACAGGGAATTGTCGGGATGGAAACTGAGCAGGGTACACTTCATCTAAAAGTAAGTGCTTATGCTTGTAGTTATCTATACTTCGTTTTGGAAATTGGAATACATTTATGGAGACTTTTGGAGCCTGTAGCCTTCACAATCAAATAACCTACATTAGGTTAATTTCTTTTGTGGGTCATAAAAGATGTCCCATGTCATGGTATGTTTACTACATTAGGTTAATTTCCGGCATTTTCTGGAGCCAAAACATTTATAGCACTCATGGATTGGTAACATGGGTAGAATTGTCGCAATGGTAAAGCTGTTGTTGTGTGACTTAATAGTTATAGGTTTGAGTCGTAAAAATATTCACTTCTTTAATGTAAATTAAGACAATAGATATGAAGTGTTACAACCCTTCCTTTGGAACCTCACGCATAGTGGCAGATTCTTGCACTGGCTTCCCTATGGATTGATAACATGGGTTCAATTTTTTGTGGATCTTCTGAATGGTTGTATCTTTCTAATAATGCTCAGTTTGATTCAGCTTTTCCCCGATTGTGCACCACATTCTGTGGCCTACATTCTTGAGCTGTTGGGACTGCGCCATTGCGCAGGCTGCCACTTTTATCGAGCAGAAGGCCGTGGGAGTTCTTGGGATGCAAATGGGAACCACATTAAAGATGTAAGTTTGTTTTTGCTTGGGTAATCTCTTATTTGTCTCTAAGAATTTTTTACTTCTGCTTTGAACCATTAGTAAATTTAGCGAGCAATAAATCAGGCATGGCAAGCATTGAAAAACGTTCAGAGTATGCTTAAGTGACTCTTTCTGGACTCAATTTGAGTTTCCTTTTGTGAATCTCTCAGGCTTCTTTTGGCCCTCCTTTTGCATTGATCCAAGGGACACTAGAAGCCCAAGGGATGAAATTCAGAAGGATTCCAACTGAAGTGTGCCCAATGATCAGAAGAGGTGCAGTCGCATGGGTTGCTTCTGGCCCAGAATTTTTCATTAGCTTAGCTAACCATGAAGAGTGGAATGAAGCTTATACTGTGTTTGGTTCTATTCTCCCTGAGGACATGGAAATTGCAGAGAAAATTGCTCGGCTTCCCACAAAGTCCCAAATTTGGAACAATATTAATGTGTCTGTCTTAGAAGAGCCTGTTCCCTTGTTGATCCGGCGAATTAAAACGACTGATGAAAACCTCACAGAGAAGATATAAATTTTTTAGGAAAAGAAAATAGTCGGCTTTCTTTGCTGTCTGTGTATACAAGATTTCAGAGATGCTATTTGGCTGTCCGCTGCCATTTTCAGTGTCTGAATCAGGATATAATTTTTCCAAAATAAAAAATTCTGAGCATTTCTTCTGTCACATTATTCCAAAATTTTACTCGTGAAATCTTTGGACTTATGCTCTTCCTGTGGGGATACTTTAGTATAATGCATAATTGTCAACTCCCTTTAGGAGAATTTGAGAAAAGCAACGGTCTCATGGACTTTCAAAACCCTAGCATTTTGAGCATTGAGGGGATATGATTTTCCTAACATTTTATATCCCTGAAATAGCATATTGTATCTGCATAGTAGAAAACAAGGTGAAGGGTATTTTATTCATTATTCTTATTCATTTGGTCTTATTGTAGTAACTATTTTGTTTCAAGTCAATCCCTAAGCAAATTCCTCTTGGAAGGACCATTTAGCCTAATAGGGTCGGTTTCCTGCATTAACCCCCACTATTAGAAAACTTATCATGTGGATAAGATTCGAACCTTGATCCCCTTAGAAGAATACCAGACTTCTATCCGGCATGTTGAAATAGCTTTTTCAGAGCCTCTAGGGACTTCGGATATCCCATCCCATGATATTCAAAGAACAGGGATGTTGTGTTCTACCAGTTTGACTGCTACTTTCTATAAGAGAAATTAAATATCATTAAGTATTTTATTTTTCCAGTATAGATTTAAGCATTTTGATTTCACAATTAAATTTTTATAAAGTCCACCATGATTATACTACTATAATCATTGTATTCTGAGACGAAGAGATAGATATAAAAAACTTTATAAAGTATTATGATGAAAGCAATTTAATATTGCTTATTTTCTTAGAGCATATTACACTTACTAAGTGGAACGGAGCAAATAAATTCATGGAGCTTTGTTGTTGTGTGATTATGACAGATCTCACCTCACATTCTTCAGTTCAATCCCGATTGTTCCAATCCCTTAGATCTACCTGCTGTTACTCAGATTTGAATCGGAGAACAGGCATACATATGTATTATATATAAAGTCTCTCCCAGAACAGATGTAAGCCTTCTGGCCTTAATAAAGCGACAAGCAACATCTCCTTCCTATCCAGAGAACAAGCACCCACGAATTTATTTCAATATTCACATTCTGCAACTCAGATTGAAGATATTCATGCTTTTGGTTACATGTTCTTCCATTTAATTCTTGCCTCCACATATCAGGCAACGATCCATTATGCTTTTGTTAATTCTATGTAGTTTAACGTTCAGAAACAGAGCATGAGCAACACTAAATCAAAGCATGAACATATAGAGCCAGAAGGTGCAGTTTATTATGATAAATGACAATAATCTACAGGTAGTACAGCAACAACAAAGTAATTCAAGCTGGAAATCTTCTGCTTACATTGTCTACCCGAAAGCACAAAAAATACCCTCGTTTCCTTTATTCTTCATTTCTTGGATACATGATCGGTCAGTCATATAACATGACAACACCTCCACCCATTCCACCTCCATCCACTCCTGCCTTAAACAATTCCAACAAAATTTGGATTTGAACTAAAGAACTTCTACTCCTTTATATCAGTCGCCGTGGCCTTTACCTTTCTCCTCTTCTTCTCTAGCCATCCCTCGACAAAAGCGTTCACAATTAGCTGTTGTGATTCGAGTATCATCTCAATCCTCTTCATCTCCATCTCCATCTTCATTCTCTCAATCTCCCTTACCATCTCCATCTTTGTGTTCTCCATCTTCACAAACCCATTCCCCAACATCTTTATTGATGCCACCATCTCTGCTGCCACCGAATTCATTCCCCTCTTCAGACCTCCACCACCACTTTTCTTACAAAACCCATTCAGAAACCCTGACCCAGAACTCTCATCACTCTTCCCCAACTTTCTCGTGGAAGTTTTGCCATGAAGGCTATGAACATTGCCATCAACTGAGCCATAATTTGGCTCTTTTGAATTCATATATCGATCATACGATCGAGTTTGTACATGAAACCCGGTTTGGACGAGCTCATCATCATCATTGTCATCGTCATCATGATCTTCCATATTAGAATCAAAATCTAAAGTAGAACCTTGATTCTTGAACTTGAATTTTATCGGCAAGGGAGGTTTTTTACCACTAGATCCACCAACTAAAACATCCACTCCATTGAAGGAGCTTCCCAAGTCACCATTGAAAGTACTAATCTTCCCCTTGAAACTCTCGTCCATTCTGCCCAACTGAAATTCTCTCTCCTCCAAATCACCAACTTTTGCAGAAAACCCTTTCTGGACACTTGGATCTGGCTCGGATCCATCACCCAAAGAAGACCCAGTTTCCATAGCATCCATGAGATCATAGAAAATCCACGAGGAAGAAAAGAAGCGGGTGGGGAAAGAGAGAGCGCGCTGCTTCTCCGTACGATACCGTTTACGGAGCTTCTCCATCTTGTGGCGGCACTGCGCGGAGGTCTTGGAGGGGGTCTGGTCAGGGCAACGGGATGCAACAGCGGCGGCGACTTCGTCCCAGTCGGTGGACCGGAGGTTGCGGCGGCGGAGGGAATACCACTTGTCCTGGTAGACGTTGATAAGGGCTAGGGTCTCCTCCTGAATCCAACACGGTGCGGGGAATTTACGGCGCGGCTCCGGCGTTTGTGGGTTGGCGGCGGACGGTGGTGGGGTAGACATCGGAGCTCAGTGGGCGGCGCAGGATAGGAAGCGGCGGCGCAGGATAAAGGTCGTGGATGATAGAAGAAAAATGGGGACGAAGATGGGGGCTGGGTGTGGTGGTAGTTATCATGATGAGAGAGAGAGGTGGGGGTGGAGAGAGAGAATGTAAAAGCCACCGAGTGAGTGGGGTGGATGCCGCTATCGTGCGCGGGTGACGCTGGTGCGCACACAAACACAGAGACCTCAACTACTCTGCCACCCCATTTGGCCTACCGCCCCCACATCCATTCAACCACTCTCTCTCCACCTCCACCGCATCTGTGGTTGGCCTGACTTCACCGCCCATACTAATAATTAATGTCTCGTTAGGCTAAAGCTAGCCGGCCTCATTTCTTTCTTTGGTAAAGTTGACATTATCTGATTTCCGTGCTCCCATCGAGGGGAAGTCACCATTGAAAGCAATGGTTTAGTTTAATAGTTGAATCGATATTTTTTTATAATATTATCAATAATATTTCAGGTCAAAGTTTAAGTTACTTTGTACAAGAAATAATAATAATAAATGAGTTCATCAAATCATAACATCAATGAATATAAAATATTGGCTTTACAAGCAACAAGTACTTGATAAAAATATCTAGACAATGAGTAACATTAAATGTTTCTGCTTTCTAGCATTAGAGAAATGAGGGTAGGGAACATGAACTTACAATATTCAAATGAATAATTTATTGCATATATGAAATAAAGGTGTACGAGTAATATATATGAATATATTGCTAGAGAAGGGCTTGGGGGGTGGGGGAGATGGAGCAATTGAGGAGGAAGTAGAATAAGAAAGGAGTTGTAATGAGTATTGAAGAATAAGAAAGGAGTGAATCCTGAAGCCTAAAAGCAAGGATTTGGAGATTAATTTAATTTAGTCATATAGAGTTTTCTTTATTTGAGAAGGCAAAATTACCCATAAATTATTTAAAAGATGAGAAATAATAACAGTAATATTATAATTGCTTTACATAGTCATTAATTTTCATCATTTATATCAATTGGGCTGCTTTTTTAGATTTTAATGTTATATGTAAGTCGTAACATGTTAAGATAGTCGAAACACAGACAAATTTTTAAAGAAAGAAGCCTAGTGAAGAGATTCTTTAACTAATAATGAAACTAACCCACAGTAAATTTATCAATATTTTCATACCAATTAGAAGAGCAAACTTTAGCTAAAATTTTATTTTTAGATAAGCTGTAATTTATAGATAACTTTAAATACTTATATGAGAATATCATGATCCTACAATCCATCAAAATGTGTCAGTGGGTATGTATTCAAGAGGGTTTACTGAGATATAATAAGATTTTTAATGTATCTATTATAATAATAGATTTATTATTTTTCTAATAATAAGATGTTCAATTATCTATAGTTGGTTATTTTTTAATATAATAATCTGTGAATATATTATATTAGATTGATTATTTTTTAATACCTTACCTAGTTAGGTAGACATTACTATCAAAACTCAGTGTGCTAAAAGTCCCCATCAACCTTCCAAACAACAGGCTTTGGCTTGATCATTTGTGTTGGACTGCTCAAAACGTGGTGCAGAGAAGATTAAGAAAAAAAAATACCTCAGCTAAATCGAACCCACAGTCTTCTAAAACCTAGTAATCATTATTTGTAATGACGTATTAGACTTATAAAATAACAGTTTTACTTCATTATAACACGAAACTTATGATTTCATACAACAAAAACAAAATCTTTGAAATAATATAGTAGAATAAAATCACGTACATGTGACTTTCTCATATATGAAATGAGAACCTTGGGAATTTAACGTCTAACTTTAAAAACGACATAACCAAATAATAGTCGATGGTATTGATTTTGCAAAGTCGAGTTTGAATGGAGGTTAAAGAGCTCATTGATTATACTTGCATGTTAACGAGAAAGAACAAATGAAGAAACTACTGCATAAAGTGAACCACGGGGAGAGAGAGAAGAGAAAGAGTACGTCAATAAGTACTCTAATTTTCCTTGATCGAAGGCTTTGAACGTCTAATCATAGTTTCTTGGGTTGCAGTCAAGTTATTATGGTTTTCTCAATTGAGATTGCCCACATCAATTTCTTCAGCTTTGTAAGTAGAAAGAACACCATGACCTACATAAAACAAAGTTATCAAACATGCCCACGTTCAACTTCAGAAACGACACTAACTATAGGGTTTGTCATCGGGAACACGTTGAGAAAGATGGATATTGCAGATGGCCATGGCATCACCAACATTCTGAAGCTAAAGGTTGGCCACCGTGAGGCACCATTTAGTGGTGGAAGAAGGCAAGGGTGGTGACGATGGATCGGCCAAAAACCATGAGGCCCCACCTTCGTTGATCAAGCTTCCACGAAAGAGAGAAGCCAATGGTGGCGGCCGTGAGGAGGAAGAGGAAGAAGTGGGTTTGCAGCGGAGAGTTGGCATCCAAAGATGAGAGCATTTGCAACCAAGTAGAAGAATAGAAGTGTAGCAATGGAGATGATCTCAATCACTATGACAAGGTCAATGAAGAGGGCAAATAATGACATTTATATAATTAATTAATCAATTATCTCTTCGTCAACTTACCCTATAAAAACCAAAGATATCAATGACATAAGTGTGACATAACTATATATTGTTGAAGAGCGGTTATTTTGTAACTTTGTTATAAAAGAGACAAATTAACACTTGCAATCTCATTAAGGAAGATGAATGGTGAACAAGTAAGAAATTGATCTCATGTTCTTTAAAAAAATGCAGTGATCTTGTACATTGATCATAAAGGAACACTAACATGAATTTAGGTATGACGTTTGTATTATTTCACATTATTATTTGTGAAAAGATATGGTAATTCAAAGATCCATCAAATAAATTCAAACATATAAATTTCTAAATAAATGAATATCTGAATATTACATTTGAAAATTTTCTCAAGGAAAAAGCAATACAATTGTGCAAGTTTTACCTAAAGAGGAATAGAGAGGCATTCAAGGAGGTGCCAGTCGATGGGTGCACGTGGGCCAGCCAAGCTGGGACCAGCCTTGCCCTGGCAATAACACAGATATACTGAGCCTGGCTGAACCTGGCAGCTAGAAGTGAGGTCATGAATCCCAAGCTTGCACCAGACCCGACAACATTGCTTGCCCATTGCCACCCTATCTTTTGAAATGAAGCTTTATATGAAACCTGCATAGCCATGATCGCAAGAATGCATACAATTGTTATTATTTTTTTTGCCGGATATATTTGTCTCCAAACATTGAAAAAATTAATATCGGTATTGGTTGCAATAATATTTGTATAATTTATTTTTAAGTTGGAACCTGGAAGGTAAATATAGGCTAATATATCAACAAATATCTAATAAATTGACTAATATTTTAAATATTAGCGATATAAATCTAATACGGTAAGATACAGTGATTTTGTGACTATATTAAAAATTATCGATATCAAGAGACCCTACATTGATATCTCATTCCATGGGTGCACCAATAGTATACAAGAGATATTACAAAGCTTCCTAGATTATCACCAACTTACTTGCAAAGCCATCGGGTGTTTTCTCATTATGTGATCAAGCTTTGGACATTTTATTACCTCATAGTAGGGCACCAAGAGGCACATGGACACCACCATTGGAGAATAAAGAGATGAAACGTAGAACCAACAATGCCAAACGGAAGGTTCATAGAAGGGTTTTTTATTTCTTAGTACACAACAAGGACACCAACTTATTTGACATAGCTGAAGTACACAATAGCTGATCATCGAGCACACTTCTAACTACGCTTGTGTTTTCTTATATAGCTGAGAGTTGAGAGAGAATCGTAAATCTTCATTATTTGGAAATCTCGTATACTAAGTTACTTTTTTTTTTTTTTTTTTTTTGTGGTGTTTATGCATTCATACTTGTGGAGATTATTCTATGCACAAGAATATGGATATGATTATGTATACTATAAGGAAAATTCAGGAGAAATTAGGTAAAGATACCACAAACTTACAGAAAGGCTTCAAGAAATATAACAATGCAACTTTCCATATATATATATATATATATATATGAAAATTGGGAACCCTAAGTTCTTTTATCAAATACCTCTATCTTCATTGAAATGAGGGTGATTCCTGGCATAATAAGAAAATTGCTCCATTGTGACATTGATGTCACAAGCCTAAGTTACAAAAACAATCTCTCAACTTGGATAAGGATAAAGATGCATAATATAACTTCATTTCTAAACCATGCAATGTGGCAGTATCGTGTGCCAAGCCACCCCTTTTATTCAGGCCATTGGTTTTTTTTTTTTTTTTGGAAATAGATAATGGTAGTTATATAAGCCCTTGTATTGCCTCTCTAGTGAACAACCTTTTTATTGCCCCAAGAATCTGAAAGAGGATTTTCTTTGGACACATGTACAATTAAATGTGAAAAAAAGAATAGTCCAATTAAAAATGTTGAAAGAAGCATTTGTGTACGAGGAATGATAACAAAGAAGAGAGGCTTTGTTCTAGTCTTCATTAACTTCTTATATCCCAAACTTTAAATATATACCATTAAGCATCAAGGAATTTGTTAAAAGCAACTAAATCAAAGTCCTATCCATTAAAAAAACATTTTGGACTTGATTCCTGACTGCTGTTTTCTTATGACTCTAAATCTGTCATGTAGATTAAGTGAGAATCTGAATGCATGACTTTGACATAAACCATTTTTTTCCATTGATACAATCATATTTTATGGAACCAAATAGTCTTTTAAGATAATTAAAACGACTAGAAAGAACCATATTTTGATAATAATCAAGAAGCAAAGCCTCAAGAAAAACAAGGACTCCTGTTGGGTATTTAGTTAGTATTACAGTGTATAATCCTGGTACTTTGATTTGCACTCTTGATTTTATTGAGTTCAAAATTCTAAGTTCTTTGGTTAGATGAAGCTGATGGTTTGAAACTAATCAATCATATAAAGAACCAATATTGATATCAATCTTACAATAGCATTGCAAAGAAGTATTTTCATAATTTAAATTGATAAGTTTCAGGTCACAATAAAATAACTTTATCATTATGAGAAATTCACCATGGCTCACAACTGACCCACAAAACCAACTGATAAGATTTCACTCTAAATAAGGCTACATGCTATTTGGGGACATAAGATGACTCAAGATTGGACGATTTTGATCACTGTCATTACATGCTCAATTACAAGAACAGTTCCTCCAAAGAATGAACTTGGTGGTTTGCCTAGGTAAGGAAGAATCCCTCGATTGTCATGCACTGTGCCGACTTTTCTGAGATGTGTGTGCCCAAAACATGGGGATTCTTTTGTCAACATTGACTTGGTTTGCAGCAGCATGTGCATGAGATGCTCTCAGGTGCACCTCTATCAAAAGGATAAGAGAATTGGCATGAACACAAACTGACACACTATTGTTTTAGGACACACTTTTTTCAGGATCCATTAATAAATCCCATAATTTATTTATAGATATAAAAATATGATTAATCAATAATTTTATTTTATACTAAATTATTAGTTAAAAAAATACATATTTTTTAGTTTTATCATCAAAAAATATTCATAAAAGAAACCACTATAAATAAACCCCTTTCATAGGATCACTTCTCTCCTTAGTATCCAAGATGAGAGTAGAGGACATTTACCCTAAATGCTGAGAGGGGATACTGAATTATTATTTTGTTCTCCAGTGAAGCTTTGCTTAAATTCGACTGTTGTCCTTACTGATCCAACGGCTGCCGGCCTTAATATTACAACTATAAGAGAGTTATCAGATAATATACCCTACAATGACAAAAAAAAAAGGGGCAATCACGGCTTGGACTTTTAGTTATTTATAAATTACCAAATGGTTTAAATTCTTTTAGTTTATATTAAAGGCTGTACTTTTCTTAGAGTTGCATAATAGCGAACGTATCTAAAATATGACAGAGTAAAAATAATAGTAAAATATTCCAATACATCTCGAAGAGTGTCAGCCAAGTGTCCCTGAAGAAGGGTTGGTGCTTATTAGTGAAAAGGGAACTATGCATAAAAAGTGCTACATAAATGGGCATCCAAACGTTCTGCTTATCTTGAAAATCACTCAATCTATATTGGACTAGATGATGACCATTTGGAAATGTAGGTGCAAGTTGAGCTACTCTGTTTCAAGCAAAATCAATTATATGCCTCTCCCCTGTGATATAGGTCAAGTTAGCAGGCTAGTACCTGAGGATAGGACTTGGGCAGTTTAGCATGGTTTGATCGATTTAACTTTATATAGCCAAATACACAAAAGAGTATTTACTAAATAAAGGAGATCAACAAATAAGTTAATTGTTCAAATCTTGAAGTTTTGCATACCCGAGATGAATGTGCATGCCACTTTTTTTGCTGTGGGAAGAGCACGCTGGAGTGCAATCATTCTGTGATCACAGAAGAACAGTGTTTGCTGCTAGTTGCTCAAGAAGAAAAGTGGTTGTACTAGCCCTGCACAGTATTTCAAGGGTTGGGGATACAAAGATTCATGCAGAAAATGCTAATATGGGCTTCATCACACTATTTTTTACACGTAAATTGTTAGTAAGTTTCTAACACAATTAAAAAAAAATATCTTCAGGTCACAAATAAATGGCAGAAAAAACCTTTCCCCACTGCAGTAGTCTACCCCGCAGCCACTCTCTCATCTCCTCCATTGATCATCCCTCTCCTAGCAACATACGGCACACAAAATCACTCTCTCCCTCTTGATATGGAAGCGGTAAAGCTTTGCCAACCAAGAAGCAAAAGAGAGAGTAATAACATCAATAATGGGAAAAATAAATAAAAATTTGGGATTGAAAGGACGATTTGCTAAAGGATTAATGAAAATATCCTGTGGCATCATATTATAGTGCAACCCGTATGGAAAACTTTGTTTTGCATGGGTAAGAAAAACTGTGACCTCAGCTAAGAAAATGAGAAGTCATCCCCAAAAGATCATTATAAGGAGAAGTCAAAAGCTCACCTAGTCCTTTATAAAAATGCTTCAAATTGGAGATCTTCACACAAACTGCCATTACCTTTTTTTTTTTTTTCAAGAATCACTTGAAAGACAACATTATCATTCTTGAGCAAGTGCTGTCTTACTCTGATTCTGTAAGTTGTCTTCCAACTTTCAAGTGCTCTCACAAAAACACATCACAGTAACTCCCAGCACAAGTTCCCACTAGGAGCATCAAGATTTAGAGAGAGAAGAATTACGCTAAACAAATGAAAATTTTGCTCATCTTCTTGTCCTAATCTTTCCATGACAAGTCCTGTCAACCAGCATTAAGACTCAGAAGTTTGATTTTTCACATGATAGGGTTAGGAACTTGTTGGAGTTAATCACAGGTATTAAGACTCTAAAGGAAAGTTATGGGGAGAATGTGAAATAATGCATTCAATATTTTGTAAACTCCAAAACACAACAATAAATCTTGTTGCTGAATAATAAACGGTGCAAGATGTGATAGAGATCAAAATTTTTATGCCACTAAAACAAATAGTATTATAATACAAATCAAGCAATAGTGAGCATATTCGCCTAACTTTAGTCGATTAGATGGCATGGGATTTTATTTTCTCCACAATATGAGTGGTTGGCAAAGTAGCATCCAACAGGATATTTAGCAGAAAGAAATTCACAAGCTTTGCTTTTGATTTTCTGATCAACTAGACTGCCTAGTTTTTCATTGACATCAGTGCGACTGCTATTGTAATATACATCAAGTGCCAATGTAAACGTCTTTTCTTGTTGTTGACCAAAGGAACATGCCAAAGTACAGTATTTCTTCATTAGAATAACAGGATAAAATAGTTGCAGCCGTTGATGTTTGAAACCCCTACAACCATTACCCAGAATACTATTTTGCTATGAAGCACGGAGACTGACACGTCGACACACTATTTTATAAAAATTAAGGATGTAACACGTTGGGGATATACAAACTAAAATTATGGTTTATAATTTTTTTAATTAATGAACACTACTATTTTATACCAAATTTGTGGATTATCGCCTTTATTTATGATAAATAAATTAAATCCTTACTCTATAAAAAGATCAGCTGTCTTATCGCTTTCATTTGCTTCACCTCCTTATTCATCTCCTCTTTCTCGACTCTTAACTCTATATTCTATGAAAATTTAGTGAAAGAAAAATATCGCCTATCATAAAAGAAGAAGTTCCTTTTGACTGTGAGATATTCTTAGGGAATAAGGACTATTGATAGAAATAAAAGAGAGAGAGGTATGACTTTAAATTTTTAAAATTATAAAACAACCCACATTTTTAAAAATTTATAAAATTACCCATAATTTTTAAAAAAATTATAAAATTATTCAATGAGTTCAAAATGTGTCCAAAACGTGTCGAGATATGTCTAGATTGTGTCAAACAAAAAAAATAAATTAACACGTATCGGAGAGTGTCCAACATGTGTCCCAACATGTCCAAAGCGTGTCAATATCCGATATGTGTCAAACACCGACATTTCAAATCCAAAATAGTGTCCGTGCTTCCTAGCTACTTTGAGGTCACATGATCAAACCATAGAAACGATCTATCTAAAAAGCTGAGTTAAAGTTGTGTATATCTAACCCTACCAATACCCCACCTTGTGGGAACCTCGTGCTCTAGGCCGCCATACTTATGTGTTTTCCCAACTATCAATCTTTCACCTTGGAGAATCTCAATCAATGTGCAAAGTTTTTACTTCAGATACTGATAAAAACTGTATATTGAATGTAGATGGATGCAGCTGATAATAAATTAACAACGTTATCAAGTGTCAGAATTGTGCTCACATTAAACAGGCTAATGGGTGGAAGAATAAAGTTCCAAAGAACTGAGAATACACTCTTCTTTTCCTCAGTAATCACGAAATTAAGAACGCACTCTGCTTCTCAATAACTTCTTTATACACTTGCTTATTTTATTCTCAGTACTAATTCATACAGAAAAAATAACAGGCTATATAGCAGGTATTATTCATGGGCCAACCTTAAAACGCTATTTTTCAATCCACCTAAATTTCATGACTCAGTATTGTTCCACCTTCCATCCCACCTGTTTCCAAACTCAAACCTTCTCCACAGAAATCCTTTTCATATTTCAATCTTCATTTGGAAGACCCCTTAATCCAGCCGCCATCATACAATATTGAAAATGGGATTTCAGCAGTAGATTCATTCAGTTATGAATCAGTTGTTTTGTGCCTATTAATACCATCGCTAACAAAAGAACGGCCCAATAGACAAAGCTCCTACATTGTGAGACCAGGGGGAGCTAGATTTACAAAACCTAAACCTTGCATTGTAGAGAGATTATTTTCATAGCCTGAGCCTATAACTTTCATGTAACAACAGCACAACTTTACTGTTGTGCCAAGGCACAACCTGTCTATTGATTCCATCACTCAGGGAAAAAAGGGCACCAGAAGAGAAAGAATATAATGTGGAAGATTTTCTGTAAAGCAAATACAGACTGAGGTTAGACTGATGAATCTCTCAGCTCAGCAGTCCCTCCATCACAGAGTTCTGTTGACAAAATTTTCACAGATTGTAATCAACTATTCCACTAATACAAACAATTCAATTATCCAAGGAAGTGGATGGCGCCCACCACTCAGTGAACCCGTATTCATCTAAATTGCTAATATCTTATCTTAAAGATTATGGAACTAAAGATGTTTCACAGTCAAACGATACAAAGGCTTGTATTACAAAATGCAACCAACATTATTGAATGTCATCATGGCACAGCTACATGGAACTATAAGCTCACAGAAAGTGTTTGGTTTCTTTTGCAATGAGAAAAATATCAAAAATCTTCTCTCCTTTTCACCCTTTTTTCAATTTTATTCGGAATTTTTATATCCTAATCCTATTTACAACTTTTATTATAGTACCATTTTAGGTAAATTTCAAGCCATGTTAACTAAATCCCAAGTTATAAGGTCATACACAAAGGATCCTGAAAAACTCCAGAATGTAAAAACAAATAGCCTACAAGTTTATTTTACATCAAAAAAAAAAAAAAAAAAACCAATAAAAAGGTTGTAAGTCCCACTACATAGAATTTGACTATAAAAATTCCTTTTCACTGTCCTTACACAATCTTAATCAGCATCCTAAAAAGTTAAAAAAATAATAATAATAAAGATGTAAAACCTTTTCTAGCATCTTTCCCTTTCCCGGTACACGTAACCTGAACTAAATCACTTTTCCTCAACACTATTGATCAACTAATTTACATTTTGGGCAATCAGACCATCTTAAATGTTAGCTGATCATCATATCCTTTCTGCCGTACTTTTAATTTGCTACAAAGGGGTTGATTTCTTGTTTCAATGTTACATGGGAAAAATATCAAAATTATTCCCATTTCTTCCCTAATTTATTTTAAATTTTTATTTGTTTCCAACTCAATTGTTAACATCTGTTTTAGTACTAATTTTATACGATTAAAAAAATTAGAAAAAATTCAGCATATTTTGGTATTAAAAAACTGGCTTACACGTACTTTGAGGCATAAAGCCACTATAATTACGAGGATACTCTCATTGTATGCTCATTGACACAATTATAGAATGCGTGTATACTGCATAAAAAAGAAAGCAACATAGTCAAAGGGGTTAACAAAAAAGAAGTTAGTGGAGAGGATCTCATGAGTCATGATCATGAACTCTTCATTCAGGGAATTTGCAGCATCTCATGAGTGCCTGTTGTGATGACTTAATACAAAGCTTATACAGGTTTTTTAAAACAAAGAAAAAGGAAAGAAAGAAAGCAGGCATTGGGCAAAAGAATGGTTAATAAGGCATCTTACCAAAAGAATGAAGTGGGGACTGCAGATATGAGTGGGGGAAGAAATGGGCTGGTGATGAAGTGGTCTCACCACATTCACACCTGGGCTCTACATCTCTCTTCATTGTTAGTTGATGTGAAATCGGTGCCCAGTGGGAAGCTCAAGTGCATAGATTAATTATCGATTTCTTTGCAAGGTTAAGAGGTGCTAAATACAGAATGCTGTCACCTGCATTTAAGCAATCACAGGATCACGAGTATCATTCATTTTTGTCAAAAATAATGAATTACAATCTGCAATAAATTGTTTTTCTACCGTCCAAAATCCACAATACACAAACATATGCAGGGCATGTTTGGCCCAACATTTTTGAATGTGCTTTGTTCGTAGCTTCTCTTAAGTGATTTTGTTTTTGCGTTCCTGAAAAGGCACTGAATCGAAACTTGTTTTTTCAATTTAAAGAAGAGCTAAAATCAATCAGCTTTTTGCAGAAAATGCAATATGTAGCTTCTTCGACAAGCAAGGTCGAGCAAACATCATTAAGGAAGATTTCCAGTTATAACTTAGTAAAGCAGATAACAATGCCCTGGATTTAGTACAACATATGACAGAAAAGACTTAAGCTCACTTTTGGTCCTCCATATGCTTTTATCTCAGAGTTCTGGCAACCTTGGGCTCTTTCGTGATGCTGAAATTTTCACAAAGCTGCTCTTTCCTTTTAGATTTTTCGCATGCAACAGAGAAAATTACAATGCTCGAACAGACTTAATCTTCAACAAACCCAAAAATTTAAAAGCCCAAGTTCACAACATTTCATCAGTATTTGACCAGGGGATTATTAATGGGCAACCCAAGGCAAGATCCTTCTTGCAAATTCAGAGTGGGAACGGTTTTTTTAAGTATGTGAGGGGAAGCATTCTTGGGAACATCACAATGTTACCCAGTGATCAGATCTTTCCACGCCAGGGGAGAGAATAGTTGTAACTGAAGACACCTCTGACAGAGTTGGCATTGAGTGTGGGGAAACACAATGGAGGTGACATGAATGTAGAATATTCTAGATTTTCCAACAGGAGATTGAAGAATTGAAGGGGAAACGAAAATGAAAATTCATAGACAAAGCTGATGATGTTCTTCACCCTCTCTTACTGCAAATTTTCAGTCTATCCTCTCCCTTCTCAAAAAATATCAAAGAGTCCAGTGGAAAACTTATGAATACTTGCATTAAGCATTGGTAGAGCTAAACGGTCCAACACAGGCTACAACCAAAGGAAGCAATAGAAGTAACACATTTGATGATCGAAAGTTGTCGATACTTGAAGTTCTGACAAAATAAAAACAAGTGCAGAGTTAAGCTGCAAATTTCACACCTGATAAAGTATCAAAAAATGAATAATTGAAATCCAGGAGGCAGTCCAGTGGTTTGACGTAGATGACCCCAATGGACCAAAACATGAACCATTTAGATTTTAAGACATTAAGCAATATGAAATAATATAAAATTACTTTAAACCACATTGTTTTCTGTCCACAAAATCAACTTGTAAAATGAAGAATAACCCAATCAACAGACTAAAGCTGGGATTCATGCCAAGTAGATTAAGAGGGACATTACATTAAAAAAAAACACGACAAAGCTTACCGAAGAACCCAAGTGGCTCACAGGGGTAGTTGGTCTCATAACAAATGGTAGCCAGGATTGAACCAACTGATCTATTAACTTCTGCTCCTTAGTCCTTAGTGAAGAAGTCTGGCAATACCTGTCCACTTGATCATCTGTTTAGAGTTAGGAACCTGGGAGGATTCTTAAGTGGATCTGATAATCCAGTACACCTACCATTTCATCTCACTTCTTCAATAGCTTGAAGCTCAAAGACACTTAGTAGACACCTATTTTAAAGAACTAACATTAGCAGTTCTCGAATTTCTTGCATGTTCCTCTGCATTTGTGGCCGTTAGTTATACCTATTGTGGAGCAAATTGGATCATCGGTCTTCGATTGTGCAAGTATCATGTATAACAATGCATTATAGGTACAAATCTTTTGCATGCATCAGTCAAAGACTGTTATTTATAATACATCACAAGTACTAGAATTTGGACAAGTAATAAATGGACCATATAAAGCCGAGCATCAAACATCATTTACAAGTCAAAAATCAACATTGTTCACATCAAACATCATCACAAAGGATCCCTATTTACATCTTTGTACAACAGATAGCGTGTCCTGGTCTTTCCGAGGGCTGCATACCTGAAAAGGTTTCAACAGTACACATTTTTGTAAGATTTGGGCTATAGTTGGGAAATGATTAAAAACATACACAAATTTCACACTCACCATTGTGGCACAAATGGTGCCATCCATATTGCATCACCTGCTTGGACAGGATACCTATTCACACAAATAGCCAAGTTATCTCATAGAAACCACCTTTATTAAAAGCAAAACAAATACAAATAAAGCAGCCAGCATGTTGGGCGGAAACATGAGACGGAAGCTACATATTTATTCCAAAAGTTCTTATAATATTAGCAGGCAAAAGTGATAAGAGATGATGATTTATTTCAACAGGGGAAAAGCTCTATCCTGATATGGAATACTAAATTAAATAATTGATTCTCTGACGATAATGATAGACATCTATCAGCCACTCTTGCAAGTGATATGCTGTAATCGTGGATGAGAATATCAGTCGATATCTGATATATTGGCCAATATATATAGATATTTGGCCCTCGATACCGATATTTTCAAATACCGCGGCAAAACTGTGATTTGTTATTGTATTAGTGATATAACACAATATATTGGCCAATATTTTCCCATCTACTAATGATTCTTAAAAAATTTTGTCTTCCGTATATCTGATACCGATACATATTATTAAATATGCTAGATAACAATATAGTCACGACTAATACCAATACTGATTTTTCATCCATGGTTGCAATTCAATAATATGAATACATCTTGCTTTAAAATAGTGCATCAAGAATCAAGGTTTATCAGGAAGATACATGCATAGCTATCAAAAGAGGGGGACGGGCAGATGAGAATTGCTGCACATATTTATTCAAGGAAAGAAAATGGCATATTTTGCAATCATAACTCCATTATGAAATTCTTACCAGCTGTCACCCAATCGATAAATGCCTTGCCCCTCTAGAAGCAATAAGCCATGTTGGTTGTAATGGACCTCCTGTAAAAGAAAACAACAACCAATGCTTATTGGAATTTTGAACATGGTGGATAGAAGGGGAAAGAACTTTCAAAGCAGCTGCAGCAGCAAACCAAAAAGCATCACGGTCCTGAGCTATGCAAACTTAAGGAATTACAAACATACACAACATTCATGACCTGATCAAGAAACCATAACTGAGCAAATAAAATTAGAAGGCCCAGATAAAACTGAAAAATCCTCAAATCCTTTGTTGGGCACTAATGTAAACATGGTTATCCAAAGATTTCCTTGTGCAAATATGACACAACATTGCATACACGTGAACACTAGAATAGAATCTGAAAGGGAAGAATTTTAAAGAAGCGTATAATCCAGATCCAATTTACAAACAGCTAATGCCTCACAGAACACAAAATTCTTCATTCATTTACAGCATAAATCAGCAGTCAATTTACCTAACCACAAACCTTGGAACTTTCACATTCTATTCAACCAGTTCCATCCCCCCCTTCAAAAAAAAAAAAAAAAGAGAAAAATAGAAAAAAGAAAACAGAAATGAAAACACTTCAAGAATTAGCTACTTCTGCAGCAAAATTATAGTTAACATTGATATAAAATGCAATGGCCATTGTTATTTCCCAAGATGAATTTATAAAAGCCAAAATTATCTATAAAGGGCCAATGCAATCACATATAACTTTGGAAATAATAATGCCCTTCAAATAAGTACACCAAGATTTCTTCCTCCAAACAAGATGTTTCAAAAAGGTAAACAGAAAAGGTACCTTCACATTGAGAAATTCTCCAGGTTGAAAATCCATGATCTGCATACACAAGTGGAAAGGCATTTTAGTTGTACACAAAACAAAGATCCTTACCCAAAACCAGTATTAAAGGCTGCACAAAGTTTAAAACTCAACAAATTAGTTTCCTTAGTGTAATTTGGCTCACATGAATGTTGAAATCATAGGCTGTTGATGTAGGGAGAAGCTTTCTGAGTCCAAAAATCTGATCACAGGAAAATAAATTACAATAATCCGTAAAACAGTACATGCATCATCCAAAGAACAGAAACTATGCTTTTACACAAATTTGCAATATGTACTTTGCTACTAATACCAGTAACTGTATGATTTCAGAGTATCACCATAATTCCTTTGTAACCTATGTACGTGGATGGGGGAGGAAGAAAAAAGGAATATGCCCCAGAACATGCCAGGCTTATTGGATATGTTTGGAATGACATAAAGTGGCCTGACCTTTCTAGATCTTTTCATCAGTGAATAACAAATCACAATACAAAAGAAATGACAGGAGCAAAAAAAATTTCACCCACCCCCAGCGCTTTTACAAAGAAAACAGAAGATAAGAGGTTAACATTGTAAAAAATTTGCCCTTCCTCAAAGCTTGTAATATGGGAAGCCTCATGTAATAGGCTAACTTTTTAAGAAGTTCAAATTCAAAACATACCTCACCAGGAGTTTCAAGAAGTGGTTGATTATCTGTTGAACCAACTATCTGCTCAGTAGCATGATTTTCCAGATATGCATACCTTCAAAGGAATCAGAAAACCTCTTACACACTTCAGGAAAGAAGATTATATATTGAGATGTCTGCAGCATATTAAGTGGTACTCGAGCACTAAATTGTCAATCAAAGTATAGTATTTAACTTCTACATTTTGCACAAGAACACCGTAAAGTCTATATTTTATAGTCTTCAAAAATAAAATGATGGAAATAAATTAGACATCACAAATGTCATGCACCCGATCTAATAAGGGATTCCTTCTATGCGCGCGCGTGCACACACACACACACACACACACACACACAAACCTGGAGCTTGGAAGGTGTGGGTCTTCCAAGTGGCTCTTCTAAAAGCTAAAATGTATGCCACCTGCAGTTCACTTATCCTTACTCCATTCCTCACAAATCAGTCAAGATATTTTAATTCTCTCTTACTCTCTCTAAAGACTAATAAATGGATAAGAATGAGATAGATCGTATTCTTTTCGGTTAAATGAAAAAACAGATGAAAGGAAGCAAATTAATATGGAACATTTGAATTTATTTCAACTACAGCATTGATAAATCATGAATATTGTGACAAGATAAACGTATCTTTTAACGTTTACTGATTCAGACCCCCCAATGTATCTCTCTACTTGAGTAGTATCCCACGGAGGTGTCGACAATTGCTCATTAATGGACAACGACCCATAGAATCAACATAAGTGAAAATGTTTTCTTCAAATTTCTCGGATTCTTTTTCCATTTTTGGCCCATAGATGGCGTTGGATAATGCCTTTTTTTTTTCTCTTTCTGGTTCCAGCAAACACAGTTTGAGATCATTGATTCTTTTTTTTTCCTGATTGCAATTGCCCCCGTACTGCATTTGGTGGGTATGTAGCCCTGCTTCGACAAGGGTGGTGTAGCAGATGTCCTCCAGACTTGTTATCATCACCTTACTATTTGGACATTACATTTTACAATCACACTTCCACTTTAAAATAACAGCAGAAGCAAAAACATCAATAAATAATTTTTAAAATAAAACTGTGCAACTCAGACTTAACCACATAAACATCAATAAACTATCATAAATGCCACAAATCACTGGTAATGGGAATCTATGTTTAGAATGGACACTGTAAAGTCTGTGATGCAGAGTCTTTGTAGATAAAGAACTGATGCAATAATTATCATAAATGTCACAAATCATTGGATAAAGAGAGTACCTTTCTATGAATAAGAATTAGATGATAAAAGCAGACAAATAAAATGCAGAATCCAGGACAAACCTTCGTTCAAACACAACAAGAGTAGAAGACACATCACTCACGATAGAATGCCGGATGTTGGGTGGTAAATAAGCATACGAATCCACCTACATTCAGAAGATAAACCACACTGCATGAGAAAATAAACTTAGCATTGCATGGGAAATTGGAATTTTTTATACGAGATACTAATTCTTCTCCACTACAACCTTTTCTCATCTGCGAGTAAACCAAGCATTTTCAACTAACTGCTTCTGTTAACTACACTAATAATTTTAGGATTGCCAACAGTAGAGAGATACTTGGAAAAGCTGTAAGGTTTTTCTGAGTTCTGATTGATAAAATGCAATAAGAAATTGCTCTAATTGCATCAACAGCCTCTACCTACATTCATAATATAGAAGTCCTATTCACGTGTTGTTTAAATCCATCGATTATCTTTTTCCTCTGGGCAGAACAGGTTCTGAACTTATCATAAATGCATAACTTTAGTTTCCAAGTTGAATATTTACTACAAGATTGAAAACATATTCACGAGAGAGGACACTAATCAAAAGGAGGTCAATCCATCACCCATAGGCAAGGAAATTACAAAGCTGGAATAAAGAGCAGATAGACCAATAGCATTCTCAGAAATAAGCCAGAAGTTGAAAGTTTCTATGTAGCACCCTCGTCTGTCGGGCCCAATTCTACTACCAGAAGCTGAAGACTATGCAACAATGGACGCTTTAAACAATTAAAGATGAAAAGTTACATCATATTCCTGGAAACATTTTGCGCTTGGACCAACCAAAAACAACAAATCACAGTACTGACAGCTGACAGCAAGATTCTAGAGATTAACCACTACACACACACCCCGCTCGGACCCAAAGCTGAAGGCCAGTAATGCAGGACCTTCATGCATTGGGCTACATTATTTTTGCTAGAGTTGATGACAATCCCATACATAGACACTATTATACCCTTGAAACTTCTTGCATTTCTTCCTATATGATTGCACCAAATTGCTGCAAAGATGGCCAATTTTTTGTGTGGGCTCTAGAAAAGATAGCACATACAAACCCCCCCTCCCAAAAAAAAATGCAGACTTTTATTGCTAATTCTTTTGTGATCGGACTTATCTACAAGAGAGATTTCAGCAGAAATGTAGTGTTCCTTACAGAATATTCTGACACGTGCAAGTTGCAAGCAACCAGTGAGCATGCCCATTATTAAACATGAAAGTCCAAAACCTACTTTCTAAAACCTAAAACATGTTTTCTAGTAAACCCAGAAAGTCATAGATGGTCATTGTGGCAATAGGCTGAGCATCCAAAGGATTCTCTTGACTGTATTCACCTTTTCCCAGACTGAGTTATCAAACTTAATTCAACTCCTATGACCAGTTTAATCCCTATTTTTTGATTCTCGGGCATTCTACTAGAATATTAGTGAATTCACCATGGTGAAATGTAAAGGATAAAAAGGAACTTTTATCATCAATTTATGTCATTCAATCACTACACCTCACAAAGCAAGTCGTTGGAGTTTTTGAAACCATTCATATTCACATATACAAAAGGAAACTTCCAATGGAGTTAACACACTGAAGTGGAAGGAATTCTTCGTGAAGGGATTCATAGATGACGCAACCATCAAGACCACATGCAAAAGAAATGTAAACATAAGTGGAAGTGGGACAAGCTTAGGACACCTGCAAGATAGTAATAATCAGATGATACAAGTTGACGAAGGACTTGGTAGCTGATATAATGATAAAGTTGCTCTATTGTGACCTAGAGGTCACATATTCAAACTATTAAAATACTATCTACAATACAAAGATAAGGGTTTGTATATTTGATCTCCCCATACCCCACAATATGGAAAGCCTTGTACACTGATCTGCCCTTACATTAATACAGGCATTAGCAATACCATCTTGGATCTCATGAAATTTAGTGGTGCGTAGTATATGTAATGTGGAAGCATTCATCAATCAATAAAAAAGTGATATATAAAGGTTCCTTTGTTCACAAAACAAACTCAGGAGCAGATTATTAGGAGGAAAAGAACAATAATGTGCACATCAAAGTGTGTTTTGTTTCATTTGGAGGGTAAAGATTGTAAGCCTTTGATTATGAGCCTCTGAGGAACTGAAAGTTTCTTTGCCATCTTTTATTGGCAGCTTCTTTTGTCTTAAAAATTGGTAGTTGGTCTAGTTCATCTTCTGGACAAGGAGAGTTGTCTTATTGCCACCGATTGTTGGCATATTTGTGAATATCATTGAATTTGGTTTTCAGCTGTTTGCTTATTCTGCTATGCATACATACCTGGTATTGGATGCATCAAATGGAATAATATTTTACTTGCTCAGAAATAGAAATATTGAACATTAATGACAATAAAAAATAGCAGTGAGGCAAGAAACAAGATGATGGTGATCATAGGAATTGGGAAGAATTGAGAAAGATAAGCCATTTACATTTAGGCTAAGGCAAAATAACCCACGCTACTATTCAAATGGCATGGTTTTAACCACCACTCTTGGAATGCCAAATAAGATTCCCAAACTATAATCCCACAAATATGTTCTTGACAACTAGAAAGATGGTGCCACAAATCAAATAAATTATCCAACAGAATGAATACTAAGTAAATACCCAGAGAAGACCTCTCACCATCAGTTTGTTGTTAATGCCAGATCCATTAGACAGGGTGACCGTTCCCTCAACCACAAAAACAAATCTATTAAATAAAACAACCTTAGTTAAATGAAATCACATATAATAAGCATCTCACTACTTTTGGAGGAAAAAAAAGTTTATTCTAGACATCAAAGATATGAAAAAGGAATGGAGTAGTTTAAAGGATTTCATCATTATTTAAAAATATTGCAAGGACAGAGCATGGGAGCATGGTGAAATTATTAGATGGTACGGGACCACTGTCCCCCCCCCCTTCACAATCACATTGTGGAACCTACTTTCCCTATTGCAGGCACTAAAGAAACAAGAAATTTAAAAGGATGTTCCTTATTATCTTTGATTGCTGCCTGCCAGTGCAAATTCGCAATTTATTAATCAACAGAAGTTTTAGAAAGAAATCATTGGTATTTATAGTAATTTTTAGAAGTCCTTATCTGTCCAAATTAGAAGCTATTTTATTTAGTTTAGGAGTTTCCTTATTTTCCAAGTTGATTGCTTATTTTCCAAGTTGTGTCCTACTGGAACTAGGAGACAACTCCTATATGTACTGATTGATTTCTTGGGCCCAGTAAACTTCATGTTTGCCTGAGTGGATTTCTCACAACATACGTGAATTTCTTCACCTTCCTTTTTCTTTTCACTGGATTCATATTTGATTTAGCCTAATAACCTTTTTGAATTTTCCAGCACCAAAACCATAAACTACAACATAGGCACCCTCGTCTCCCCACACCCTCAAGTCTAAATCCTTTACAATCTTAATTTCAGCACGCCACAGATCTATTGGATGTTTAGTGCTTGTTCGTTGTCCTCAGTCATTCTCTCATTGTAGGCCTCACTCATGTGTTTGCCAGAGGAGGGGACCATAGTGATGGTCCCACCAATAATTTCAGTATATATAGCTGAACCTCAGTTCAAAAGTATCAATGCAAAGCATAGACACTGGCCACATATTAGGTGACAAAGCATGCATTTTCAACACTGTGGTTTGCCATCTAGAATGGACCTTTGATTTCAGATGCCAGGTCAGGAGCATTTAACAAAAATATACAAGGAAATCTTTGAAATTAGAAGTCTAAGCCATGGCTTCTAGATGAAGGATGAAGTTCTTGGAGCTTTAGAAAGGGTATCCTTACCTCTCAACATCATTAGGAGGGAGCCCTGATCTTGAATTATCTGCACAAGGTTCAGCATAAGTAATGGTTGGGTGTAACAAAACAGCCACGACTCTCATCCCCCACCCCAACCAGAAGAAAAAGCATAATACAACAAGAAAATAGAATAACTAGTGGCAAATGGATGTTATGAAATAAATGGGCAGACACTAAGCAAAGTGAATTCCTCCATCAATTTGACAATCCGCCATCAAAAGTTCAAACTTCAAAGATAAATAGATGCAAATTCCATATCTAATTACCTTGCATTTTCACGAGGTACATGACAAAGTGTGAACCCATTGCTGGGGTGATTAAATATGCTCCCAGGGCATCCTTCCTTTTAGAGCAATGAAAATTAGAACCCATAGTTGATATGATTTAACCATGTTCATATTCAAAGACAGACGACAAACCTACCACTCAGGTAAAGGGCTGAATACATGGCTCTCAGGTGTAATCAGGGCATGATCTATTCTATATGTACTTCGAGTAAACCCTGGTAAATCTGGCAACAAGAAACACATGATACTCATAATCTATAAACAATCATTGCCAATATCAATCAACGCAGCTGATCAAATTGCATTTTCTTAGAAACAATGTACTCAACCAGAACCAAAATGAGTCAAGTTTTTGGTGTGCCTAAACCATTCTGAAGTGTTAGAATCTCTTCAAAGTGAAGTAGTAGCTACAGTACAATTGAGACTAATGGCCTTCGCATTTTGTTGAAATAACAGCTCAGAATGTACAAGATATACAGCATTGCAAATGCGGCTTTAATACAATGATAGATGCACAGAATTACAGGCTGATTAAGTTTCTCTAGGAAAAACTAAATCATGAATTGCATTGGGAAAAAAAATAAAGAAACTGGACCCATCCGTTTCCACCGATGCTAAACAATGATAAGGTTGAGGGATCAAGTTGCTAAAATAAAATGAACTGCTCAATTACTGACGAACGTGTTGAACGACTGGTTTTTTGTAAAATTCCCCACTTCTCTCCGTCGCAGTGTAATTTTAAATAAGTCGCATACACTGCGTGCTTTAGTTGACAGATTTTCAACCCAATTGTAGGCGCCAACAAGTGCCGAAAAATAAGTTTTTACACAAGTACTCAGTTTGTGTCGAGATTAAATAATCTAACAGTTGATAATATCTAATACACTCAGAATCGAACAAGGCTTCGTGGGTGTGATTCTTTTGCAAAATTTTTTTGGAGAACCAAACCCCAAAACCGAATTCGGTAAATAAATTGCTAAAATCTGCTATTTCCAACAAAAGAAAACTCCACCAACCTTTGAGATGAGAAGGAGAAAGAGTGGGGTTAGTAACTTTCGCATACAATTGCATCGAGTTCGACACAACGTCGAAGGCAGAATAAGATTCTGAGCAAAACCCGTCTTGAGCAACTAATAAAGTGAAACTTCCTGGAATGGTTTGAAATCAATTAGATTTATTTTCAAATATTAACAACGAGAGTTTCAATCGAAGTTGGGAGGGGGGGAGAGAGAAAGAAAGATGTACCAAGAGCTGTTGAAAGGAGTAAGAGAAGTTGAAGTTTGAATCGTCGGAGAATCGGCATATCCGGGGGTTTCGAGATCTCCGACTCCAAAACTGCAGTTGTTTTACGTCACCCACCGGCAGCCGAGATCCTGAGGGGGGTTCGCCTTCCTGAGGAGCAGAGAGGAAGTGGTATCACAGAGTGAGCTCTCTTTCTCTTTCTTGCGTGGGTCCGGGTCCGGGAGGATGTTGAAAACGGCGAGAACCATGTCTTCGTTTTCCCCCCACTAAAAGCAAAAATAAAATTGTTAAAAATAAATCTCAATTACTTATTTTATTTAATTTCATTCATAGTGTGAACTTAGTTTTAAATATTATTATTTTACTAATTATATCTAAATTGTATATTTAGTATTTTGAAATTAATATCTATTTTAAACTTTTTATTTAATCTTTTTCTGATAAGTTTCTCTTAATTTTTTTTTACATATATATGGCTCAAAATACTCAATCCAATTTATTTTCGTATAAAATAAATTTATAATCATAAAAATTGATAAAAATTATTTAAAAACAAATATTAATATAAAATATAAAATAGATAAATATTGAATAAAATTTTATAAAATAAAATATATTAATCAAATATTATGCTTCTTATGAAAATAAGTAAATCTGTTGATGGAAACGGTAAAAATAGACGGGCTCAATTCAAAGACCCATGGACTCAGCAGTAGGCATAGGAAGCATCTGGTCCATAGGCTCAGGGGCCGATCAATGCTTATATTGACCCAAACAGTGTTTCAGTCAATTGGACAGCCCGAAGTCGGCCATGGCTCAATCCGAGTGGCCCACAGTGCTCTTTCCGCGTATTGAAAATCACTTATCTTAACTAACCGACACCCAGAATATTATCCATGGTCACGATTTTTTCAGAAATAACAACTATTAACTCAACAAATCTCTTATAATGACAACCACAATATCTGCCGCGTATGGTATCTCATCAAAGAGGGAAGAAATTATTTTGATTGATCATAATTGCTTTAATCAGCGTCCACAATCCCCTTTGACAGCCACTAAATCTGCACAGGCTAGTCGGTGGTAAGCCTTGTCGCCGAAGCAAGGCTAAGTTGGTACAGGGGCTATAAAAGACTCTTGGAGTAGGCTCCAATGGCACGCCCACATTGGCCCTCATATCCCTGCTCAAACAAGCCCACCAAAACTATTTTCAAAAGCTCTAAAGAGACTACTCTCTACCTATAGAGTCTCTCATGAACTCTTTCACAATTCTCGCCTCTTCGATGTCAAAGCAATTCCCCGCGAATACATCATCACAAAAACCACTACATGTTGAGCGCAACTTTTGAGTTAGACTTGAAAAATTTACTTTATTGCATCATCATTCATACCTCGTTATCCCTGGATCTTTCACCTTGTAAGGAATATTATTAACTTGAGCGTCGGAGGATAAATCAGAGAACAAATTTCGTCAATTCTCTAACCTCTTATTTTTTAGTTGTGGTGTGTAGGATCCAAACCAAAGAATACGAAAATCAGACCTGCTTTAATTCGACTCGAAGATCAAACGGCACCATAATTCGTCAGTAACCCAAATTTAGAACGCATCATATATAAACCTCTCGTGAGGAACTTTAAATTTTACTAGTTAAAAGAGTAATATTTTTAATATACTTTGAAACAAGCAGCTTCCAATCACCCAATTATTTTTTATTTTTTATTACACTATTAACTTTTCTCCAACAATTATATCATTTGTTATAATATCATCGTAACATTATTATTATTGACAGAACCATGTCACTATTTGTCTCACTATTTTCACCACCCCGAGCACTTCTGATTAGGAGGCTCCCTTGCACGATAATAATAGAGGCACTTTAATTTTACTGAAATTATTAAATTATATAGATCTCATAGTCGATATTTTAAAAAATATAAAAAAAAAATTATTATTTTTTAAATATATAAATATTAAAATTATTATATTTTAAATTTTTTTAAAAAATCACTTTTTATACTTGTTTAAGTTTTTAAACAAAAAATTTAACACAGATAGTGTTTGGCCTATGAATAGCCAATTCGTGACTTCTCAGAGGAGACTGGGAGACGATATTTCCGTTTTCTTGATAGAATGTCTCTCACTTTCCTCTATCCTATCTATGAATAGCTGATAAATTAATGCACAGTGAATTGAACTATTTTGTTATTTAATTCAACTAACTTAAATTTCAACAATATTCTTAGCAAAATTAACTTTTACTAATATATTATATCGTGTATAATTGATATAACTCATTTAACATTACTAAATATCATAATCATTGGACTAAGGGAATGGTGTCCAAAGCATGCTTGCAAGCTATTTTGGCTGAATATCTTCGATATCTAGCTTATAGATCGAGGTGCTTAAAACTTTCAGTTATACTATCTAAATAAGATGAAATAAAAACTGAATTATTCTAATGATAAGAATAAAAAATAAAAAAATAACATCCTCTACTTTTTAATTTTTATTATTAAAAATAATTATTTTTAGATGTGATGAGTATAATAGTTCATGGATTGGCTCAGAATCCAATAAGGAGAAAGAATAAAAACTCAATTAATGATGACCAATCAAAAGATCCTTTGAATTCAAAAACTAAAAGGTACGACGGTTGACTCAAGAGATATAACACGACCCATTTAACAATAAATAAAAATTAATGAATAATCAATAGACCGTTACAAGCAATTATTATATCAAATAAACAGTTGAAAATCGTACAATCCAGTTGATAAATACATGTGACAGTTACAAAATTAATGTCTCTTATAATTGTAAAGGTGTACCGTCCAAGGGACTAACAAACCAATACCCTACACTATAAATATACATTGTCATTAACATTAAAATAGAACATTCGAAAAAATTTAAAAAGATGCTCAAACAATCTAAGCCACTCTCTCCTACGAATACAATACCTAAAAAGTCACTCACTCCTTTGAGCGCATATTATGGAACCCAATCCTCTAACGAGCACCCAATCACCATTCATTCGTATCTACATATTTTCTCTCTCATATGTTTCTCAACAAATTAAAAAAAATTACTAACTTGAGTATCAAAAATCATACCGATGAACAAATCTTATGTTCATCTTATTTCTTATTCGTTTATTACGGTGTATAGAATTTAAATTCAAAATAACGAAAATCGAACCCATTTTTAATCGAACATCATAGTAAAACAACAATCTAATTCGTTTAATAATTCAGATCTAGATATACATCAAGATATTTTTTTTGTTTATTTTTATCTTGAATTGGACCTTATTAAAATTAAATTCGGATCTGATATATTTAGATAAAAATTTATTACTGATTATTCACACCAAAAATTATAAACGTACTCATTTATAATCTAAATCGGATAGCATCTAGGAGGGATATGTATATTTTTTTATTTCTTAATATATTTTTTAAATTTATAGTTGTATAAAAATATTTAAAAATATTATCTTAAAATTTATAATATGTAGACTAAAATAATTTATAAGCATATATATTCAAATAAAGAATGTTTACATAAAATTATTAATTAAATAATTGATGAGCCCAACATGAATTTGGGCCGGGACTAATGGAGCCTAGTTGAAAGAAGACAAGCCTGGCCAACAAATTGATTTAACCCAGCATCGGCACCCTAAGAGATCTGAGAGTGAGGCCCTTTGGGCACCTCTAATACGCACCAAATTAGCTTTGCCGGCGCTTCTACAAAGGCAACCGCAAATTGTCGGCGTAGGAGGCGCCAGCTCAGGGAATTTCAACTAATTGAAGATAAAGTCAATGCTACCAAACTACAGTATACGCCATCTCAACAGCTGCTCAACCAATCCCACACAAAGTTAAACAAGTCTGAGTCGGCCACATTAGACGACGGTTCGTACACCACCATAAGATAACAACTGACACCATTTGTCACCCCCAACACTCCACAGCCGGTGAATCTCGACAAACTATGTAACGAGCCGAGCTCGGATCCTTAAATCCAATCCGGACTGTCACGGTGAAAGTCTCAAGTCATTCCCAATTTTCAAAATTACACATCATTAATTAACTCAATATCATCAAAACATTATTAATGATAATCATAAATGTATCCTAAATTAAATATTCATAACAGAAATAATAATAACTTCAATAGGCGATATCGATATCCCAAAATATCAATTCTCATAAAGAAAATCAAACAAAAGTCAAATAATAACTAAATTAAAAATCTTAAATTCCCATTTGGATAGCCTCGAGCTCTCATATCACATTTATCTGGTAGCTACCCAAAAGTCACGTGATCTCCTTGATCCTGATGTCAACCTGTCTAATCTGGAGCCAATAAAATATAAGGGTGAGCCGAATGCCTAATAAGTTAAAATGAACAACAATAGAGAAGTACAATAAAGCATCTCGGATAATAAAACAATAAATAAAATCAGTCATAGCAGGCAATATGTCCACCACTGTCCGAGACTCAATAACATATCGTATCCACAACCCGAAGGCCACATGAACGGCTAAGTATTAAAGAAGTAACATGGATTCTGTCGAATTCGATCATCAACTCAATACGAGGTCACAACTGTATAAATGATAGAAGTCTCCATGGATCTTATTCTACCATAGTAAACCAAAAGCTGCGTATTTATGCCCCCAATAGCTGGGTAATATAACGAGGTTATCCATGGTATCCAACCACCCCTATAGTCCTCCCAGAGGCTGTATCTGTAGCATGCTGATACTACTGATACCTCTCATCAATGATATCCTAGATATCATCCTCTACGATGGTCACCAGGTTATAAGCATCCCTCTCGACTCACTGTCCGATATAATAAGAATCTAATTATCAGTTCAATCTGATGTCACCACTGTACGAAATAATAAGAATCTACTTGGATCTTATTCTACCATAGTGTACCAAAGGTCATATATTTACGCTCACAACGATTGGGTAATGCAACGAGGTTATCCATAATATCTAACTACCTCTACAGTCCTCCCAGAGGCTGTACCCGTAGCATGTCGATACCACCTCCGATATTTCTCGTCAATGATATCCCAAATATCATTCTCTACGATAGTCATTAGGTTATAAGTATCCCTCCTCAATAATAATGACCTCAATCCTTCAGAATGGAATCGGTATTGAAAGAAGTATAGACTACTCTACGGTCCCACAGGCTCTCATACGCTTGGTTACCGTAGAGTCTTCGTACACTTTCCTTTACGTATCCATAGAGTGCCAATAAGATATACACACGCTCCCAAGGTTAACAAGAAGAATAGTTTTACCGGATTTCATTGATGAGATACAGAAAAAATCGCGTAACCAACTATTTGTATTTCTAGCACACCAACACACGCATAATTTCACATAACGTATTTTACCACCAATCGATATACATAATTTCATATAAATCAATTTTATATCAATATCCCAGTGCCATCCCACATATATATATATATATATATATATACACCCACACACGTACACACGATTTATATATATACGCACACACACGCACAAGATCCGACATATATATATATATATACACACACACGTACACGCTCCTGTACGCACACACAGCGGCATACGCCGCTTGCCCTCACACACGCACGCAGCGCACAATCTGCTGGCCACAACCTCCCCCCCCACACACACACATCAGCTACGGTGCACGGCAGTAGCACCACCTCCTTACTCCCCATTCACCACTGGCGACGGCAACAGCGCCACCTCCTCACCGCCTTCTCACAACCCGACGCACCACACCCAGTCCCAACCTCGCATACTCACACCGTGATGCACCCACACGACACAAAACAGCAGGAGCAACTGAGGCCCTATTTTCTCCAATTCCTCACTTTACCACAAGATCAGGGACGATTGGCACAAAATCATTCAAGGCAAGCAAATAATTAACATTAAGGGATGAGCAGAGAAGATTCACTAGCAACACGAAGCATTGAAGCCCCTCACTGCCACGGGTCATTGAACCTGGCTGAAGAACAGGAAACGGAGCACGATACTCTGTTTCCACGATGATGGCCAAAATCCCCAAAATTTGGGGTACAACATGCAAGATTGATCATTCATAACCCTATTAAACAATATACGCAAACCCAATTCATCCTTAATCCCAACCGTCGGTCGATTCTTCACAGAGCCGTTGCTCTGCATTCGAGTTCCCCGAATCTGGAACCCTACATTTCGCCGTTTTTCTACCAATCAAAGCATGAATTTACAGATTTAACATTAACAATAACGAATGAAGAGTTTATTTTATGAGGTAGGAGGTTTACTTGCAGAAATTTGGATTGTTACTTGCTAAAATGGAGGAGTACTTGCCTGAACTGTAATACGGCGAGGGTTTAATGGCAGCGGCAGTGGTGGCGACGGCGGCCAAAACCTACGACGGCGGCGTTGATTACAGAGGCGGTGGAGGCTTTGAAATTCACGGCAACACTCCCTCCGGCTGCTTCGGCTCGGGCGTAGCTTTCCTCCTCCCTCCCCAATGCCCAGCCTTGAAACCCTAAAATAGTTGAGGGTAAATCATGCTAGGGTTTTTGAGTTTCCATATCCAACGTCTTACCTTCCTCCCCCTTTGCCGCGCCCCTCATCTTTTTCCTTCTTCTCTTTCTTCTTTCCTTTCTTTCCCTTTTCTTTTCTTTTCCTCCCTCCCTTTTCCCCTCTTCCTTTCCTTTCTCCTCCTTTTCCTTTTCTTTTCTTTCTTTCCTTTTTCTCTTTCTTCTTTCCTTTCTTTTTCTTTCTCCCTCTCTTTCCTTTCTTCTTCTTTTTTCTTTCTTTACCCGTTTTATTTCCTATTATTATTATTATTATTATTATTATTATTATATTTCTCTAATATATTTATTTATTTATCTCTCTTTAAAAATATTCATTATTTAATTAATTTTCTAACTTCCTCTGTTTAAAACTTTAACCTAAATTTATAATATTTTATTTATTTATTTATATATTTTTTTTTCATCAACAAATTTTAATACACTATAAATATTTACCTAATTAATTCACTATTTAATCTAATTTTTAATTAACGGTTCAAATATTTTGACCCAATTTATTAATTCATCTAATTTATTAGGCCCAAAGATCAGTCTAATTATAATATTTTAAATCTAAAAATAATTAAAAATAACTATTAAAAAAATATTTAGGATATTACAAACCACTTGTTAGGGATTCTAATTCCTAAAAACCTCCTTAAAGGAACCTATAGATACCTTCTCTATTAGCCGAGACATGGACCAGAATCCCACTTTCACAGAAAATGGCCTACGTGGTCACCTGAAATTGTGAACATAATTTTAGCACATAGCGTTCAAAGCAATGAGGAGAAAGAACTTGCTCTCTTTCATTGAATCACCGCCACAATATGGCAACGATAGTGAGCCACTCTTAACAGTGCAAAAAAGAGAACATAAGCCTCTTTTGAACATCCCACACATTCTCCGTATTTTAACATCCCTATATTTTCATCACGTTTACTTCCACGTGTACATCTTTCGATTCCCATGGGAAGATTTCTGACTTGAGAGTCAAAATGCTTACGGTGAGACAATCTCCCACCATCATTTGACTGCTTGTTTATAGTTTGTGATGTACAAGATTCAGGTTGAGAGATGTAGAGATCAAACTTGTTCATGATCTAACCTAGTTGAGAAATCTGAAGACTTCTTAATCCGCACAAGTATTTGAACTTAAGGACGTATCAATAAGAATATAATATATTAAAATAATATTTTAAACTTAATATTTTTACATAGAAAATATGTTTATAAAAAAATTTATAATTTTAGAACCGATCACTTTTACTCGTAATCAAATTAGGCCTAAAAATTCAATTAAGCCTAATTTTTTAATCATATATAATTATAATATTGATATATATTGACAAAATATTAAAAATTATTTACTAAGAGGTCTAATGTTAATAAAGTCTATTTCAAATCTTTTAGTGCAAGTCAAAATATTATTTATTTCATATAAGAGTAAAAAATTATTTTATATGAATTACTTATTAATATATATGTTACTATTATTATATATTAAATATTTAAAAAATTAATTTTTAATTTAAATTTATCTATTTTAAATAATTAATTAAACAGTAAAATATCATTTTTAACTCTATTATCATAGTATTTAATTATCTAAAAATAATTATTTATTTTATTTTATTTTATTTTATTTTATTTTAACAAATAACGTAGCACCAGAATTAATAATAAAAAATAGAGTTTTTATTGATACAGAAAATAAAAAAATAGAGGGACTGAAAAAAATAAAAGTTAAAGTTTATTTTGTGGAAATTTTATTTACTATTGCTGCTGATACTAATTATTAAAAATACCACTTATTTACATTTTTATCTTGATACTTATATTAAATGTAAAATAATTGTTAAGGATATTTTTATTTTATTTGATATATTTATTTATCATAAAAATTAAATAAATATAGTAGCATATTTGTATGTAAAAAAATAATAAGAAGCTTGAAATAATACGTTAACAGTTATACGTATGAATAACATAACTATATTATAATAATTATAAAAAAATAAAAATTTAAAAGAGTTGTACATATTTTTTTCGGTAAAAGGAAAATAATAATAATATTGGATGTACCTAATATTTATTTCCAAAACAAAAAAAGAAAAATAGAGAGGAAAGAAAAAACACTCACTCTGTCTCTCTCTTTTTCTCTTAATTTCAGTTTCTTCCTTTTGAAAACTGTTTGACTGACTTGAGCGTCGGAGTGTTTTTGGTGGGACAACTTCCTGCCGAACACGCTGACCTTCTATTTTGTTTAGTGGTGTGTAGGATTCAGCTCAGGGAACGGAGCCGGAACCGAGACCAGAAGATCATCCGAATCTGTTCGAAATTCAAATCCAGAGGCGCATCATAAACAATAACATATTATATTTAAAATAAAATAAAAAATCATAACAATAAACATTTAAAATATAATAATAATGTGTTATATTTAAAAAAAAGTTTTATATGCTTTTATTATTCATCAAAAAAATTATATATTTATTTTTTTAAAAAATTATGGTGAAAACTTTTTAGAGGATCATTTTGTCAACACAATTTTTTATTTTTAATCTTAAATTATTAAAATAATAAAAGGTATATTATTGAATTTAATCATATTTGACCTTGAAAGGTGTGAGGTCAATCTTAAAATTGTAATTTTTAAAATTTGAGATTAAAAATATATTTATTTTATTTTATTTTTTGTAAATTTGTTAAAATAAATAAATATATATATTTCATAAAAAAAGTACGAAATGTTTCTCGTGTGTGTGGTGTGTGGATAAATCATTCAGATTTGAATGCGGAAGAGATTTTGGTCTTGGAGCCTCAAAACTACGACGTTTTAAAAGTCCCAACCGGAGACGTAGGGCTCACCGACTGCCCATCCCGTTAAAAGGCGGGAACATAACGGTCAAAAAGGAAAACCCTAGAAGAAGACCCTTCTCTCTCCGCCCCTAGCTTCCCTGTTTCACAATCTCAGTCACTCGCAAGCAAATTTCTGTCTCCGAACAAATGGGCGAGCGTTTTAGCTCAATCATCGAGCACTGCCTCTAGTGTAGCCCTCAAGAATCCATTATCAGTCGGATCGAAATCGTCTTGTTCACAAAGACGAGTTCTTGCCCGCCTCTGACTCTCCGGAACCCTCTGGCACTCCAGTCGCCGCTACCGGGATAATCATCGTTTCATTGCTGGAAGCCGCGATGCTTGACACGTGTCCGGCAGGAGTGCAAAACTCCTCCGAAGAGACTCTCCTCTGAAGATATCAAGTCCCAGTAAGAACGCCGCCAGTCGTTCTGCCCATCTAAATTCGACAGGTCCGATGGCTGTGGAGGTGGGGCAAGTGGTGATGAAATCACTTCGCGATATTAGGTTTAGAAAGGGAGGAGAAGTTCGACGGTTGATGTAGTCTACGACGATAAGGTGCGGGCCAGAAATGTTTCGAAGATTGAATTTAAGAGATTCAGCTTCAGAGAGAGAGAGAGATTGCTCCCCTGCAGTGCTCAGTTGAACCCCTTGAAAAATCCCAAAGCTTGAGATGAGAATTTGGGAATAGAGACTCCAAAAGTTTCTATGGCAGTACCGTTGTTCCATCTCATTCTCTCTTCAGGTGGCACGAAAGCTTTAAAATAGCAGCTAGACTGTCTTACTCCTATAAGCAGCAAGTAAATAAAATGCCTTCTCATGTCTACAAACGTTCTATGAATAAGGTTTTGAACTATAAAATAGCCCATTGGTTGATCTTTGTTCTATACTGGCTTAAATGTTCTTATACCCGCTCGAATTGGAAAGTCTTATGAGCAAATGAACAATTAGACCAATTATAGGTCACGTATCTATAAAATAGGCTATGTTAAGTTCATAAACTCTCCTTTTTGTTCAAATGAGATTATTTAATGCATTTGCATTCGTAGCTAAAATTCTAGTATATTTCTTTTGTGATTTGGCAATTTTCGAAGTTAGAATCAACTTGAGTATATTACTTAATGATCATGTTACTTCTTTTTTTTTCATCAATGCTACCGTAGTGAATTGAATGTATTTGCTAATCTTATGACGAATACTTTTACACCACAGTTATGATTAAAGAATATAATACCTTGTACCGAATTTTATACTACAGAGATGCAAATCAAAGAATAACTATCATGATAAAAAAAATAAATGGGTTGGGCTCTCTTGATGATGACAAATAACAAAATCCTAGAATCATTTTGGATTTAGAGATGAGAGGAATGCCACCCTATTGACTGAGAAAGAAATCGACGGTCTACATTTGAAGGTTAAGAGAGTTTTTCTTTTGGATTGTCAGCTTGCAAAAATTATTTACGATATTAACTAATTGGCAATTGTGAGTAAAAAAGAATACGACTAAAACTGGGTGGAATGGATAGAGTGAATCCAGTGAGAAAGAAACTAGAGTCCCCTGAAGAGTTATAATTTTGATGTTCACATTTTCAAGAATTGGGGCATGATATGAAAACCTTACTTTCATCTGTAACTATTGGCCTGTCAAAATGCTAGGATTTAGGTGAAGGAAAAAGAAAGGAATAGGCTTTTGATGTGCATTGATAGTTATATATTTGGGAAGTTGGTAGAAGTTTGGGCGGCAAAATTTTCTGTATGTAGAAAATGACATAACAATAAGATTGTAGGGTGGGTTAGCTGTATGTATTTTGTGGTTTTGAATTAGCATGTAAGTATACAATGCAAATTTGTTTCCTCTGAACTTCATATTGTGAGCAGAAAAGATTCTTCTACATGATTTAAATCTTTAGAATACTATTGATAGAGAAATTCTTTTAAGGTATGAAGTAATATCCTCAATCATCTTGTATTCCATATTGACAATTTTCCAAGATGCCAGTGGCTCCTTGTCTTGCTACTTTAGAAAGATCAATTTTCTCTTTATTTGTAGGCATGTTACTTTTTCCTAAAAGCCAAAATGAAAAAAAGTCATTTACCTAGTCAAAATCAAGATACAGTATTTAATTCTGTTTGATATAAGTTCATATTCGACTAAGTATTGTACAAAAGAAGTAAAATTCTTTATTCTTAGGAGTATGAATGTTCCTATGGGATGACCTAACTTTGATTATTTCACTTTTTATTATTTAATTTTGTTTCTATATTTATTCGTCTTTCTTATACTTGTTATTGGTTATTATGAATTGGTCCCCTGCTTATGGTTCTCCTTCCATTTTTTATGCTCAAGGAGATCATACCATTAGTTTTTTTTTCCCTTCAGATTTATAAGTTAAATAGTTATTTGTAATATTATTCCAGTAGCATGACTATCTTAGTAAAAGAAATGTGAACAAATGCTATGTATTATTGTTGAAGTATTTGGCCACCATTATTAGCTTGTTTAGGATTTATGTTTTTTATTAATTTTTAATATTTTAAAAAAATTAAAATTAATTATCTTTTAGTTTTATTTTTGATACGTCTTTCTAAAGAAGAGTGAACTGTAATGGCATCTTTGTAGATCGCTTCATCCTCTTTTTAGATACAATTAAACAGTCTTTTCTTATAAAAAAATAGCTTATTAGTAAGATGACCTTATTTCATATTATCCACTGGGGATATCATTTACTCTTGATTAGAACATGGAAGTTTGTTACAGCTTAGCTTTTTCCTTTTTCTTTTCTTTTAGGATAGAAAATACCATTACTGTGGATTGATTGAAAACTCCAAGTGCCAGGACTCTTCTTTGAAAACTATCGAACCACTTTGGCTGGGAACTTGAATCTTGAAGACCATGTATACTGATACGAAGAACCACTGATTAATAACTTTGAATCAACTTGAGCTGTCATATAAATTCATTGTTCTTCCAAACAGATACGCCAGGCAACCAAACTCGTCAAATAAAACTGGCAAAGGTAACACCATGTGGAGATCTGATAGGCATATGCACTATTGATGCCTGGCACATCCTTGTGACAGTATTGCTGTGTTATGGACCTATAACAGCAAAACATTGAGTCTCACTATGTAAAATTAACTATAAATCTTTCTCGACATCAACGATCATAAGCTTTGCTGACCCATTCAAAAGTCAACAAGTGCTCGACCATCTTACATTATGGCCAATCTACCCATATTTTACTGCCATTGATAGCCAGAAAGATTGACCCCAACGAAATGAATGACTGGTTACACAAAAAAGATGAGATCAATACATATAGAATAACACCTATAATCTACATAAACTGGGGGAAAAGAGGAAATCAACTCTAACAGCTTGAAACTATCCCCATGCATTTAAGATGGGATAAGCATCCAGAAAATTCAAAATCTTTCCAATACATCAACTCACTAAATATCGTCTTCTTCAACTTGGACCCAGGAAGCCTTTTACAGTATTACTTTTGGGTAGGCACAAAATTCAAGTAGAACACAAAGTAATGAAACAAAACAGTAAAATATGGTTAGCGAGAGTGGACTATATATGCATACAGAACTCAAAAACTTTGATATCTCCTCTGCATTATTACATACTATACAATATAGTCTATAGCTTCCATCATCCTATACAAAAAAAGCTGCCCACACAAACCATTGAGGTTCCAAGCTCAGAATAAGCTGAAGGACTGAAAAGCAAAACTCAACCATCAAACTGCATCTGGGTAGACTCCCACGTAACTAACAAGCAAAATGATCAAGCCTTTTGTCACAGATCACAGTAGACAGAGGCTATAACTAGACCTCCGAGCGGAAGCTGTGGCTTGGTTCCGAGCTGCTACTAGCACAGGCCTGCTGAGAGGCAAAATTTGAAGCTGGATGAAGGAGCTCAGCCTCGGGGAAGGAGCCATTGAACGGCACATCAAATAGCAGATCCTGATCAGCACTTTTATCAGCGAAGTGGAAGGACTCGAGCACGAGAGCGCTACTCTCAGAGGGCAAAGCAAATAGACTTCTTGGACTAAAGCAAGAAGTTTTCATCTCTGAAGAAGAAGAAATATGAGTACTCGTACAATTGATTAAGGAGAGCATTTAATGAATAAGAGACCGACAAAGCATATAAGTGGCCAAGGATGTTTAGATATATCAAGACAATTTATAAGACACATCGCGGGTGAAGTGTATAACGTAAAACACATACAGTCCTCACATACTCCTCAAGTAATACCAACACTAGTATAAAAGTGAATGATCACATCAATCTTTAATGTCCACGAATTCTGCAAAAAATACCATGATTCATTTGGCATCTTTTATAAGAGGATAATGGCCTCAGGGGAATCCCTTTTCAATATTGGGATTCCTTTTTCTCTTATAGTCATCCCTGACCCCTTAAGAAGCATTTCTCCTCAAAGAAAATCAAAGTGCTAAATCCCAGCAAGAAAATAGAAGCTTAATATTCATTAGCTCAAGCACTTTCATTTCCACACGCTATATTAAGAAACAGAAAAAGCTAGTAGCATCTTCACTGAAAGTGTAGGACCAAAAAAAATTAGTAACTAACCTGGAAGGTGTTGTTTTTGTCCATCACACAAACTACTGGAATTGGCAAGATTGTTTGATAAGCTATGTTTAGTTCCTGATGCAGCTGGGTGCCCTTCTGCACTATCCTTGCATCTGTTGTCCTAGGGTGGGAGGAAGAAAAGAGTGTATCTCTTACATTCTCATTCCAAAAAGAATGGACAGTTTCAAGAATGATAAATAGATGTAACCTAGTGCATGAAACTCTCATGTCGTGGGGTCTGATAAAGGTCAGATGTAAGCAATCTTAACCTCACATAGCAGAAAGATTTTTCTTGTGAATCAAACACATGAAAGAATTTCTTCGTGGATCAAACTCGTGACTTTTACGTCACAGTGGAACAAACATTACCGTTGCACCAAGGCTCACTTGTTACCTCCAACTTCAAGCATGAGAGAATACCAATTTTCAAGCATGCAATGCAAACCTTGAGCATACTGTATTGTTCCACCCAATTGGACTTTGACAAATTGGACAATGCAAGCCTCTTCAATGTCTTACAGTCCTCGGTTCTAACTTTTGAACAGGAGGTATCAAAGATCCCTTCAGCAAGCAACTGCTGAAAAGAAGACAGGTTCTCCTTGAAAGTTGGACTTGCAAACATTTTTCTAAGGCTGCATGCACAGCAATAAGAACAATCAAAGTTGGACATTTGAACAATAAGGGCAATGAAACAAATTCCCTTCATGGTATATAAACAACTGAAATTCAATTACGTTGTTGTTCCTCCCACTCGACAATGAAGAGATGGGGAGACATTCTCTAAACTACCATTTTATGAACACATGATAGGCACCGGAACACAAAGGAGCTGTATGCTCTACTATGACCCTAGAAGACGATTAGATCCAGGGAAAATAACAGTTAACATTACTACTATCAGCACATTTGTACATGAGCTTGAACAACTATGGTGGATCCATTTAGCATTTTGTACACCAGTTTCTCTAAAAAAGAACATAGAAAGACAGACGTGAATTAATTCTAATATTTTCATCAACTTGTGATTTTCTTGCTGATCATTCTCGACAGCTTTGTGTCAATTGGAATGACTGAAAAGATGATGCATTGATTTCCCTCTGATATGTGATCTTGAATAAAATTACAGTAGACTTCATTTTTAAACAAATTTAAACCAGAAAGAGTTAGAAACTGTTCTTTATGTCAGTCACAAAAACCATCAAGAAAACAGAAATTGCAAAATCTAACCTATCAGGAGGTGTGGAGGTATCACCAGAGGGTAGATACTTGAGCAACTGTTGTTGCTCATCAGCTGTTAAATGCTCCCAATACACATCGAAGTTAACAACATCCTGCATGAAATACAGCTCATTATCACACCAGATGCTCAAAATATGTGATGGAAAGCTTGAGGCAATCCATTCCATACAGCAATAATGGCATTCAGATTCATGAGCATATATGCATTTGAAACTTTGCGATACAGGAGACGACTCTCAGAACATATTGATTTGGAGCCATAAGCAGGACCAACTGTTTTAACTTATTTGAGTACATGAGGAATATCAATATTTAACAAATTATTCCGATATATTTTACAACAAATCTGGTGGCTTCTGTCAGCAATTCAATTTACCGTGTAATAGATATCATGTAATGGACAATATATTCAAGGACTACTGGCACACAAGGTTGTTCCCATACACTAATGCAAAGCTTTCATGATTTTAAGAGGTTTACATGTTTCAAAGCTCATTCCAAAAGGACATACTTACATAAAATGGTAACTCAATGCACAAGGCTTACTGGATTTAAAAGGTTCAAATGTAAGCAATCTTGCTCATATACTGCAAAAAGGTGGTTCCTATCATTTGAACCCAAAAATTAGATTGTGCAGTCAGTGTATAAAGACCTCGTCTTTGCAAGAAGTGATCTCTATGGCTCCTATGATCTAAATAATACACAGAAAACTTACTATTAAGTCAATATAGCGCAGTGGCGAATTGTGATTCCACACATTCTGTAGCCTCTCATGGAAGGTCTTGTCCCTGCAATTCCATGAAGACATACGAAACTTTCAAAGAATTTCCATTTCTATTATCTTCTCATACTACAGATGAATCTTCAAACAACTTCAATTGCAGCAATAATTCATTAAATCCCATGCCAAATGTAGAGTTAACATAAACAAGAATTATCGTTTCCGTCTTTTCTACAAACTTGGCCATGAGTTTTTTCCGGGAATTTTGCTAATACTTCTACTGGACTGAATCTTCAAAGAACTTCAATTGCAGCAATAATTCATTAAATCTCATGCCAAATGTAGAGTTAGCATACACACGAATTATTGTTTCCGTCTTTTCTACAGACTTGGCCATGAGTTTGTGCCCAGAATTTTGCTAATACTTCTACTGGAGTATCATACAGGATGGAATTACCTCTTAACTTGCTCCTGTTGCAACATCTGCCCTGTAAGCTTCTTAACTTTTCCAATTCCAGGACCAAAATTACTAACACCCTTGTAAGCCTTATATCCAAAAGGCAAAGCAGAATGTGAGCAGCCACCATTTGCTGTACAAAGCTTATAATCAACTGAAAGGGAACTAGCTTCAGATTCCTCTTCTCGAGTCACTGAGCTTGGGTGTCTAATAAGTATACTTCCATGCCCTATTTCAACAGATACCATGGGTGTCTCACTCTCGAAGAGCAAGTCCTCCTCTGAAGATCCAGATATGTGAGAACTTTGTTGTTCATGTAAAATTGTACATAAATCTCTAGTAAGCTTCTCAACTGGAGATGGCTTTGGGTGACTAACACATGTTCGCTTACTTGATGGTACCAGTGTGTCCCAAACAATGGACTGAGCTGGACCTGAAAATAAATAATCCAAATGTCTTAATATGGTCAGCGGCTCCCACATAATAGATAACAAATTATTGTCACTATCTTCCTGGCTAATTTCTGGGACACAACAAATTTCTCCTTCCAAGAAAATTGAGAACAAATTTCAACAGGATCAAATATCTCCCTTGTGCTTTAATTCGTGAGACAAATACCAACACAATCACAATCAATCACACAAAATAATGAACACAAGTAATTTACGTGGAAAAGCAAACATCGCACTGACAACTGTCTGCACGACTGTTATTCATGTTGAATAACAAAAGTGTATCCTTGGGGGGGAGCCTATGGGCAGCCCATGCATGAGGTTACCACATTGTGGGTATAAAGAAAGTGAGTAGTATGCAATTTTCATCCTTACATTTACATTGCAGAGTAGCTGCATCTGTGATATAAGCATGTGAGTTCCTAGTTAAAATAATCATACCGTTATGTAAAGGCTTATGCTCTTTTTGATGGAAATACACCACCTTATGAACCTTCCACTTTTTCAGGGATATAGTCTGATGAATGCTAGCAAGTCAAGTGTCCACTGCCTTCAAGGGGAAAAGGTGGGTAAAAATTTGTGAGAGCCACTTGATGATAGCATAATTTATGATGATTCTAACAGCCATTTCTCCCCTTTTTTTCATTTTCCTTTTTTTTTTTCAGCTTTTTACACAAAATATACAGTGAGCCATGAACTAGATGCTGGTAACAGTTCTCTATTCTCTTGGTACAATAGTTGAATATGCCATGAATCTTTCTTATTAGTAAGTTGTAACCTGCACCTTATAGATGGTACTCGTAAGCAAATCCGGTCAGGCAGCAGTCAATGTAAAGGGCTTCCGACATCATTATTATTAAAGTAGGTTAGAACATAGTTAGGTACCCAACCTGTCAAATCACTCACATCTGCGCCACCAAACTGAGCACAACTCTCAGAATTTGATACAGCAGAACCAGAGCTCGATCTGTTGCTGGTGTCTTCATCCAGATTTTTCTGGAAACTGTGGTTATAACCTTGGGAAACACCTGCAAACATAGTATTGTCATACCTTAGCTTCCTTTTGTTCAGTTTTTCATCCCTCTTTTTAAGGGGTATCCTCTTAACTCTAGAAACCATGTGATCCTCAAAATCATCATGCTCAACTCTGGCATGTAAAGGCGTATAATTTGCAAGACTGCCTTTTGTTCTCCATCGTGATCCACATGCATTGCATAGTACAGGCTTGTCTGGTGGGCCATTGCGCCATAGAGGGGTGCCTGTCACAGCACTCTACTGTCAAAAGCCATGGCATATCAATGGACTCCAAAGCCATTATAATCCTTAAGCACTTGAAAAGCTTGTTTAAGTCGCAAATATTGGTTACAAAAGTCAGATTATGAGTTACTAAATGGTAAACTTTTGGCTTGAGATTAAAACTGGAATAACACAAAAAGAGGAGGAACTTCATAGATGAAAATTCATGTTTCAGTTGAATGCTCTCATAACAAAAACTGGACAAACATGGTCTTCAAAGATAGAGTCGTTGCCTTCTTAATATTTATATGTCTAAGTGGAAGAAAATCTTAACATGTTAAAACCATAACTCTTAGAAATTATATGCCTTAACTAGGCGAGCTGTAACTTCCTGAAACAATATGCAGTAATGTATCATCGTTCGTGAGGTCATCTTTCGCATTAAAGAAGGCCCAAGCAGTGATAAAGGCACCATCAATCAAGGAGTTTACTAGTTTAACAGTGATAAATTACACATACAATAGTAGGCTTTTAGAGTAAATTGCCATCAATGAAGTAACAAGTAGAAAGATTGAAATTCACGATTGCATTTGCCCAAAAAATTCAGGCATGCAAATATATTTACCACACCAGTAGAGTAGTAGTTCCCTTGGTTCAGCAAGGATCAGCACTTAATGAAGTTGGTAGACAGGGAAATTAATTAGTAAGTGAGGCAGAGATCTTGCAGTAAGAACACTGCAGTATGAGGATTTCTGTCACACACACATCCAATGATGCACATTTTATTGGTCAGAATAGCCAAAGAGGGACAAGAATCCCTTGATAATGCCTTATGAAGTCACTTAGTCTTAGATATTTTTATTATTCTCAACAAGTTGGCTGTAATATTAGGAGTGATGATGCTCAAACAATCAAATCAATGATCTAGAAGCTCCATATAATTGGCATGGTAGCAAGGTCATCCTTGCCCTCACAATAATCATAACAAAAACCAAAATTTACAGGAGTACATAACAATTGAATAGAATTGAGCTAGGAGAAGGCATAGTGTGGAGCTTTCTGACAATAATTAAGTGGTAACATGATGAGAAGAGCCTTCTGACATTGGGAAAGAACTTGGAGGAACTACAGAACAATATAGAAGAGAACCCACTAGAAATAAATATCGGCATGAAGTAAGAGGAGTGAGAGACGAATGTGTGAAGAAAAAATTGAGAAGACAAATGTATTTTACCCTCCATGTCAATAACTAAAGAAAGACTCAATGTAAACAATCCAGTCATTTCCAAAAGAATTCTTGCCTTGACAAAGGACAAACAATTTGAAGAAGAAAAAGCTACACCACAATTTTGCGAACTCGCAGAATTTGAGAAATGGGCGTCAGAAAAAGAGCATATTTCTGATTGAACCATCAACTTTGGAACGAAAAACAACCCAAGAAAGCAGTAACTGGGATCTTTCTTATCAAAAACAAACAACAAACATGAAAACTGCAAAACTTTTATTTTGGGTATGCTAGATTGCATAACGTTTAGAAGAGAACAAATTCAATCTCCAGTTTGACAAAAGTTACACATGTTGACAGAGAGTCAAAGATCAACAGAAGAAAAAAGAAGTTGAGGAAAAGGGGAAGCCAAAAACACGAACTGCATGAATTCTATAAACAAATCTACCCAGATTAGTACAGGTATTCCAAAGACTGAAGGGCACCTGCCCTTTGCTACCCTCCAATAATCCGAACAAGTGAATTCACAAACAAACAGAATTACAGCATAAAAGCACCAGTATTCTTATTTTGTTTGGTTTGTCCAGTTAACTATTAACTCTCCTTGAAACACGAAGTGCATAAAGATTGTCTTCTCAGGGATAAGCAATAAATCTAAAGTTTATCAAAATTCTCAAGAAAAAGGGAATGGGAAAAGGTTATCAAACAATAAATTTTCCTCCGATGCCTTAGTTTAATAAAATAAAATTAAGGAAACAAAAACACTCACTTGTGACACCACAGTGATAGCAAGGTCCTTGTTTGCCCATGTTTCTCTCTTTTCCGCTCGGGAGGAAAAAAAGAAAAAAGCAAAGAAAAATGCAATAATATACAAACAAAGAAAACGAGTTCCCCAGGCAGAAGTAAAAAGGGGGGAAAAACTGAAATTTGCGCAAGGTTATAAAAGTATGATTATTCTCTTCAATCCTCTTTACAGCATAGACACTAAACAGGTGGCCTCTGAGACGTATCCAGAAAATAACAGATGGACTTAATCCTCAGAGAGAGAATCGAAAATCAAACAAACCCACCAACCAATTTTGTGACTTGAAACCTCGAGAAAATAGTATAAATGTCCGATAATCAACTAAATAAGGTGAAAGTAGAGATGACTTCGCAGATGGGAATCTGTTCAATCAAATGGAGAAGAAAAGGCCATTGGACGAATCTAATAAATTTGATGGGAAAGGCAGGTTGAAAATGGAGGGTGTATATTTGTATGACCTCTTTGCTGTTGAAGTTGTTGCATTGTATATGAAGTAAATGCTTCAGCTTTCTCTGAACTGTTTTTTGATGTTATGTTTTCTCTATTATTATTTTGTATAATTTTCCATTAGCTTTATGATCTTTTTTGTTCAAGAAATATGTTTAATTATTTTCGATGAAAACGGGTGGAGGGAATCTTGCTTCATATCTCCTGTTGACTATTAACTTATTTATAATGCCCTGCACAATTTTCTAAAGGCCTAGAAAATGAAAATCTTCCAATAGGATTGAGAAAATGAGGAAATGTAGAAGAAAATAACTTAGAACAGGCGGCCCAAAAACAACTAAAAGCAAAACAATAAAAAAGGAAGAAGAAAGAAACCAAAGAGATTTTTGTTTCTTATTTATATATTATCTATTTAGGTTCTCTTTGTTTTGAAGATAGTGAATTTTATTGGGGTTATATTATTTTTCTCATTTTCGTGTGTGATGAGATGGTGTCTTAAAAGAAGGGATATTGACAATGATGTTGATGAATGGAGAAAGTAAGAAGGAAAGCAACAAATCTGAATCATTCATTTAAATGAATTATCAATAAATTACATGTTGAATTTAATTTTTATTGGATTATTTAATCCAAGACAAACAGGTTAAATGGTGTGGTCAATTTATTTATTTTTTTGTTTAATCTGATTGAATGAAATAAACATTTAAAACACTATGAATTTACGCAATTGCTGGGAATTAAACTCGATCGAATTTTGGTAGACTTAATTAACAGTATTTATAACAGAAGTCATTGATTTTTTTATTTTTCAGGTTAACTTTCAAACTTTAATTTTTATTAATAAAAAGTTTTACTTTTTCTTTCACTATCAGGAAAATAAAAATTAAGCATTTTTTCTATCATTAATATTTTTCATAAAATAACTATTTTAATTTCATATTAAAATTTTCATAAAAGGTTTTTCTTTATGAGAAATAAAATATTCATTTCCTCTTATATTCTTATTTGTTTGAATTACTTGATAAAATGTATTATATTTTTCAATGGTTAGATATCTTTATAATCGGACTAATCGTACGATTAATATTTATGAATGTATCATCCCATAAATTTTCTATTCATTTAAAAGAAATTTTTTTATATAAAATTCTTATATTTTATTTATAATTATTTCTTTAATTATTGTACGATATTATATCGCCTCCTTGTGGGTTTCAAACAAATGGTTCGGTATGGATTATTGAAGAGATCAGTTCTCGACATTGTAAATAAATCTTATAGATCGAAATCAATGAGAATGGTACATTTTTCATAGAGATGAATCCCGACCATCCCTCAATTTTAATTGTCCATTTTTTAATAGTCCATTTTAATTGTCGAGATCAGTTCTCGACATTGTAAATAAATCTTATAGATTGAAATCAATGAGAATGATACATTTTTTCATAGAGATGAATCCCGACCATCCCCCAATTTTAATTGTCTATTTTTTAATAAATGATTATAATATAACTATTTTAAAAATAAAAATTAATTAAAATCAATCACATTAAAATAATTAAATTATAATTGATTATGAACTCACCAATATGAATTGATAAACAAAAAGTCACATCATTTAAGAATATCTATAAAATGCCTAAAGATTATCTCAAATTGTTTATAATTCCCAATTCACATTTAATATGCTTTCCACCATTTTGAATAATCTTAGGATCAAAGATTTCTTCTTCTTGTCTGTGTGTGCTTGCGTGTGTGTTTGAAAAGCTTCCAGAGTAATTTTATTTCAGTTATATTGTGGGAATCAATTACAATTTACAAAGCCTTCGTAAGTGCCCATTCCCACGGCCATTGAGTGACCCCAATTTCCCAAAACACTTGACTGTTATATACTAATTCTTAATATCAATTACTCATTAAAAACAGGATAATTTGTTAATTTTGGTCACTATAACAATAAACGAATAGTTATAAAAGAATCGTGTGTGATTCGTGTAAGAATTGCGGTATTCACATGCGCAGCAATCATCCGGGAGGTGCCCGCCTTTGAAGGGTGCCTAAAAGGCACCCAAGAGCCAAATCTAAGGGTTCCGCGCCCGAGGTGTGCGCGAGGGGTTCCTAAAACACCGATTCCAAAAGGAGCACACTAGAACATCCTTTCCAGTAGGGTTCATGCTTGAAGGGCGTCTAATGGGCGTTCGAGTGCGGTTGACAATATAAAATACGTCAAATGCATTTTAGGATAATTCTAAAATTATTTCTCATATAATAAGTGCCGTACAGAGAGGGAAGAGAAAAGAGGAAGAATGTTCAACATGTAGTTAAAATTCGATTTGAATTTTATTTTTCGTCAAGGTTAAGTGTATTATTTTAAAACGATTTTTTAGAGCGTATTTTATTTAATTGTTCTTATTTTTTATTATGTCTTCTCTACAGACTATTAAGTGTATTGAGAAATTATAATCAACTATTTTTTACTTAAAATTATAGTGAAGAGATTTCGAAATGAGTTCTTATAATCATTTTTATAATAGATTTGTTCAAAATTTATTTCATATTTTTTACTTGATTGAAAAGAATTTTTTACATTAAAAACGTTATACATTATTATATTCTTGATTAACAAATTTGGTGGTTGACAGTTGACGATAGATTTGAATTTTATTTTACTATGCCAAATTATATGTATCTTGATTTAACCCCAACATAATTATGGCAAATATGTGCTTGATAAGGAGATTAATGGCTTGCATTTTATGTTTAAAGCCAAAAAAAAAACTCAAGCCATGTTAGAGAGCCTAGACATCCAAACATAAAATTTTAACTTGATATTACATCCATTTTTTATATTTATATTGATTATTAATTTTGATGAATAAATATAACAGTACATCGCCAAAATTTATCTAAAAATATAGGGATATCCCAAATTTTTGTCATTACTCAATCATATATCATGTAGTATATGATAAAACGGTGTTTATTTCATCTAAAACCCAATTGATATCTTTGTCACTAAAATTTTTAAAAAGTAAATTTAAAAAATCTTTTATTGGATGATGTCCAATAGTAAAAAAAAACTTATTAAAAATAAAATAATATTATATATATATATATATATATATATATATATTTATAGAGAAAATAGTAAAAAAAAAATTGTTGTATTAATCTCACACTAAACTTTTGCCTTAGCAAGTTAGGTTGTACTGTTTAATTTCAACAAGTAACCTTCACTTTCTATTCCCATTTTTGTACAGTTAGTTGATTTATCACCTTGAAGATGTGATGGTGATCATTCATGCGACTATAATCACTTTGAAGGAAATGCCCATCTTCATATTTGAATAATTTAGATGGCATTTTAAATAAAATAAATAAATAAATAGGACAGAAGAAACAAAATGCTATTCTTAATTTTTATTTTTTATACCAATAATAATAATAATAATTATTATTATTACATTCGAAGAATTTGATTGTTGTACGGATAGAAGAATTTATTCGTCAGATGTTAAGGCGTCTTCGATCTTCGTATGTATTTAATCAAATACTGTGCAATTACAAAAAAAACGGTTCAATAATTGGCGGGACTCACTCCGTAATATATTATCCGACATTCAAGTCAGTATTTTTCTTAAATATTAAAAAAAGTCGATGATGTAAAAAGGTGTATAAAACTCGAGGAATTGCACTCTTTAAATGGAGTTTTAGATTGAGAGAGAGTGTGTGTGCGTTCTTATCGTTTTTATATACTTTAGTCTGAAAGATTTTCAGTTGTCCCTTTTGATGGGGATGATAGCTATTTATAAAAGGTGAACGACGATTAACCACTAAAAAAATTGACGAACGAATGTAACTAACGTCTAATGTCGTTAGTTGAGGAACCGCCTGGGTCGCTAATTTGACCTCGGCCATTTTTGTTGAAATGAGGCATGCAAGCGTTTGAGCCGTTAAATTTTGCCTTTTAGCCCGAAACTGTATTGGACTGATTTCTTTTTGCCGTTAAATATAATACTCATCAATAATAATAATAATAATAATAATAATAAATATAATAAAACTACAACAAAAAATGAACAGTATAATTCACAATACGGAAGGAACCGATTGCTTGCAGTTCTACCTTGTTGTGAGACAAAAGCATACGCAAAAATCATCTTTAGTTATTTTAATTATCTTATTTATTTAAATAATAATTAAAATTTATCAAAAATATTTATTATCAAAGATGTTCTTTTTATTTGACTCTAAAAAAAACCCAAAAATAAATAAAATAATTATAAAAAGGAGAACCAATTGCACCAAAATCCTGCGGTGCCCAACAATGTTAGAATGATGAATTTGGTATAAATTGATCAAATCAACTTCTTATAAAACGATATGCTTATTTATGATCGTAATAATAAAAATATTAATGACCAGTCCAACTATACTCACCTATTGTTAACTATTATTATATAATTGAAAAAATATATTTATTATAAAAATAAAAAATTTTATTTTTTTATATTAATCGTCCATTTTTATATAAAAATTTTAATTTAATAATTTTAAAATAATTAATTTTGACTAATTTTAGATTTTAAATTAAATCATAACCACCTATTTTAAAATATAATGTTGAGATCAATAATCATTTATATCTGTGGGAGATGGAGCTATCTGGAATCCTATACTGTAGCGGTATTCTCCTCTCATTTTCAAAGATAATATTTTTTTCCTTATACAAATTAAATAGCTTAGCATTTATCGTCACCATATTGTTACTAATATTCGATCATGACTGTAAGGCTCGAGTTCTTAATTTATGATAATTATAAATAATTAAACTAATATAATTAAAATTAAAGTTAAATAATGTAAAAAATTATGTTAGAAAGTCAAAATTTAATTGTGTGACTCGATACCTAAGAAAGGCCTGACAAGTGCCCAAGTGTAAAAAACCGTAAGGTCAGTACTCGAGGCACGCTTGAATAGCGCTTGCGCACTACAATCAATAGCTTAACACCTCGACGCTTGCTTAAATGATGCTCAAGCGTCACTCAATATATGAGTGACCGCCCGGCTGATTTCTGTTATTTTTAACAAAAGTTTCGAGAGAATAGAGAGAAGTAGATGAGAAGAAGAAAGAGAATGAAAGAATTTTATATATGATTTAATTTATTTTTATCGTGGTAGGTTGAGGTATCGTTGTAAAATTTATATTTAAATATTATTAAATAATAAATTAGTTAATTAATAATCAATTAAGTGATAATTATAAAATTAAAATTTAAAATATAATAATAATAATATATATTCCCGTTAATACTTATTTAATTTTCATCCAATTCACATTATAAAAAAAATTCATATAACACCCTATTATTATTATATTGCCATTATAATGCCGTACCAAATTCAAATTCTTGAAGTAAATAATATATACTTAGGTCCTTTTTAAAGTGTTATTAGCAATGTTTGCTTTGATTTTGGCCACGGAGGTTCAAGCTCAAGCATAGCCTAATCCAAATTTACAAAAATAACCCTCGATGTGAATTTTTTTTAATTAAATTTTTTTATCAAATTGAATATAATTATATTTGTAAATGACCACTTAAAAAGTAGACATGCCAAATCTAAAGTTAAATAAATAATTTTGAAAATATTTTTAATATTTTTCACCGTTCAAGAGAAGCGGGCTCTTGATTCTTCTAACAAGAAGTACGAATTTGATTCTCTTTTTTTAATCATTGGATTAAAAAATTTAATAATTTAAATTTAAATATTAAATAATTTTTAATATATTAAATTTAATATTTAATATATATTAATATTATAAAAAATTTAAAAATACAAATTATTAATAATATATTTTTATTTTTAAATTATAATTAATAAATTTTAATTCAATAATAAAAATAAATAAATTTATCATTCTCATAGAAAAAAACAGGAACCCGATTCTTTCGTTCAAAGGCTAAGGCCTGAGGCACTTGAATGGTTTGACCACAAGGCAATCCCGAATCCCTATTTTTTAGTGCACAAAAATTATTCAAAAAAAAAAAAAGTACAAATGGAGGGATGCGATTAGACGAAGGGAGGATGGTTCATTTTTGGCCGTTGATAGCGCTCCTGTTAGCGTCATGGCTCGTTCGTGCCAAACAAGAAGTCTTCCCCACCACCTACGCTTCCGTTGCCGTTTTAATATTATTTGATTATTTAGAACCCAAATTTATATTTTTATATTTATATTTTTTAATATTAAAATTATCCCATCAATTTAAAATTTTATTTGAAGTGAATTAAAAATCTATCGTTTTCCTTTTGCGAACTCATAAATCATAATAACAACCAAACACGTCATTATCATTTTTTTACCCCAGCGATGAATACCATTTCTATATGCCCTTCAGTTTCAAAACCCGCTTTATATGACCTTGAAAATTATTAAATATATATGGCATTTGCTGTATTTCTAGGAAAAAAGTTGTTGTATGCGGCTATTTTTCCTTGAGCATGTGTGGCAATGTATTAAATTTTATCACTTATATGGCGTATGCAATATGAGCAGGTAATGAAATTAAGATCAATATAATTATTCATAAATAATTACGACCTAATGATCAAAATTTGAGTTAAACATTATATACTAATATCATAAATAAAATTAATATGTCCTAAAATTTGAATTATTAAATGAGTTTGGGAGCCACCTAATCTTTTCAAGGGGTCCAATTAAAGTGGGTTTATTTTTTATTATTTCGAATTTGGAACATACGTAATACAACTAGTGGACAAGAAGTCAGAGGATGGCGGGACTTGTTCCTTAATATGTCGTTCGATACTCAAGTTAGAAATATTTCTCGATTATATAGAAAGATAGAAGGAAAATAAATATGCGTGGGTGCATACACGGGGAATGAGTGTTGGCGAAAAATTGGGTTTCCAACGAATGTACTCGATTGGGGAGCGGCTTAGGAACAGAGGGTTGAGTGCAGGTGAATGCGTTCAACCAGGGGGTAACTTTGAGAGACGGAGGATTAAGCTCTAATGAGTATGCTTGATTAGAGGGTGATTTTGAGAGACAAAGGGCTAAGTTTTGTTAAGTGTGCTCAATTAGGGGACAACTTTGAGAGATGAGAAATTAAACTCTAATGAGTACGGTCGACCGAAAGGTGATTTACTAAAGAGGGAGTTTTGTACTCATTAAGGGGTGACTGATTGATGAATGCACATGCAAACACGTGGCTAGTTAGAGGAAAAAAAGATTCTCAGGTGCTGATAATGAGGAGATGAATGCTTATCAGTGTCGACTCTGGTTACAGATAAAGGGGTTCTCTGCGCCACGCTCTACGAGCCGCCTTTACCAATTTTGTAGCGTGAGGATTCGAAGCTGACAGGAGGCCTGGACAACTATTTGTCAGAGCAGAAGAACGAGTTCTCTCTTAAAAGGCCAGGAGTGAGCGAAAACTTGCCTTCAGTGTCTTCTTCCTAGACTTCTCCTCCCTTTTTCTTTTCCTCCATTTTTATTGTCCCCCCTCTTTTTCCCCCATCCTTTTCCCCCTTTAAAAGGAGAAAAAGATGTATTTGTAGAAAAATGGCAACAACTAGATGTCGATAGGGCTTTAGTGGCACCACGATTCTCTAACGTCGCGTGGGCACCTTTTTCTACTTTTAGGTGGTCAGAGGGGGTAGTAGTCGGTGCGTGCAGTGTGACAGGCTAACAATCAAGCAGACTTTTGTGCTGAAATGAATCTGTTAGATGTGTGCCACTAGGCCAGGTTAATCTTGTGTTGGCCTCCATGGTCCGGACTGAATCTGTTAGAGATTATACATAGTTATGTTAGAAAAGAAAATACATATAAAAATAACTTTATAAATACAGAGAGTGAGAAAACATAAGTTTTAATTGATTTGTGCAAGTAGTTGTATTGCACTATTTTGAGAAAAAAAAAAGCTATATTATATGTCAATTATTATTATAACAAAATATTTTCAAATTTTCTCTCCCATGGTTTTCATTTTTGATCTTAATAAATTTTTCACATAAAATTCTTAATGGTACGTTTGTTTATTTTTTGTTATATTATGTTTAGTTCATTCCATTTCATGTTTATGGTTAAAAAACTATTTTTAAGTTGAATCTATTACTTATAAATCATAATTAAGCAATGGATAAGTTATGCCAATTTTAACTTAATTTTATATTTTATCTATTTATTCATATTAGTGGACTTATATAATAATAAATTATTGGACTAAATATCAATTTAGAAGGGAAATTTAAAAATATTTAAAAGATAATTTTATATAATATTACTAATCAAGAAAAATCCAATGAGCATCAGTTATTGTGCGGTTAGCGAAGTCCATAGTAAAATAAAACTACCAACCCCTTTCTCCTATGCTGCAGTTTTCAACAGCTACATACCCTAATGATGCATATGATGTTGAAAAGGTGATAAATAGACTTTGAATTTATTCTATTTAATTAAATAAATAACAAATGAGTCCCAAAGTCATATTCCTCTTTACCCACCCAAAAAAAAAAAAAAAAAGAAAAAAAGGAAAGGTATCCTTCCATCCCTTCCCTAATCCTACCTACCATATGCGTTGTGCCAATTAAACTGATAAAATTAAGATAATTTATTAATGTAATAAGCTATTAATAACATCCTACGTACCATATACGTTGCGCTAATTGAACGGATAAAATTAAGTTAATTTGTCAATGTAATAAGCTATTAATAACATCCCACGTACCAGATGCATTGTGCCAATCAAATGGATAGAATTAAGATAGATTTGTCAATTTAATAAGTTATGAATAGCATTACTGTTTGTTTGGGCGTCATGTCCCTTTTTATACTGATGAAAATACATTATTTTAAATAATGTAAAGTCATTATCTTGTCCTTCTCTCTTTAAATCAACTCAATTTTATTATACATTTAGAAAATTAGATGAACTTTTCATTTTTATTAAGTTAAAATATTTGTAAATAATACACCACATTAAAAAATTGATAATTTAACATACTCAATTTACAATAACTTGCCATGTCTCATTTTTAAAAGCATTTTGTGCCCTTTCTGTAGATTTTGTGTTGCGTAACCACACCAAATCGATACTGGTGTTGGTATGTAGCGGTGCATAGCAGCCCCTACCTAGCATTTAACTCTGCCATTGGATTTTAATTCAATTGGTAAGACTTAACCTTAACAAAAAATAGATTATTATTATTATTAAATATCCGAATATTTTGACATTTTAAAAAAAATAATAAAAAGATTTATACTATATTTTTTTGAAGTATTATGGAATCACCCCATGTAACCGGCTCCTCGATCCTTACAACATGCTTAGTGGTGGCCACCAAAGCTAGCCGCACCCTCTCAATGGTGAAACAAAGAAGTACGATTTATATGAACATAAATCAACCAATCGGGATAATTTAATATGACGATACGAACACAATACCAAGGCACACACATAAAAATGCCTCTTTATTAAAGAAAATTAGAAGACATTTTTGGGATGGCGCTTATGGCAATCAATAAAGCAGGATGATATTAAGAAAACATTTTTTGAACACTCTTAGGATATTTTAGAATTATGTTATATCTTACTAATTTATTTATACTAATAAACCCATATAAAAATTAATAGATAAATAAAATATCACGTTTTTAAGATATTCTAATAATATTTATTGGATATCTCTAAAATAATTTCCATAAAATATAAGCCCAATAGATGACAAGGGCAGCAATAAGCTCAAAAACCAAAGCAATAGCCTTTGGCAGGGCTCAGTGGTTCAACCTCATGGCTCATGCAATTGCCCATGCCCTTGGGCCCCCTGAAAAGCACATTCTCTAAACTACTATTTCCCTTTGTTACGTGCCTAATTTTAAGGGATTCAAACCAAAGTTTTTTTTAAAAAATGTCTGGTGCAAATTGCCCAGTTGCCCACCAAAAGACATCCCATTAAGGTAACTTATCGTTCACAATTTTAGGCTTCTGGCCTTTGAAACTCCTCAATGTATTTGTTATTCTTCACCAAAAGATGAAAAACCAAAATTACTAATGCTCAAGCCTCGTTTGCAGTAATCTACAGGCTTGATTGTTCAACCGGCTTACCACCAAAGAGTAAAATTGATAGATTACCTCCTAAATTGTATACTGTGTGTGTGTACATATAGCTTTATTCATATATTACTGTTAGGTTCTAGTATTAGGGCCCATGAAATATGGCCCAAAAGAAGGGCCCAAGTGAAAAGTCCAGATATATGTCCACGAACTAAGAGGACTAGACGGCCTAAGAGACTCAAAATCTAGGCTAGCTCCTTACGTTAGACTGGCTTAACAAGCCCGAGAATGTGGGCTAGTATCCCAAAAGCCAAAGTTACGGCAAAGGTCCGAGAGGTCCCTTTAACCAAAAGGAGTTTGAGGACATCGCAAATAGCTGACGACATCCAGGACGCCAGAGAAAAGGCCCAAGGACCAGAAGAAGGAGCCCTCAGATATGAGGACCAGAAGACGAAGCCCGAGAACCTCAGAAGTTTCATTAGGCCTCAGATTAGTCCGAGAAGTCAAGAAAAGGCACGAGGACCCTTCACACAGAACCAAAGATCCTTCAAGTCCTTCCAAAAAGAAGTTAACACCCGAGAGCTACCTCCCTCGAACGGGTCCACAAACTCACAAATGGACAGGGCGTGCCACACAAGGACGAGGACCAACTCATACATGGCAGAAAGCGCCAACTAAACAACTTCGCCGATTTCTAAGGAACCTGCAACCACTACAAGACGCCGCCTCCATAGAGCACGCCTAATCAAATTAAGACTGACGCCTAGAGTCTACATGCCTGACATGCTCAGACGTTATCAGCGGCGCCAGCGGCGCCAGTACTATGCATCCTTACACACGCCATCATTCCTGACATGAACAGCAGGGCAGGTGGATGACTCCCTCAGACACTAGACGTGACCAATAGGACAGTGGACAGCCTCTCGGCCACCCGTCGGCTGCCACGTGTATTCTCCCCAACGGCACAATTTCTCCTATAAATACCCAGCAGAGGCTCTTGCCTCAGGACCTTTTTTTTCCCTCTCTCCCAGGAGAACTAAAAAGAAGAAGGAAGAGTTCAGAAGCTTCCAAACGAAAAAGTCTTTCAAAGGAGAGAAGTTAAGGAAAGAAAAAGGGAAGATATTCCCAAAACTTGTACTTTATAAGATTTTCACCAAAAGTGAAGCATTTTCAAATGTCCAGAGCCTTGTAGTTTTTCCTCCTCATTTAAGAGGAGGCTTTCCACGAAAAATCTTGGTTTTAATCTTTCATTCTCCACATCTTACAATCCTAAACACTTGTGTTGCATTGGACCCTCGAAATCCGAAACGTAATATTGGCGCCGTCTGTGGGAATGCGTGACAAAAAGCTCACAACTCCCTACCATCACAGAACAACAAGCGCTCCGAAGATGGCAAGCAGATAAGACAACACGTCCACCAGGGAGATGGGACCCTTCGACAGGTGCCTCCCATCAGGTGGCACGACGAGTGGCGGCCCCAGTACTAGCGTGCGCAAGTTGGTGAAGAAGGTGGATAGCCTCTCAAGAGCAGTCCGTACCCTCCGCGAGAGGGTGGACGAGCAGTCCAGGGGAGCATATCCCGAAAGTTTGCGGCTAGCAGCGCCCCATGAGCGACAAGTTGCACGATCTCCTAGCGAGTTGAGGGATTACTTCAACCGAAAGAAGTCCATGGCCTAGGCCTTGAAAAAGAGAGGGCTCAAGAGGCTCTGGAAGATGGTATTCGAACCCAAGACCGGCGAAGCAAATCAGCCGGGAGGAAGAGAAGACCCCCTGCCCCCGAGGACAGGGGAAAGAAAAAGAAGGGCTGGCGCCCAACTGAAGGCCCATGGACCGTCCGGGCAAAACGAGCCTAAACGGATGGTCCTTGGAGGAGACGGGCCATCAGGCCCACCTGCCCTCACTGAGTTACTCACCAACATCCTGAGGCAGATCCGAGACAAAGAGTTCTTGATGTGGCCCAAGGCGTTGAAGAACCCGGAAGGAGGCGACTAGTGGGAATACTGCCATTACCACTGCAGCCACGGCCATGACACCGAGGACTGCAGGAAGCTCCAGATGAAAGTTGAGCGGCGGTAATGGAGGACTATTTTGACCGTTTCCTGCCACGACCCGGGCATGGCCTCGGATTAGTAGGACACAGTCGGTCACGCCGCTCAAAAGGCAAAGTTATAATGGGCACGGAGCACACCTGACCATTGACTGGGGGGCTGCACGCGCAAACTCCGTAAAGGCCAGCACAGGGCGAAACTGTCAAAAGGCCGCGGTAAGCAAGGGATCAGCGAGAGAGACGCCAAGGCTCAAGCATGCTTCAACCAGGACTCAGGGGACTAATGTAACGTGAGGATTCAAAATGGCCCTGGAGGCCACCCAATGTAACACGTATACATGAATGAAAGCATCCATTTATTATGTCTATTATGATGTATTCTCGTGCTCCCTCATCAACATCAAGGCAGCTCACAACTCAAAGCAAAAACTCGGCTGTGTCCGAGCGGCCCCAGAGGTCGTATTTCAAAAACTCGGTTGCATCAGAGCGGCCCCAGAAGTTGTATTCTAAAAACTCGGCTGTGTCCGAGTGGCTCCAGAGATCGTATCCCAAAAACTAGGCTGTGTCCGAGCGGTCTTAGAGGTCGTATCCTAAAAACTCGGCCGTGCCTTAGCGGCCCCGGAGGTAGTATTCCAAAAACTCGGCTGTGTCCGAGCGGCCCCAAATGTCGTATCCTAAAAACTCGGCTGCACCCGAGCGGCCCTAGAGGTCGTATTTCAAAAACTCGGCTACTCCCGAGCGGCCCCAGAGGTCGTATTCTTAAAACTCGGCTCCATCTGAGCGGCTCCAGAAGTTGAATTCCGACAACTACATCCAACGCCAAGAAACCCAAGAGGTTAAAAGACTAGAGAATCTTAAAAGAATCACGTGTTAGACTAAGGACAAGTTACTTAGTAGCACGCTATATAAAAAAACTCAGCCCTTCCCAAAGCGGCCCCACAAGTCTTATTACAAAAACTTTGACTCCGTCCGAGTATCCCGAAAGATCGAGCTCTAAGGACTTCGTGCAAAGCCATACAATCTGAAAAGTCAGAAGGCAACACAACCCTTTAAGGAAAACGCTTAAAGCTAAGGACAAGACACTTAGCATTGCATCACAAAAAAAAAAAAATACTTGTACAAATAAGGCAAAAGGTCCAAAGCTCTGATTCAGAGAGCACATGTTTTATTTATAAAGAAAAATTTATGTATAATGTTATAACAAAGAAAGAAAAGAAAGAAAAGAGACAATGTGTCACGGAAGCCCCTCTTGGCTCCCTTGTCCTCGAGCCTCCTGAGCTCCAGAAGGCCCCGCGTGGTCCGTCGGATCTGGCTTCTCGGGTGTAAGAGGTTCACCTTCGAGCCTTGCCCGAGAGGACCCAGAGAAAGGCCTCCCAGCAACGCCATATAAGTCTCCTGCTTAAGGCACTGGCGTTCCTGGGATCGAGGACAGCCACAGGAAACCGTGTATGAATCAATCGCAGCACTCAGCTGCACATATGAATGCCCTCCTAGTACTTGCTGTCCAACAATGAAGCGATCTCCATGGTCTGCACGGACGTCCTCAACCTCTCGCCCTGTCGAAGAACCCTCTCTTGGAGAAGCTCCTGCTGAAGTCCTAGAGCTTGACGGTATCCTCCAAAGAGGCAACTTTCCTCTCTGCTTCAGCCAGCTTTGCTTCAGCCTGTTGCGCAGCTTCCCGAGCGGCCCTCAGCGACTCCATCTCTGAGCGGGACTGGCGACTTCTCCCATCAGCTCACTAAGTCCTCTGATCAGATCCTGGAGCTGCAAACAGAAAGGCTCATCAAGACACAGGCAACTGGAAGTAAGGCAAAAGAAGAAGCGGTGTGTTACCTTAGAAACAAGAGGATCATGCCCTGGGCCACGCTCCCCAAGGGCCTCAGACTCCTGCGGGTCACTCTCAGGCGCCGCAGATGCCTCCTCAAGCACAAAACTTGAAATGGAGAAGAATAAAGGCCTCAACACTTGGAGAAGAAAACGAAAAGCAGACGCAGAAATGGAGAGTCGAGACGAGAAGGCCTTTAAATATTCTTGAAATTCAAAAGAGGTGCACTCATTACCCTCGCCACGCGTCGCTCGGCTATTCATCTCAGAAAAATGATGGCCTTGCCTTCCCAAGGCGCCTGTCAGCGCGTCACTTCAGTATTTAATGCCCTGCAAAACTCAAACGGCGGCGTTGGAAAGGTCTCGAACTCAGAGGAAGTTCTAGGATTATTCTCCACCAAACCTAGCACCACATTTACTTGAGGACACACATGCACTCGGACTACCGTTGCAAAAGGCCTAAGTTAGAATGGGGATGGTCATACTCTTGCCTCCTCAGGAACGTCCTTTTCAAGCCACAACGCGCGTGCGGACAAACAATAGCAAGAAGAAATCTACCTCCCAAAAAGAGCAGCGACTTCATGCCAAACGGTCAAGGACCTCGAACCCTTTGGCATGGGAGGCTATGTTGGGTTCTAATATAGGGGCCTAAAGGAAGGGTCCAAGTGAAAAGCCCAGAGATGTGTCCATGGACCAAGAGGACTGGATGGCCCAAGAGGCCCAAAACCCAGGCCAGCTTCTTACGTTAGACTGGCCTAACAAGCTCGAGAACGTGGGCTAGTGTCCCAAAATCGAGTTTTACGTGGAAAGTCTCCTCTTAAATGAGAAGAAAAAATCACGAGGTTCTAGGCCATTGGAAATACTTCACTATGGGTGGAAGTCTTACAGAGTACAAGTTTTGGGAATATCTTCCCTTTTTCTTTCCTTAACTTCTCTCCTTTGAAAGGCTTTTTCATTTGGAAGCTTTTGAACTCTTCCTTCTTCTTTTTAGTTCTCCTGGGAGAGAGGAAAAAAAAAAGGTCTTGAGGTAAGAGCCTCTGCTGGGTATTTATAGGAGAAATTGTGCCGTTGGGGAGAAGACACGTGGCAGCCAGCTGGTAACCGAGAGGCTGTCCACTGTCCTATTGGTCCGTCTAGCACCTGAGGGAGCCGTCTACTTGCCCTGACGTCCATGTCAGGAATGATGGCGTGTACAGGGAAGCATGTTGCTAGCGCCGCTGGCGCCGCTAGTAGGGCCTGAGCATGTCAGGAATGCAGACTCTAGGCGTCAGTCTTGATTTGACTAGACGTGCTCTGTGAAGGCAGCGTCTTGTAGTGGTTGCAGGTTTTTTGGAAATCGACGAAATTGCTTAGCTGGCGCTTTCGGCCATGTATGAGTTGGTCCTCGTCCTTGTGTGGCACGCCTTGTCCCTTTGTGAGTTCGCGGACCCGTTCGAGGGAGGTAGCTCTCGAGTGTTAACTGCTTTTTGGAAGGCTTTGAAGGATCTTTGGTTCCGTGTGAAGGGTCTTCGGGCCTTTTCTTGACTTCTCAGACTGATCTGAGGCTTAATGGAACTTCTGAGGTTCTCGGGCTTCTTCTTCCTGGTCGTCGTATCTGAGGGCTCCTTCTTTTGGTCCTCGGACCTTTTCTCTGGCGTCCTGGATGTCGTCAGCTATTTGCGATGTCCTCGAGCTCCTTTTGATTAAAGGGGCCTCTCGGACCTTTGACCGTAGTTTTGGCTTTTGGGACACTAGCCAACGTTCTCGGGCTTGTTAGGCTAGTCTAACGTAAGGACTGGCTTTGCTTTTAGGCCTCTTGGGCCGTCCAGTCCTCTTGGTCCGTGGACACATCTCTGGGCCTTTCACTTAGGCTCTTCCTTTGGGCCGTAATTTATGGGCCCCTATACTGGGACCCAACAGTTATAAATGCATATAAACTTAGAATAAAGTCGACACTATCACCGACTTATAACTTATGCGGACTTTAGAAACTAGCAAGCACATCATTAGTGATTGTAAAAAAGCTAAGGAGATTTGGCAAGTCATACTATGAACCGAATAAAACCTGGGTATATACTCTTAAATCCTCCCTGCATGGCTTATTTATAATATGATATCTATAGATAATAAACAAAGTATCCTTTTCCTATAACAATTTGATAGTTGTGAGTATGGCACAATAAATCCATTTTTAAGGGAAGATTGTAATTTATAATCTTAGCCTAAGAAATTAATCAGCTTACTAGTTTTTAATTTTAAAAATGCTCACTTTTTCTTATAACTATACCAGAGCTTTATAAACAGGATTAACAAATTGATTCCTTGAAAGTTGAATGAATTAAGATAAATACAAATACTAACATTAGAGATTATAAGGTTTAATAGGTGCTTGGAAATTTTAACTAGTTGAAAGTATAGATATTCTAAGGCAAAAATCTTGACAATTTGGCATACTTTTATAAGTATGTAAAGTAAACAATATAATTATCAAAATCGACTCAACTACAATAATTCAAAAACTCAACAATTGTGCCAAAAAGATATGTTTAAATAGAGACCTAACTACAGACTGTAAAACCATCTTAGAGAGATATTAAGAATGTAATGCATCACACATCCTCAAAAAGGTAACTAAGCAACTACATACTAGAAAAAATTGAAAAATATTAGAAGACATTCAAGTAAGAATAGATCACTTACCCATTTTCTGAATCGTGACCTGATCTTAGTAGCAAATTTTAATGATGATATAGTATAATTTTGTTTTATTTTTATATTATTATTATTTTTCTTGTTTTTTTGGCTGTACTAACCAAAAAATGGACAAGTTTTACAATTATATCATAGAATTGAATTTATGGGCTTCAAAATTATCCCCATGAATTTTATACAGTACTTATACAATATGTATAATATACATTATAGTACACTTCTAAAATCCTATTTGTTCATCATTTTGTTGGTAGGTTTTAACAAAAAAATTATACCATTTTTTATAATCCCCATTAACAAAGGTACTTTACTTGGGAATATATAAATATATATTATATCTAGAATTTTTCAACTAATACAAAGAAAAAATTATAACATGGTAAATGATTGGAATGATGTAGTAAGATTGGATCAAATAGTGTGGTGGTACAGAAAATAAGATGATATAAAAATTCCAATTTATTAGTTACAATAAAATAAAAAGAGTTGTAAGAAAAGGCCCTATTTCTATTAAAATATGCGGCCATAAGAAAAATTATATTAATATATTTATTTTATTATTGTAATTTATAAAATTATTGTAAGATGTGCAACAATGATATATTATAATTATCAATATAGATGTATATTTATATAAATTTTGTATTTTTAATAATAAATTGGTATGAATTTTTTGGGAGTGGATTGAGAAATGCTCTATTTTTTTTAAAGGGATGATGAGAGTTATTATTTTAATTTTAATTATTTGAAAGTAATTAATTTTAAATATTTTTTTTAAAGTTTAATTAATTAAATTAGAATTATTTATTTAATTTAGATAATTAATATATAAAAAATGAGTCATTTTTAATGACAGACGTAGCTTCCCGAAAGAGGGTGGTTAGGCAAGCATATGCCACGGACGACTGCGCCTGCCGTCTCTCTTTCCATTTCCTTCTCATTCTCGGACTACTCGAAACAGAGGAAACCAAATCCGTAGTGGTTTGTTGAGCCTCTCCGTCTTCTTTCTTTTGGATACAAGAAATTTCTTGGGGAATCTTGGACCGTTGGAGCTGAACAATGCGATACAGATCAACGCAGAAGCAACAATTGAACTCGGCCGCGACTCAGCTTGGATAATGGAACTCACCGAGTCAGACTGCAAGCCTCCAAATCGCTCTATCCTCACCATCGATCTCAATGAAACCCCTTCCTCTTCAGAAACCCTACCTTCTCCCTCCTCCGCTTTCCCTCTCTCTCCTACCTCTATGGTGCGTTCCTTTCATGACAATCATCCGCCGGCGGAGGGTCCTCCCGCCGACATTCCCGGAGAGGGGTGGGCGTCGTCGTCGTGCGGCGCCTGTGGTCGGCCGGAGGTCCGGGGGCATGTAGTGGTGTGCGACGGCTGCGAGCGAGGGTTTCATTTTGGCTGCGCAGGAATGAGGGGGAGGCAGGCGGCGTTGTTGGAGGAGTGGGTGTGCGGGGAATGTTTGAGTGGCGGGGTTGGAAGTAGGAGGTGGCCTTTGGGGCGGAAGCGAGGCGGCGGAGTTAGGCTGTTGGATATGAATTTGTCCCCGCCGAGCGATGACGATGGGGGAGAGGGGGCCGGGGATGGTGAGGGGAGTGCTGAGTTGTTGATGGCGCGGGATCCGAGGTACGAGGCTTCGCGCATTTGTTTAGTTTTTTCCGCTGCTCTTGGCGGTTCACTATCAGTGAGTTATTCGCTGTTTTTGTTCCTTCATTTTTGTTTGAATTAGGGGTTCAGAAGTTGCATGAATTTACATGCTTTTCAGTTGAAATACTCTATTGGAAGGAATTGACTGTCGTGCATGTTGAGTTCTCTGTTTAACGTTGCGTTGGTTGAATCATATATGGTGCACTTATCTTAAGAAGCTTTTCTGGTGTGCCACAGAGATATAAGTTCAAAATATTGGCTGCAGTTGAAATGAACCGATGTTGGTTACTTCTGGACGCATAAATGGAATTGTTTAATTCTGCTCGACTCAGACTTTTGTACCTGAGTCAGAATAAAGATGTGCCTTTTGGCTTTCAATAGTCTGTGGCAGATTGAAGTCTAAATTTGAATCTTTAGCTTAATCGGGATGATTCCTCTTTGAACTATAGCTGCTTGGAGATTCATATATGCATTTTTCCCCTGAAGCCTGCTCTAAACTTAATTGGATAATTAGGTTCGATTCTACAGTATTTCCTCCTGTGTTATGATAAAGGCTGAAACAAAAAAAAATTTTCTAAACATATAGTCAGTTATAAGCATTGCTACTGTTTTATATAATAAGAGAAAAATTCTCCATACTTCATTGCCTTTTTATATGTATTGCACTTTCTAGTGGTAGTGTACAATTGTGTGATGTTGAATATAAAACATTCAAATAACCATAAGCTAGCCATTGAAAAACTACCATGGAAGACTAATATGACCTATCCACTTAAAGAAAGGAAGAAATCCAACATTATAACTTTTGTTAGAGCTCTATCAAAGTCAATGAAGTGCTTAATTGGCTGACCAAATTGTGAATGCGATAATGATTCACCTTCAATGAAGAAAAAATGCTTTAACATGATCACAACACATGAATTTTTTAGTCCAAATGTATTTACTCTCAAATAATTGATATTTAGCAGAAATCAAGTAGAAAAATCCAATAAGCAGATATTGGGAAATATGAAGAGCATCTAAGGGATGAAGCCAGTTCATGAATTTAAGATTTTAAAAAGTACAAAAAATTAGTTATTTGAGGACAGTCATTGCATTTTTTTTTGGTTATAGGTGTCATAATTTTGTTCCCAGATGCACTAGGGTCACGTTTGGTCCAGTGAGATGTCATGTAATGGAATAAACTCTGTCATGAAATGATGAAGCTGGCTTGATTGCTAAGCATCATCACATCTTTGTGCTTGGTTTTAACCAACTACAAACATTTTGCAACCAAAATTTGATATATTTTCTAAAATATCTTTCAAGATAGAAGACAGGAAAGTGTGCCACCAAGTCGTTGAAGTATTGATTTGGAAATGTTCTTTTCTTTATGTTTGAGAGACAAGATTGTCAATGAGTTGAGGCAAAACAATGGCAATTCAGGCAAAACAAAGGAGGCGGGGACTCCGCCGCGGACGCTGAGGGGGGAATGATGGCTGAGATGGTCCGAGAGGTGGCAGAGGCTGAGGAATTAGGCGTCGCTGACTTGATGTCCCTTGATCCTTCTGAGCATCCCATTGCAGTCCAAGCTGAACAACTGTCTGAGCTCCCAGGGGATGCTGACGTTGGGGCAGGCTCCTCAGTGCCTTTTATAGCTGCGGAGCATGTGCATGAGGAGGCATCTGCGGCACCTAAGAGTGACCCGCAGGAGTCTAAGGCCCCTGGGGAGCATGGCCTAGGGCATGATCCTCTCGTTTCTAAGGTAACCCACCGCTTCTTCTTTTGTTTTACTTCCAATTGCCTGTGTCTTGATGGGCCTTTCTGTTTGCAGCTCCAGGATCTGATCAGAGAGCCTCCAAAGAGCCCGCGGATTGAGGTCTCTGAGGATCCGCCGAGCGTTGCTGGTGAGTCTTCCTCAAAGGATGACCGCGTCATAGCCCCTATGGTCAGGAAGGCCGCGGGGCTGACTTCTGGTCATTCTGCGGAGCCCAGGTCGTCGCAGCACCTTCCTCTGGTATCGAGGCCCGTCCTGAGGCCTCTGCCGTCTCTGCGGATCATCCTTCTGATGATCCTGCAGCTTTTGGTGCCTTGGAGGAGGTCGTAGAGCCTCATGAGATGGAGGCCATCGCCGATGTTACTGCCGGGGAGATCTTTGATCTTCTTAGTGGCGAGGAGGTTGTGGTCGCGGTCTTGGAGATCCCGGCCGTCTCTGACGTCCCGGAGGTAGCGGAGCCCCCCATCCCTTAAGGTCCTTCCTCCGAGGCCGCTCTTGATGTTCCTGCGGTGCCCGCGGAGTGCGCACTCGTGCCCGAGGTCCCAGGGGAGATTACCCCCACTGAGGATCCTGTCATTTCTCAGGTACTTTGCTACCTTCCCCTTTGTTTCACTTTCTGTTGACTGCTTCTAAGTGGGGCTTTGATTCTTTTTGCAGCTCCAGGATCTGATTGGGGGCCTTAGCCGATCAAAGGGCAAAATTGCTCGGTCTCGACGGGAGGTGGAGTCTTTGAGGGCCGCCCGAGAGAGATCCGGCGACTTCGTGCGGCACTTGCTTCATGAGGAAGCCACGAGGCTCTTAGAGGCTCGATATGGCTTTGATGGAGCGAAACCTTGACTTGAGGAGGACGCAAAGGACCTCGGTGAAGATTGCGACATGGCCCCGTCTTTGGAGGCCAAGTTTTGGGGCAGTATTCATTTATGCCGCCCGGTTGATGCGGGTCTGTATCCACATTTCCCAGCTGTTGTGTTGGATCCATCGTGTGCGAGTGCCGTGCGTCCTCGGGATGTGTACGGTCTTGAGACGGAGCCATTCCACAGGTCCTCGAGTCCTAGCTCCTCAGCGGGTACTCGCCCATCGAGACCCGGTAGGGAACTTCAAGCCATGGGAAGATCCTTCGTCTTTAGGAGAGCCATCTGGAGCCGTTCTACCTCAGGGCCCCTGCGAGGGCTAGACTTCGTTTCTCTTTTTTGGTTGTATTGTATATATATATTTTTTTATGAAATAAAAAGAGATCCTTGAGTTTATCACAAGTGCCTCTTTTTCTTTTTTTTTTTTTTACAATCAAGTTTTGTTATGACCTCAAGGGCCCGACCTGCAGGGCCACTCGGTGTATTAGGGATTTTTGTTGCACGACCACTGGTCCCCCGTGGGGGCCGCTCGGGTTGGCGCCCAAGTTTTGTTGCGACCACCACTGGGTCCGGCCGGGCCAGGGCGCTCGGGTTAGGCGCCCAAGTTTTGTTGCACGACCCCAGGTCGTTACTTGGGTTGGTGCCCAGTTTTGTTGCGACCCTTTGGTCCCGGCCGGGCTCGGGTTGGCGTCCAAGTTTTGTTTGTTGGAGACGGCCCGCTTTTCACTGGTAGTACTTCCTTAGGTGAGCGGCGTTCTAGGTCCGAGGAATCAGCTTGCCATCTTGGGTGCGTAGCTTATAAGCTCCTCCTCGAAGGATAGCCGAGACCAAAAACGGCCCTTCCCAATTTGGTGAGAGCTTGTTCCTTCCCGCTATTTTTTCCGTGGCTTCTACGCTTCTTAGTACGAGATCCCCGACCTCGAATGGTCGCGCCTTCACCTTCTTGTTGTAATAGCGGGCCACTCGTTGTTGGTAGGTCGCTACCCTAAGTCTCGCCTGGTCGCGAACTTCCTCGAGGGCATCGAGGCTTTCTCGAGCCTTTGGTATTATCCGTTCTTATTTGAAGCACCCAACCGGGGCGATAAGGCATACTTCTATTGGGATGACAACTTCGACCCACATGCAGTTGAAAGGGTCTCTCTCGTGGGCTCGTGGCGTCGTCTGTATGACCCGGAGGAGGCGAGGGCAATTCGTGTATCCATGAGCCCTCGGATAATTCCGGCTGGTTTTTAGCCCATGTAGGATCGTGCGGTTTGTCACTTCCACTGCCGCCGTTGGCTGCCGGTGCATGCCAGCGTGTACACGGGTTGATCCTCGGACTCGCGCGATGCCAGTGAACCGCTTTCCGATGAATCTGCGTCCGTTATCGATCCACGATGCACTCGGGTACTCGAACTTTGCACACGATGTTCTGTCGGAGGAACTCCGTCGCGTTTTGCTCTGTTATTCTGGCGAGTGGTACCGCTTCCACCCATTTGGTGAAGTAGTCAATTCCCACAATCAGGAATTTCCTTTGTCCAGGAGCGAGAGGAAAGGCCCGAGGATGTCGAGCCCCCATTGGGCGAATGGCCATGGGGATTACAGCGCCCGGAGATCTGTGTGGGGGCGATGGCTCATGTTACTGTGAAGTTGGCAACTCTCGCATTTGCGCACGAAATCCAATGCGTCATATTTCATAGTCGGCCAGTAGTACCCTTGCCTCATGAGCTTAAAGGCTAGATTCTTTCCCCCAACATGGGACCCGCATATTTCGAGATGCACCTCTTGCAGGGCGTATTTGGCTTCTTCTGGAGCGAGACACCTCAAGTAAGGGGCCGAGAAGCCCCGTCGATACAGCCGGCCGTCTACGATTGTGTACCAACCCGCTGTCTTCTTTATTTTCTTGGCCGTCTACGATTGTGTACCAAAATTTGATATATTTTCTAAAATATCTTTCTCTAGAAAGGCCCAGGAAAGTGTGCCACCAAGTCGTTTTAGAAGTATTGACCTGGAAATGTTCTTTTCTTTATGTTTGAGAGGAGTTTGTCAATGACCTGAGGCAAAACAATGCTCGGACAAGCCAAAACAAAGGAATACGGGGACTCTGGGCGGCTCGGACACAGTAGTTTTTTTAGAATAATCGACCTGGCAGGTGGCTCGGATCAGATGTCCCTTTTTGAATACGACCTCTGGGGCCGGTTGGACAAATGCGGTTTTTAAAATACGACCTCTCGAGTGCCTTTTATGTCGGACATGTGCACGAGGTTTTTGAAATGACCTCTCCCCAGGGCCCCCTGGGAGCATGGCCCAGGGCATGATCCTCTCGTTTCTAAGGTAACCCAGTTTTCTTTTGCTTTAAGTTGTGAGCTACCTTGATGTTGATGAGGGAGCATGAGAATACATCATAATAGACATAATGAAGGGACGCTTTCATTCATGTATATGTGTTAGATTGGGTGGCCTCCAGGGTCATTTTGAATCCTCACGTTACATTAATCCCCCGAGTCCTAGTTCTTCGATAGGGTGCTTAAGCCTCCGTGCGTCTCTCGCTTCATTCCTCCAACTTGGGAGGTGGCCTTTTGATAGTTTCCGCCTATTCATCCCGCCTTTCTTTGTTGGCGCGTGTAGCCCCCTAGTCGATGGTCAAGCGTGCTCTGTGCCCATTATAACTTTGCCTTTTCGGGTAGGGCCGAGGTGAACCTCTTAACCTCAAGGGCCGACCGAGGCGCATCCTGGCCGGGCCTTGTTGGGCCAGGCTCGACACAAGAGAAAGCGGCTCAAGATAGCCTTTTCTTTCTTTGTTATTACTAAATTTTCTTTATGAATAAAACATGTGCTCTTCCGCCCCGAGCCTTGTTTGTACAAGTAGTCCTTTCTTTTTTGTCATGGCCTAAGTGTCTTGTCCTTAACTGGTAATTGACCGGTTGTCTTCCCATTGGGCTCACCCCTTAGGGGTTCTTGGCGCCTTGGGCCACCTCGAGAACTCTTCGTCTTGGATTTTTATATAGCCTCGGGATGTTGGTGAGTGACCTTTTAGGGCCTGGGCCTTGGCGTGATGGCCCGTCTCCTCCAAGGACCATCCGCTTTGGGCTCGTTTTGCTCTCGACGGTCCATGGGCCTTGCCGAATTTCTTTTTCTTTCCCTTGTCCTCGGGCGCAGTGTTCTCTTCCTCCCTACCGCTTGCTTCATCGGGCCTGGGTCCTCAAAGACCGTCTTTCGTAGCCTCTTGAGCCCTCTCTTTGTCGGGGGCTCGGGCCGTGGACTTCTTTTTCACGACCTGAGGTAATCCCTTCTTTCGCCAGAGTGACAAGTTGACCTGCGAGCTCTTTCTTTATGCTAATATCGGGGCAACTTGTTTTGCAACTTGTCAGCTCGGACGGGTTTTTTCTTTGCCAACTTTTTTTGGGGTATGCTCTTGGGCGGTTGCTCGTCCACCTCTCGACGGAGGGTACTGTATAGTTTTTGTCTTAAGAGGTCAGACCAGTCGATTTTGCTTTAAGTTCTTCACCAGCTTTTGTGAGACGCTAATAATCGGCCGCCACACTGTGTATATGCCATTAGCCCTCGATGGGAGGCACCTCCGTCGAAGGGTCCCATATCCCTTAGCGACGTCTTGCTCTTATCCGGCCGCCATCTTGGAGCGCTTGGCGCGTGTTGCCCCGTGATGGTAAGGAGTTGTGAGCTTTTGTCACGCTTTTCCTGGCGTGACGGCGTCCCTTGTTGCGTTTCGAATTTCGGGGGTCCAATGCAAACAAGTGTTTGGGATTGTAAGATGTGGAGAAGGAGAGATTAAAACCGGATTTTACGTGGAAAGTCTCCTCTTAAATAAGGAGAAAAAATCACGAGGTTTTGGGCTTTTGAAAATACTTCACTATGGGTGGAAGTCTTACAAAGTACAAGTTTTGAAAATATCTTCCCTTTTTCTTTCCTTAACTTCTCTCATTTGAAAGGCTTTTTTGTTTGGAAGCTTCTGAACTCTTCATTCTTCTTTTTAGTTCTCCTGGGAGAGAGGAAAAAAAAAAGTCCTGAGGCAAGAGCCTCTCGCGGAGATTTATGGTATTTATAGGAGAAATTGGCTTGCTTAGTTAGAGAAGACATGTGGCGGGTGGGTGGCCACAGCCGAAGGGTCCATATCCACCGTCCTATTGGTCACGTTTCTTGGGCGCTGAGGGAGTCGTCCACCCTTTTTGTCCATGTTAGGAATGATGGCGTGTGCGGGGGCATGTCTGGCTTTGTATTTGGGCTTGTAAAAGTGTGGGTCAAGGGCCTCCGCTGCGCCATCTTCGGAGGCGCTTGTTGGCGTTTTTTGTCCATGTTCCCGGTGTGAGGCCGTTTTTTTGAGCATGTATTTCGGATGTGGAGAAGGAGAGATTAAAGGACCTCATGTAAATCTTCACTATGGGTGGAAGTCTTACAAAGTACAAGTTTTGAAAATATCTTCCCTTTTTCTTTCCTGACTTCTCTCATTTGAAAGGCTTTTTGTTTGGAAGCTGTGGAGCTTCGGCTTCTTTTTAGTTCTCTGGGAGAGTTCCTAGAAATCGAAAAAGTTGCTTAGTTGGCGCTTTCGGCCATGTATAAGTTGGTCCTCGTCCTTGTGTGGCACGCCTTGTCCCTTTGTGAGTTTGCGGACCCGTATGAGGGAGGTAGCTCTCGGGTGTTACCTGCTTTTTGGAAGGACTTGAAGGATCTTTGGTTCCGTGTGAAGGGTCCTCGGGCCTTTTGCTTGACTTCTCGGACTAAACTGAGGCTTAATGAAACTTTTGAGGTTCTCGGGTTTCTTCTTCTGGTCCTCGTATTTGATGGCTCCTTCTTCTGGTCCTCGTATTTGAAGGCTCCTTCTTATGTGGCACACCTCCCTTTGGCGGACCTTTTCTCCGGCGTCCCTTTGTGAGTTGCTCTTGGATGTCAATCAGCTATTTGCGATGTCCTCGAGCTTTTTTTGGTTAAAGGAACCACTCGGACTTTTGTCGTAGCTTTGGCTTTTGGGACACTAGCCCATGTTCTTGGTCTTGTTAGGTCCTCGATTTAACGTCCTTCTTGCTCCTCGTATTTGAAGTTTTGGGTCTCGGGCCTTTTCTGCCGTCTTGGATGTCATCTCTATTGGTTCCTCTCGGACTTTATTGACACATCTCTGTGTTCTCGGTCTTGTTAGGCGCCCTTCGTAAGGAGCTAACCTCAGGGCCTCTTGGGCCGTCCATATTTTATTGGTACGTGGACGCCATTATATTTGGACCCAACACATTATATACGGATTAATATATGAAATAAAAAAAAAATCTTATCTCTTTCTTTTTATCACAGGGACCTATTTTAAAATTGCAATCATATGAGAGAAGGGAAACAAAATATGATAGATGGTTCTCTAGCAAATGTTTGAGGATGCTCGTTGAGAGGCCGCTCTTGACAGAAGAGGAGTATGTCACGGTCAATATTGCTTAATAATCAGGGTTGTAATTCTAATCTTAACGGACTCCTCGAGTGCTCTGCGGACACATTCATAAGAGTACTAGAGCAATACCTGAACCCTTGGAGTCAAATGGCACCGAGGATTAGCTGAATTTTGATGGGGAAGAGGAGTATGTCGCCAGAAGGATGGCTTAGGCTCAAACATGGATGGGCTTCCAAGGAAACCAAGGAGCTGCAAGGGAAAGAGGGATTTTCAGAGACTACTAAGCAGATCAATTAAATAATTAATTAAATTTTAATTTAGGTGTGACAAATCAAATATAAAAAACTCGACAAATTAAAACTCGTATAAGACTTCATCGAGTAACTGTCGAAACGACATAATCATGACTTGCTTGAAACAATCGTAAGAAAAAAGTCCAAATAATAACATCGACTCATTCACATAAAGAAATAAACCAAACAATTCTCAGTGTATAACCCGAGGGCCTACATTCAGCCGACTCCAAATTCTCAATTATAGCCCAAACAAAATCATCCAAAAATTGATATACAACCGATACTATTTATCTAAATAAATATGATACTCACCAGTGATTGCGATGCCGTGTCGAATCTCAACCCTACTCCTGTAATATGGCCCAATCATCTATTTTAAAGGGACAAAATATAAAACATGAGTTTAGAGCTCAACAAATATCATATATGAGCAAACGGATCCAACAAATCAAAATGAGGGTCAAGGAATAAGTACCAAATTAGAAAACAGATATAAATCCAAATCGCCAATACAAAAATCTAATATCCAAATCCAACAAAATTTAATATCCAAATTCAATTGTAGTTCTGTATACAAATCAAATATCAAATTTAAATAAATGTCCAATCCAAAAGCAGTCCCCTTAAGACACACACATATATAATAAAAATGGTTCAGACCGATTCCAATAAGTAGATGTCTAAACCAAAGTTCAATCTATATCTAAATTTAAGACCCGATCAGCTTGTGATCCAAGGCAAAATCCAATAGCCAGTTGATCCAATCGCGTGCTTAGAAGTAGAAACAACATCACATCAAATATTCCAAATGTTCGAATCAAAACAGATATTTAAAACTAATGTATGAGACATATCAAAATCCATTTGTCGGCAAAACCGGTGAATCTCAAATCTAGGTCTAAAAATTCAAATCCAAATATCAAAATATATGCAGAAACACAAAATATATATCAAATTTAAGTTCTGATTATTTAAATACAAGCTTGAGAAAAATGTTACTCTTGACCTGATAATCTCAGGCCAAATCAAATGTAGGTAAAGACAGCATGCTAGGTTACCTATATATTATGTCTCCTATATGTAAGGTTGCTTACTATATTTCGCAACCCACGATTTTGGGTGCAATTATTCAAGTTGTCAGATATATTCGAGAGTCCGAATATATATAAATTCAAATAAATCATCCAAATGAGAATGGTCACTATGTCCAAGACATTCTTGCCTCCAAAAAGAAATTTTTAATAGCAAATATCTCCCTATCAGAAGCTAATCAGAATATCAAATAACAAATTCGAATGTAATGACCACAACTTGACACATGCATGTGAAAATACACAGTAAAATGTAAGTTTTATACTCATTTTTATACAGATATATTGATATAAAAATATTTATTATCCAATAATTATCAATTTTTTTAGAGAATCACAAAGCCCTCAAATATTAACAGAAATAAAACAAATACCTCAATCGACCAGTAAAAATGTCATACGTGCACAAGAAAATAAGCGGGCTAATTAAAAGTACACCCACGAATTTAAAGCCTCCAAATCGGAATAAAAATATATCAGATACAAAATCAGACAAAGAATAGGGTTATAGGATGCTTACCTCAACTTTACATCAAGCAAATCGGAAAAAATAATGCTCTGAGGTATCCAAATCGTGCTTTCTCTCTCCTACCGGCTCGTCCTTTCTCTCTCTATCCATGCAGTCTCTTTCTCCTGCGTGATACGCTGCTGCCACTTTCAACTCCCTACTGTGGACTTTTAGGAGAGCATGTTGATCCCCATTATGTGAGGTGCATACCTTTGCCTCTTTCAACTCCGCACCAACTGTCTCTAAACTTTAGGCCCACTGACTTACCCGGCCCCAAGGTTACAACCATCTTTCAATTTTCAAGGCAGCCAGCAGCTGTGCCCATGGTTGTGAAGAAAGGGAGACATTGTCCCATGTCTGCATCAAATATGATAGAGTTACCAGTCAACTTGGTGTCTATAAAATGTATTGTATTATTGATATAATATATCATCAACAAAGCATCAATTGGGGGACTTCTTGAACGATACACTATTGCCTGCAATAAAACTTTTCCATCATTTCTCATTAAAAAACCTTGTATATCTGGAAACGCTTTTGAACATCAGGATTACAGCAACAAAACTGGTGACCGGCAATGTCTCACATCATGTCAGGACAAATAATTTTAAGTATATTTTGGTTTTATTTTATTGCTAGCTTTGTCCCCGTTGACATTGTGATATTATGCAGCCTAGTTAGACATGATTTATATGCACTTTGATAAATGTATTAGTTTTAGGCACGGGAGATTACTAAAAATGAATTCCATAAATTTGTACAGAAAACATTAAAATCAGATAAAATGGTGTAAGGCAAATACAGTGAGGTATGAATGCCTCTGAAGTTCATCTAATCTAAACTCTCCATTGATAAACGCTGTCAAGGTTGATTGCCCAGGGCTTTTTTTGTAATGCATTTTTGTACAAACTTAAGGGGTTGGAGAATTGAACATGCAACCTTTTAATTGTATTACCTGTTGCATCGTTTAATTGAAACCTTCTCAAACTCATGCAACTTCTTCCGTCGCTGATCAGGTAGCAGCTTTGCATAGGATGATCACATTAAAAATAATCAGGCAAGACATCCATTTCTTGGTATACCCCTCAAAAAAACACCATATACAATGATACAATGACCTTTCTCATGAGCCAATTCAACAACTAAAAGTGCATCAATTCTTCAGTATAAATAAAATCAGGCTTTAAATAACTACAACTGACCCCATCTTCATCGTAAGAACACAGCAAGTGGCAGCAATATCATCATAAGAAAAATTAGCCCAAAAAAAGGAAAAATAAAAGATTATCATCACTGTGGTGAAGCATCAGATTTTATTTTTTTGGAGCCTCTACACTCTTTTCCTCCATCAAAATTAATTATAAATGTGTTTTGCAGTTTCCAGCTTCTTGTACATTATGTTTTCAATGCAACTCATCCAAGAAAGGTGAAACAAGACATTACAAGTCCTCCATAGACTGGCTAAAACCATTCTAGCCATCAAACAAACCATAATTGTTCTAGGTGAATATATAGAGGTTAATGTTTTATAGTAATCTGATAAGGGCCCTTCTTTTACGAAGAATTACCGGACTACGTGGAGCAGGCAATCGGGAGAACTTGGGTGCCAAACAGCAGAGCCACAGATTGGTGGTTTTATAGTAATCCTCCATATTCGGAGAGGATTGTGTATTCAACAGTTAACTGTGTAAGCCATAATTTCAGAACGTTTGGTGGTGTTGTGGTCATTGATGAATTTGGACGTGTTACCAGTCAATTGGAATTTGGTATTGGACCCAATATTTAGCCATCCAATAACAAAATTTGTTAAGAAAAATGGCATCCGACTAGCAAAGTAGGAATAAACAGCAATGAAAAAGGAACAATGAAGGAGTACACCAAGATTTTACATGAAAAATCCTTCTAAAATAAGGAAAAAATCACGGGATATTTAGTCTACAAACAAGTTTCATTATATGAATTTGGTTACAAAAACACACGGCTACACAAGCCCTTGAGGTGAAAACTGAAAAATTGAGCACGAGAATACATAACATTACACTTTATTTTCACTCACTACTTTTCTCTTTCTTCACATACTTTTCACTTCTCTTCACGCATCACCCACATATTTCCTGAACTCAATATATATACATATACAAACTACCTAAATAACCGCCTACTCAGCATAGTAGATGCGTGTACTGGTAGCAATCCGGCATACGTACAACTCTGCAACGGCTCTGTGGCGGCTATACAAATCATCGTACTCTATAGAGATAGCACCCACTCTGCAGAGATTGTGCATATTCTCCATAGATCACGTGTGCCCAGTCAATCTTCTCCGCTGGCACACCCATGGGCCATACTGCTTCTCTTGTGGATGGTCAAGTCTCCATTGACCGACTTTTTCTTACAACCGGTCAATATCCCGTTGACCGGCTGGATGTCCTTTTGTAATCTTTCCTGCGTAGGTAACAAATCTACCTTCATCAGAGTCCTCGGACTTAAGTGTTGCTCACAAGTCCTTGGAACTATCTTTGTGATTTCTCGGTTGCTCGGCAAATAAGTCCCACTGGACCATAACCAAAGTCTCTTGTTCTCAGTTCTTGTCCTCAATCTTGAGTCCTCGGACCCAAGCACTTTCATACGAGAGTGACCACAACAAATTTTCCTCACGACCGTGTAAAATCAAAATTTGTTAGCCCAGTCAAATTGCAGCAAGACTCAATCTTTCCTCCTAGCAAAATTTTTGTTATCATGTCCACTCCATTTTTTTCGGTTTTGACTTTTTTCAATGACAGCAATCATATTTCTATAACATCCCCCACCTAATGACATCGAATATCAATGTGCTTCGATCTTGAGTAGAAAGAGGAATTTCTGGAGAAGTGTATGGCACTTTGACTGTCACAAAGTACCACGTACCTCTCCTACCTAAAGTCTAATTCTTGGATGAACTTTTTCATCCATTACATCTTTTTGTAAGCCTGTCATTGTAATGAATTCGGCCTCAATAATAAAAGAGCAACACATTTCTACAATTTTGACTGACAGGAGACTACTCCTCTAACAAACTAAACCAAGTATCCCGAAATTGATTTTCGGGTATCAATGGCTCCGACCATATCTATATCGGTATATCCTACCAATAGAGGTTTGTCACCTCCAAATATAAACACATTTTGAAAGTTCCTCGAAGGTATCTCATAATACACTTGATTGTAGACCAGTGTTCTTTTCCAGGATTAGATAGAAATTGGCTAACAATGCCAATGGCATGTGTTATGTCAAACCGCATACACACTATAGCGTATATTAGGCTACCAACAATCGAGGAGTATGGGACGCCTTTCATGCCGACCTTTTCTCTATCAGTAGAAGGATTGTGTCAACTGCTCAATTTGAAATGGTTGGCCAATAGGATGCTCACTGGCTTTAACTTATCCATATTAAAACGCTAAAGCACCTTTTTAATATAGTTTTTTTGGGACAGCCATAATTTCCTTACCTCTCGGCCATGAATTATTTTGATACCCAGAATCTATTTCGCAAACCCCAGGTCCTTCATAGCAAATGATTGCCAAAGTTGCTACTTCAGCTCCTTTATATGAGCGTCATTGCATCCAACGATTAACATGTCGTCCATATAAAAGAGAAGGATTACAAAATCGTCCTCGAAAAATCTCTGTATAAAGATGCAGTGGTCAAAAGTAGTCTTTTGCTATCATTGACCAACCATGATAGATTCAAACTTTTTATACAACTATTTTGGAGCCTGTTTCAATCCACATAGGCTTTTTCTTAAACGACATATTAGCCATTCCTTTCTTTTGACAGCAAATCCTTCTATCTGTTCCATATAAATTTTCTCCTCAAGATTACCATAAAGGAACCCTATTCGAACATCCAGCTGCTCCACCTCCAAATCTAGAAAAGTACCCAAGTCAAGTACAACCCTTATTAAGGATATCTTTATCACAAGAGTAAATATTTCATCAAAATCAATTCTCTTTTGCTAGTTGAAGCCTTTTACCACCAGCCTCACCTTGTACCTCGGCTGCGTGGTGTTCTTATTTGTCTTCAGACGGAAGACCTATTTATTCTTTAGGGCCCTCTTCCCCTTAGGTAGTTTAACCAGATCAAACGTATGATTTTCATATAGAGAGTTTATTTCATCTTGTATGGCCTTCGGCCATCTCTCCCTATTCTCATCCTTCATAGCCTCATCAAAATTTTCAAACTCACCTGTATCAGTGAGTAGAATGTACTTTCTGGATGACAGGCGGACGGACGGTCTCCTATCTCTCATGGAGTGTTGGACAGGAACCTCCTCAACCTCCTCGATTGGTTAAGGAGTGACTTTATTCTCATCTTCATCAGGCGCCGCGCTTATTTTATTATTCTCCTCGGCCACTCCTGGGCCATTGACCTCATAGTGAAGAGGTACTGGATGGATAGTATCAATAATTATCTTATCTATCCGACCAGTATCAGATATGACCTTCTTACCAATATCTTCAATTGTTTCACCTTTAACAAAGATCACATCCCTTGACCGTACAAGCTTTTTATCAATTTGGTCATAAAGTTTGTACCCAAGTTCATCTTTCTCGTAGCCCAGAAAGATGCATTGTTTTGTCTTTAGCTCAAACTTGGTCATCTCGTCTTTTGAGATGTGTAAAAAAGTCTTACACCCAAATACTCGAAGATGGTCATAGGACGGCTCATTTCTAGACCAAATCTTCTCTGACATCTTATCATTCAAAGGTCTACAGGGCAATCTATTGATAACGTAAGCCGCTGTCTTCAAAATTTCTGCCCAAAAAGATTCAGAAAGCTTTGCCTCAAAATGCACACTTGACCCTTTCCAAGAGTGTGCAATTCATCTGCTCGGCTACTCCATTCAACTGTGGCGTCTTTGGTGGTGTCTTCTAATACCTTATGCCATGCTTTCGATAATAGGCATCAAATGTCCTAATATGCTTCGCCACCATTGTCGCTTCGGACAATCTTCAACTTTTTTCCCATATGTCCTTTCACCAGAGCATGAAAATGCTCAAAGGTACCGAGGACTTGGTCCTTGATCTTAAGTGGATAAATCCACAGTTTCTTTAAATAATCATCAATGAACGACACGAAGTACTATGCCCCTCGAAATGACTTTGCTTTAAGTGGTCCACACTCATCAATGTGAGCCACGTTAAGCACTTTAGCTTTCATAGAGGACGAGTCTCCATGAAACGAGACCCTTTGTTACTTTCCGGCCATGCAGTGAGGACAAGTCCTCGATCCATCTTCATTCATTCCCCAAATAAGGCCATTTTTGGCCAAATAACATAATCCCTTTACACTCATGTAGCATAGCCAACGGTGCTATAAGTCCGAGGACTCCTCAATGCTCGTTGCATTCACATCTCCGGCCACAGTAATTGCATTCACATCTCCCACAGTAAACGCATTAATTACATACAGATCGGAGCTCTTCTTTCCATGAGTAACAACCAAAGACCCCCTGATCAACTTTCATTCTCCTTTACAGAAGGTATTGTAATAACTTTCATCATCTATTCTGCCGGCTGAAATTATATTCGTTCGGATATCAATGACATGTCATGCATCTTTCAACAATAACCTCGTCCCATTATTGGTAACTAGCAACATGTTACCTCTGCTAACAATTGGGGACATTCCTTCATTTCCCATCCTTATTATTCCAAAATCTCCTAGGATATAAGAAGTGAATAATCCCCTTATAGATGTGGCGTGCGGAGAAGTACCCGTATCTATCACTCAGTCGGACTCGTGATCCATCTTGCTCATTACGTCGTCCATTTCACAAGTTAATAGGAGATCCCCTCCTGTAACTATTGAGATCGAGGCCTTTTCTTCACTTCGTCCTTTTTCTACTTTATTCTTCCTTTCAGCGTTCTCACGCTTTTACTTGTAGCAATATTTCTTGATGTGGCCTTTCTTACCACAATAATGACATTCAACATTTTAAACCTTGAGCAATACTTACTGTGACCCTTTTCACCATGCTTTGGGCTCGCCCCTTACTTCTTTCCCCATGACTCAATCAAGAGCACATCGGAGTGGGAAGAAGTGAAGATCCTTTGAGACCGTCTTACCTCATTCATAAGTAAGGATGCAACGATCTCGTCCAATTTAAATGTGTCATTCCCAAACAACAATTTCGTCACAATGTGGTTGTACGAGGCTGACAAAGAAGCCAATAACACCAACGTCTTGTCCTCCTCCTTGATCTCCTCATCAAGGACCGACATCTGCGTTACGATTCTATTAAACTCGTTCAAGTGCTTTTCAAAACTTTCCCCTTCGAATAGACGCAATCTATAAAACCGTTTCTTTATATGCAATCTTGTTGTCAAGGAATTGAACTTATAATTGCTTTCAAGCTTCTCCCGATCTCAACCAAGTCTAACAAGCCGAGGACCTCCTGTAGCATATTGTCCGCCATATATAATTTGATGGTACAGTTTGACAAGATCCCTCTTGTCTTGCTATTCCTCCTCGGTCAAGTTCTTCGACTTCTCATCCTTCATCCTCAGCGCTTTCACCGTTCCTTTCTCGATTTAAAATATTATTCTCTCTCTCTTGCCAAAGGATGAAATTACTTTACCCATTGAACTACTCGACACTAAATGGTAAGTTCTTTGAAGACGACACCATTTAATCACAAAAACTCAACCAAATCTTTGATACCACTTGTTAAGAAAAATGGCATCCGACCAATAAAGTAAGAATAAACAACAATGAAAAAAGAATAAGGAAGAATGAATATACCAAAATTTTACGTGAAAAATCCTTTTGAAATAAGAAAAAAAATCAATGGACACTTAGTCCACAAACAAGTTTCATTATATGAATTTGGTTACGAAAACACATGGCTAAACAAGCCCTTGAGACGAAAACTGAAGAACCGAGTACGAGAACACAAAACTTTATACTTTGTTTTCACTCACTACTCTTCTTTTTCTTCACACACTTTTCACTCCTCTTCACGCATCACCTGCATATTTCCTGAACTCAATATATATACATATACAAACTATCTAAATAATCGCTTACTCAACATGATAGATGTGCGTACAGGTAACCATCTGGCGCACGTACAGCTCTGCAATGATTCTACAGCAGCTCCGCAAATCATTGTGCTCTACAGAGATGGCGCCAACTCTGTAGAGATTGTGCATATTCTCCAAATATCACGCGTGCCCAATCAATCTTCTGAATTGGCACCCGTGGGCTATACTACTTCTCTGGTGGATGGTCAAGTCTCCATTGACCGACTTCTCCTCATAGCCGGTCAACATTCTGTCGACCGGCCGGACGTCTTTTTGAAGCCTTTCTTGCGCAAGTAACAAATCTGCCTTCATCAGAATCCTTGGGCTTAAGTGTTACTCACAAGCCCTCGGAACTATAGTGCGTAAATTCCTCAGTTGCTCAGCAAACAAGTTTGTGGACCATAACCGTACAAAGTTCTCGTCCTCAATCTGAGTCCTCGGACGTAACCTAAGTCCTTAGACCCAAGCACTTTCATATGGGATTGACCACAACAAATTTCGCATAAACAACCATTTGTTCACACCTTGCAGCAACAGCTTGCAGCAGGAAGAGATGCAAAAAAGTTGATCCATCAAACAAAGAACCTAACTCAGGAGTTTAAACGAGGATACCTCGCATGAATTTTTCTCAACTCTACCGTCGGCAAGACGTCGTCTGTCGCTCAATTTCCGCAAATTACAACTCAATCAAAATTTTCTGCAATCACTCAAAATAGAGGAAGAGAATTTGCATTTAATACCATTCAAAGACGTCAAAACCGCTCTATCCTTCACCAACCAAAAAACCTCATTGCCTACCACAGAACCTCCTCATTCCTCATACTCTAGTCCCAACTCTGGCAACAACATTGCTATAAACTCTCTAAAAGCAACCAATGCGACAGGGGATCGAGCAACGAAGCAATTCCCGTAGGGGAACAGCGACGAATTAGGGATGGAACAGAGGGATTCGACGAATTCCAGCGACGCAAGGAACAATGTGCAACTCCATGCGATTTCGTCCGTCCGGGCCAGACCGATATCTAATAAGAGACATGTGAAGCACCGTGCGTTGATTGCATAATTTGTGGAGTAATTGCCGAGTTTAGATCTCGAACTTGAAGCTCCATGGAGCTTTGAAACCGATCTGGAAAGAGACGCGTGAGAATAGGGTTTTAGGGTACTAAAAAATTGGGGGATTGCATTTTCAGATAGAACTAGGTGAGGATCCCTGCAGAATTCTGCTGCGATTGAGCGAGAGAGAGGAAGAGAGGAAATGAATTATCGGGAATCTGAATCGTGTAGGCTTCGGAAAGTAACCTAAATAAATATTTTTTTATTTAGATATAATTTAATCAAAAATATATAATTTTATAAAAATATTTATCCTTACGTACGTAAAAATAATTATTTTTTTATTTATTATTTTTATTATTATCACTATTATTATTATTATTATTACTATTATTATTTTATTTTTCATACTATTTTATAAATTAAATAATAAAATATTAATTTTTATATTATTTTATTTTAATAACTAAATATTAAAATAATAATTTTTATTATATTTTTATCTTATTTTATTTTTTAAAAATATTTATTTAATATTTATTTTTATTTTATTTTAATAATCAAATGTATTATAAGAAATAAATAATTAGTCACCGCCATAAATTTCAAACTTCTTTTGCAGGCTCAGCTTCATGAAATTCTGTGGCCCCTACTTGCTTCACAAATAGATGAAATATTATGTTATCCGTTGATATTATAATAATGTCTGAAAATATATATCAAATATACACTACATAAAAAAAAACATTTATAATATAATGTGTTATAATTGTTACATTGATTAAAAATCTTATCTCATTGTTGAATGTTCAATGCAACTCTATTAAATTTTGAGCTCAGACTCTATATTATTTTAAAGAATTAACACTTGAATTTATTATGAAACATACAAATAAATTTTTTAAAAAATATTTTTAATTATTTTAATGTCTATAAATAACATTTATTTTATATAAATTTGTTAATATAAATAAATAAATAAAATATTTTAATATTATAAATATTTTAATAAATATAATTTCTATACTAAATCATAAAGAACTTCATCTCTCCTTCAACAATAAGTCTAATAACAATGTAAATTAGGCCCTATTTTACATATGCTTGAGTTCCATATGACTCGCTACTTAACACTCGCAATAATAAGATCTTCTCACCAAATTAAATATTATTATTATGAGTTGACATTTTTTTAACTAATTATTCAAATCAACCAAAAAATCATTATACAGGCCCACCGGCTCCTGGGGATCTCACTTCGTATACAGGCAAAGCAGGCCCCTATTCCACACGTTTGGGCAATTGAATTCCATCATCAGCCAAATCTGACTGTCCAAATTAATCACATTATAAAAAAATAAATTATAATAAATCTGAAAGGTTGAATTGAGCGGAGCGCGAAATCCCACTGCCCAGACAATGAAAGCCAAGACCTACTTTATCCATATGCGAAACAAGATCCCCATTCCCGTGCCTACTGTCCCATACCTATCAAAAAAGAGTTATTGTTTATTGATCTCTGAGTAGATCTTTTACTGCGTTTGGGATAAGTTATGCACATTAACTTAAACTGTGACGTCTGTCCATCGCTGTATGCTTAAACATTGGAAACTTTTGCAGTGAGAGATATTCCGACCAGTTCTAGAGTTGATTTTTGGACAGTATTGATATATGTTGAGCCCTGAATCATGTGCTTAGTTTTGCCATTTTACTATTCTGGTATTTTTTATTATCTCCTCGTGATTTGCACAGTTTATTTTTCTTTCATTTAATTGAATTAATTACTTATAAAAAAACAAATTATAGTTGCTGCCAAAATCAGATTGGTAAAGGTTTGAGGATCTTGCCTCAGTAGCATGTATTCGTTAGCAGACCCACAGAGCATTCTGGCCTGTCAAACCCAACTGAAAAAAACAAACCAATCCCCAAATCAGATGCGGAGGGTATCCCTCTGATTGTTATTTGCGGCCTGAGGGAACCAAGGTCCTCGCATGTTTTATTCACCATAATACTTTCAATGAGTGGAATTGTAACAATGCATTATAAAATGTTTGACCCATCTTATAATTACAGTTGTCTAAATCACATGATAAAAATCCTCGATGTTTTGGAGATATGGGATGGTTCCGTTAGGGGGAAGAAATTACATTGTTCATTGCAATTGCCAGTCAACTAATTCTACCATGGTGGGACAATGGAACAAAAGAGATGCAATATCTACCGATAGAGAAGTCACAAATATGGAAAGAGAACTAGCAAAACACTAGGGGAGACAACATGAAGGCAATCTATCCACTCGTGAATGCAGTATGAATGATGATACGACGAAATTACAAATTTGTCTTCTGGCACGATGGCAGCGCGTCAAGCTACTCTGAAGATGGCGAAGAGAAACAAAGTTTCATAAGAAACCCGAAAATGATTCCTACGAGTGCCATAAAAAGAGCAGACTTTAAGGAGAAGCCTGGGCTGCTTCTACGTTGTCTATGTCTCTTCAGCGTTTCCTGCATCAGATATAAGAATAGGAAAGGTACACGATAACTGTCAATCACAATGGCCGAAGCCTCCCTTCATTACAATAAAATTGTAGACAAATGTATTTGGGTACAAGAGACTGTGATTTAATAGCCATGGCTTTAATCCTCAAGAAAAATGCCAATGAGGAAGAGTCTTGTCAGGGTTCTTTCATTTTTATTGTCTCTTGTATTTTTTAAAAAGAGGATTTCATTATGATAATTTGGATTACTATAATTATGACAGTAAATTAAAATATATTAGACCCATTTTGTGATCATAGCCATCCGAGTTGTGATGATGAAATATTCACTATAAAAAATAGAGGAATCTAACAACTTCGAAAGAGGAAAGCCAACATACAAACCATTTTTCAATTTCCACCCAGTTTTAAGGTAATTGCAAGACACTTGCTTCCATATGAAGCTTCCAGTGAAAGATCCAACATGACAATACATTCTGTTCAGCTATGAATTTCAAATACTGTATTCTTATTGTGAGACGTACACACATCAACCAAGGAGCTTCCTTGCATCTTTCTCCAGCAAAAATGAAGGGGTGTCAGAATATTAATTTAATTTCAAGATATGATCCACGAGGGTTCATTTTATGCAAAAACCATTGATTCAAATAATTCCACTTAGTGACAAAGATATGGCCTTTGTGTGATGGTAGCCTGCTCTGGTCCCTTACCTTACGAGACTTTCATTACTGGGTTAGCCATAGAATTGAGATGTTTCTAGTGATTCACATGGCATCCTCAAATATCCTTCTGTTTACTTAATAGTGTGCTCTTTCATACATTGAGTCTTGACATATATTAGATACCCATATAATATATAGACATACATATACATACCCTAAAAAAACAAATATACAGCACAATTACCAGTTCCTGTTGGAGCTGCTGTGTTTGTTGAACAGCTGCATCTCTTTCCTCCTTGAGATTCTGCAAAACCTGATTCTGTCGACAGATAACACCAGTGATCAATAGATCGAAGACATTTCAGGATTTGAAAGACAACCTGACCACACTGCTAAGTTCATCAAGAGTTTTGAGATATAGCACTAGTTTAACACGTACTTTTGCAAGAATCACTAACATCAAATGGACAAAAAATGAAAAATACATGCAAAAGATCTTATCTTCAAAGAATGGCATGAAATATAGCACCACATCATATCAACATTAAGGTTAAGATGGCAAATCTAAGCCGATAATGACTACTCAAAAATGCCAGAACATGCAGTCATAATTTGAAATCACGGCAATGGCCCAATCTATTAGTAAATCTAGGGGACCAATTTTTCCATATGGACACAAGTCTTGTTTTGAGAAAGACAAAATAATGAAAGATAACAAATTCTATTAAGTGGATATGGCATTTTAGCATGATTATGCCATCAGCATTGCAGCAAATCCATTTTATGGAACAAGCGTTTGCCCATGTGTGCTCATTGATGTGGGCAGCAACCAAATATGATACAAGCGCTCTAAACTGTACAGAATGTTCACATAATGCACCGTGATTACTTTGCTAAACTATGTTTAGGAAAAGTGGGAGACATAGGTTAGAAAGAAATTTCCCCTGACTATAAAGATGACAAACACACAGATTATCCAGGTTCAGTTTACGCACATCTTCAATATTTGAGCTTCCATGCACCTGGCATTGTGAAGGACATGTAGGCGATGGATTAGGTGACAACTGTAAAAGATGATTTGTCTACACCAGAAGTAAGAACTATCTGCATTACCAGTAGCTGATTGTGCCCAGACATGGATCTAACACGGACCAATGGGAGCACTAACAGCAGCAACAATTGCAAATAGTTTCTATATATTCAATCAAATAACTTAATAAGACTCACATTATCTGGACTGCTTTTGGAGCCTTTTAATGCTTCATCATCTGTATTTCCCTTGGACGATTTAGGAGAAATGTACACAACACTGAGCTTGAATTCCTCAACTGCCCTTCCACCATCCTTGTTAAACTATATGCCATATTAATCAATTTTTGAACACCACAGAAGTGGTAGCAGTGTTACTTCATTTCCACAAAATATAATACTGATCTAGCCTAACAAGAGGGAAAATTCCAAGGTAATATTCTTACAGTATCTGGTGGAAGATCATCAACATCTCTGTTAGGGGAAACAATTGTGCTTTGAAGAAGAAATTTGTCTTTGCATTGCATATCTTGTGGATATTCCCTTTGAGCCTGGTGAGTCACTACAATTGATAATGCCAAAAATCAATGCAGTTTTACAAGTGTTGAATTTAAATTGCAATAGGTCAGACAATGAATATTAACCAAAGACTGCAAGCAAATATAAAGTGCTCATCACTCTTGATCAAACCCACCAACTAGGCGTGCAAATGTAGTAATGTGCCTTCAGTTGACACCTCTCTTATAGAGGTCTATAGAAAAGACAACCAACAGGCAAATGCCTACACATAGTCAGCGGTGTTTGACCTTCCACAGGGCATTCAGAAGGCATCATATACTAGTTTTACTCAAATATTCTCATAGGACTATTAAAGATTAACGATCATTACCTCTTATGACACATGAATCCCAAGGATGAATCACACCGGTATTGGGCCGCACAAAGTACTTCTTTGGTGACGTGGTTTTTACCTGGTAGAAGTTATTGAGGAAAAGTCACTTAAGTCAGGGGAAAACAGAAATACATTCAAATTAGGAAAATAACAGATGGCATGCTTCAATGCTGGCATTACCTTGAAAGCGACATGATGCTTAGTGTTATTTGACACTTTTAGATCACAGTAGCTTGGCTTTTCCAGCTCAACTGATCACACAAATCAGATTATGTCAGGACCCATCAAAACAGTCAAATATGATCATATTAGCAGAATGAGGATCAACAAAGAAATCCTATTTAGTGCATCAATTCTAAATGCAACAAAGAATGTAGCAAAAAAATAAGCAACAGACCACCAGTACTACTGTGTGATAATTTCCATCTAAGTATTTACCTGAACGTACTCCATTTCAAGTTTAAATGTCATGCAAGTTTGAAATAACCCATAAATTCCATCAATTACAGAAAAAGCATTCTAGCACCCATTATTCTGTCCGTGTACCTCTAGCCCTTATCTCATTTCAGTTGCCACCTGTAGTCTACATCGAAATAACTTCTACCTCGACAGGACAGACAAACTGCAAATTATTTATAATCAATTAATATTTAAGAAAACCACACAAACATTGATAATGATATTGTCCATTTCATGATGGGTAGCAGTAACTTCTACGCATAAGAAGTGAACCAAATTACCTCTATGTTTCGCATGTTTCCAGCTATCAGCCCTACGTTGACTTCCTTCTAAGGATTGCAGATCCTTATACTAATTCCCACCAACCCCTTAACACTAATTCTGAACACCAACACATAGAAAGGGTCAAAAGCAGACTTCAATTTAGTTGAGACCTCAACAAGGCACTGTAGCCTTTCAGTGGCATCCCGCACATTTTGGCCTGCTGAATATCAGAAGCTAGCTTCTGGATACCAACAAAACATGGATGCAAATAATCACCGACTACTAGTAAATGCTGGACTCAGATGCCAACAGCTTCTATGGACATGTTTCTTTGCCCACCTGATCCCTTTTTGTATGTTCAATATCCACTCTTCCTCTAGCACAGTCACCCTCCTTTTTGCTTTCTTTTTAAAAAACGAAAAAAGAAAAACACCAACATCTCTCCCCAATTGTTTCAAAGGCATCCACAATAAAACAAAACAAAAACCATGCATCGAATCCGTAAGTTAAGTTTAGTGTAAATTCCATACTCAACAAACGAGTAAAAATATTCTATAAACTTTCTAGCATTGCCATCTATTTTATCACAAAATCATTGCCAACATTCCCAAATCAAACTTAGAATCTATCATCTCTGAATTGTTACTCTCTCCATCCATATTAAATTAATTGTAAAGTGGAAAGTGAAGCTCTGGTAATATTTTCTCAACCAGAGATGTCTTCCCAATATCAACCTAAGATATTAAAACTTATTCGCATTGCAGCCACAATTGCTTAGCAAAACTTGATTAGTTATTATAAACAAAACCTAAAATGAAGAGATCAATAGGAATAAGAAACCACAAATCATCTCACTTTCAATAATCCAACGATACATAAGATGAACATGAGCTTGTAGAAAGGCGTTCAATGTAACCAAACTTACTACCGTGAAGGCCAGAAACAAAATCATTCTTAATAAAACATAATCAGAAAAGAAGAAGTGCATACATTGGAACTTGAGCTCTTCGGGTTCAACATAGATCAAAGGCTTATTGTCACTCATGGTCTCGACCAAACAATGAACTCAAACCCTACAACCACCGCAAACTGACATCGATTTAACCTGATTACAAAAATCCCTAAGCCAAACAATTCAATAGAAGATAAAATGAAATAAGACAGAGAGAAATCGAGAAATTAAAAGATCAACAACAAGAAAAACACACAAAATATCGGAAGTTGAGGTTAAAAAAAAATTCAAAACTAACATGCGGTACAATGAAATGCGATAATGGCGGATCGCTTGCTGTCGAGCTCTTGATTTCGACTCTCTCCGACTTTTGCCTGGCCAAGTCAAAGAGATGTGGACTGGGGAAAGAAACGTCCGATTGGGAGTTGACGACGGAGAGGTTTCAGCTTTCCCGAACGGAAGAGAGACAACGGGAAACAGAGAGGCCGAAGAAAGCGGAGGACGCGTGGCAATAAAGTGGTTTTCATGTTTGGGGAGGTGGCTCCCGGTCCGAAAGAAAGCGAACAGGTCGATGTGGGTCCTGCTAACGTACGACTCTGATGAACGTAGTATTGGTAAATTTATAGTATGTTTGATTAATGGAAATAAAATTTTTATTTTTATTTTATTATTGGTTAAATATTTATTTTTTATTTAATTTTTTATATAAAATAAATATTTTTAAGGAATAAATGTTTTTAAATTTAAGAAATAAAAAATATAATTTTTTATATTATTTATTTATTATATTTAAAAAATAATTATTTTTATAATTATTACTATTTTACTTATTGTCATTTTATCTTTCGTTCGATATCCTAACTACTTCTTTTTTTGTATTTTATTTTTTAACCGTTTATTTTTTTTCAATTCAACGTCATCTAAATTTGCATCTTGTACTTTTCTAATCAGTTCCATATTTATAAGTTTAAGTGTAATATCCCGGATTGGTTCGTGACAGAAGATCTGTTGTTACACCTGCAGCTACAACTATAATTGGACCAACTCTTTGTTTATCCACCATGGCAAGAAGGCCAGTCAGCGAGACTTGTGAAATTACTACTACTCCGACGGTGTGTGCCCCAAATACTATTTGGAGTGTCCAAAGTACCTTGAAATCTTTTTTAAAATAAGAATAAAAAAGTTATTGGTATAAATTTTTACTCTTGATGGGAATAACAATATATGGGTTAATTTAACGAGGAAAAAAGGCCCACTGAAGACGGCCCAATGGGCCATGAAATCATATTGATATGAGTAACCTCTGCAATTTAAAATCACGTGGGAGGAACCGTTCATGGTAACCGGTTGAAGCAGAGCAAAACGGGTTTGCAAACTGAATGATCTGATCCAAACGTTTCTTCAAAAACTGATATAAAGATCCCATGTTTGGAATAGGAAAAAAGGGGGAAGAGAGTGGATGATCCATGTAAAGTTGGTACTCACCAAAATCGTCTCGGAATAATAAAAATTTTATACTGTCTCTTTCCTGCATTCTTTCAATATTTTGGAAGAAAGATGAATGATTCGAGTTCATAGAGGGAAATTTTGAGTTAAATCTCAACTTTCCTTCAATCTCGTATTTATTTAGTTGTGATGTATAGATTTGGGATATTAATAATTAAAGCCACATTTATTCACAAAATCGGCATTGATTAAACCTGTTCAAATTTTAAATCTAAGTCGCATCATTGGCGCCGTCTATGGGAACATCGACAAAAAAGCCAACTTTCCATCCCATACTTCAAGAAATGGTCAATACAAGAACCCGAACCAACACCCTTGCAAGAGATGCTGCTTCCGCTGGCAACCCTCCTCTTGCTATCATTCAGATGGAAAACCGACAAAAGGAGTTAATGCAAGCATTTAATACTTGGATGGATAATATGACAGAAGCAATTTAGAATCTCTACACGCAATTTGGATGAAACAGACCTACTATCCCGGTTGGTCATATTATAACCAACAAGAGAAAAGGCCGTAAAAAGAGAAATCTGATCCAACAAGCAGATCGACCGATCGCTTAAGAACGAGTGGCCTCCAGCAATACGGGAGGCCGGTCACGATTAGAAGGCCGATTAGGCCCAATCTTGTAGAACCAGAATCCGGACTATCAAAATCCACATTACTCTCGAAGTGGACAAAGATCACCTGAACATGAGGTTGCATCCTGCAATGTGCAACCGACATGTGGAAACATTCATCCTGCCCAATCAGAAATAACACCAACGGAATTGAGAACGTACCTTAATACTAAGAGATCTGCTGCTATTCCTCAAGTGGAGAAAAAGGTAGAGAAAATTTGGCAGCATGTGTTCGGAGGAAATACAAAAGGATGTTCTATTGACTTACGTGGATCGCAATTTACAATGGAAATCCGTACACGACCTCTCCCACATAAACTCAAAATGCCGACTTTGGATGCTTATAATGGAAGTGCTGATCCTATGGATCATCTAGACCACTTCTGAACCCTCCTGAGTTTTCAAGGTCTGGATGAAATGACGATGTGTCAGTGTTTTCCCTTGACTCTAAAAGGAAATGCTCAGATCTAGTTCTATCGATTACAACCAAATTCAATTCAATCGTTTGAAGAGTTGGCTGATAGTTTTTTAATCCAATTCGCTTCCAACAGAAGAATTGAAAAGTAGCCTTGGCATCTTGCCATAATTAAGCAAGGTTCAACCGAAAGCTTGAAGAATTTCCTAGCTCGATTCACTGAAGAAGCTCGACAAATCCCACGAATTGCTGATGAAATAAAATTGAATACTTTTATATCAACTTGAAGCCGGGTGAATTTTTAAACATCTAGCACATAAAGATCCACAAATTTTTCGTGAAGCAGAATCTATAGCTCGGACATACATTGTAGCGGAAGAAGCTAACAAAGCAAACAAGCCAATACAATTAGACCACAACCAACGAGGGCCACCCGGTGGAAAAGAAGAGAAACAATGATCGCTTGGATTCTCAAGAAAGAAAGCAACCCAGAACAGGGCTTGGAGTTTTTAGGGAATTTAAACCCTTAAACCTAACCCCTCTGAATGATTCTCGAACAAATATCCTTATGCAAATAAGGGATGAAAAGTCTCTCAAATGGCCAAAGCCATCCAAGAATCCAGAAGGAGGAGATCAGTCCAAATATTGTCATTATCATCGCTCTCCGGGACATAGCACAGAGGACTGCCAAACTTTACGGAGGAAAATTGAAGACTTCATCCGGAGAGAACATTTGTCAAAATTTTTGAAGAATTTCGAAAAAACCCCTAAACAAGCAGAAGAAAGGCAACAACAACCTCAAAAGAACCGAATTGCTGTAGGCATCAACATGATCACGGGAAAATTATAGATATGAGTTCATCACAAACAGTAAAAGACATTCAAAGGCTCACTAGAAGACTAGCATCGCTCTCCCGATTCCTATCTAAATCGACAGAAAAATATTTACCTTTCTTCAAGGCCTTAGGAGGGACTAGGACGAATAGCTTCATTTGGTCATCCGAGTGCTAAGATATTTTTCAGGAATTAAAAGAATATTTGTCTAGCCCTCCCTTATTGGCATCACCAAAACTAGGAGAAGAATTATTCTTGTACCTAGCGGTTTCACCTATAGCACTCAGTTCGGTCTTAATTCAACAAAAATTAAACATTCAACGGCCGATCTACTATGTAAGCAAGGCTTTAGTTGGTGTTGAGATTCGTTATACGCATGCAGAAAAGATTACCTTGGATATCGTTTATTCAACTAGAAATTTACGTCCTTACTTCTAGGAGTATAAAATAATTTTGCTAACTGATCAACCCTTGAAGTCAATCTTACAGAAGCCTGATATGTCCGGGTGGCTGATAAAATGGGTAATCGAGTTAAGCGAATTTGATATAAAATTTAAACCAAGATCGGCCATAAAAGATCAGGTCATGGCAGACTTTGTTGTTGAAATTATGACACCAATTCAAGGTACAGATGAGAACTACCTCGAGATTGAGACAGCACCGATTAGGATATTGCATGTAGATGGATCGTCAACACAGTTCAACAATGGAGTAGGAGTGGTCCTGAGGACTCCTAAAGGAATGGAGATAAACTATTCATTGAGGCTTGTATTTCCAGCAACTAATAATATTACAGAATATGAAATCTTGCTTGTTGGACTTCGGCTTGCTAAAGAATACTCAGCAAAATGTATAATTATTTACAGTGGCTCAAAATTAATTTTTAATTAGGTCTTGGAAAATTTCGAAGCCACAAACCCTCCCTTAGTGAGTTACCTTGCTAAGGCGAGGGGTATGATTAAAAATTTTGACAAGATAAAAATAGTGCATATTTCAAGGAAAACAATGGAAGAGCCGATCAATTAGCAAAGTCTACAGCAATCAAAATCCTGAATAATACTAAAAAATTATGCATGAAATTCTATCTACTCCAAGTATTAAAGAATCTGACCAGAAAATTCTACAAGTTTCTATTAGTGACACCTTAATGAAGGAACTCTACCAGAGAACCCGAAAGACAGAAAACTGTATAAAGAAAACGGCCGGGTAGTATGCTATAGTAGATAGGAAAATATACCAGAGGGGATATTCAATCCCGTATTTGCGCTATCTTACTCCGGAGGAAGCTGAATATGTGTTGAGCGAAATATATCTAGGGATATGTGGATCGCATATAGGAGGCAAAAATCTTGCATTCAAAATAATGCATCAAGGATATTATGCATTAAAAAGAACGCCATGAAATTCGTCAAGAAATGCGAGAACTGCCAATTACATGACAACATAACGCATCAACCACTCACAGAAATGAAATCTTTACAAGCTCCCTGGCCATTTTCACAATGGGGGCTTGATATATTAAATCATTTTCCTGTGACAACCGAACAAAGAAAATTTGTTATGGTTGGCATTGATTATTTTACCAAATGGGTAGAAGCTACTCCATTGGCCTGGATCACGAAACACAATGCTATTGAGTTCGTCAAGCACAACGTCATCTGTCAGTTTGGAATTTTCGAAGTGATAATTACTGACAATGGGACTCAATTAACTGGAAAACGTTTTACCATATATTGTGTTAATTTGAACATCTGACTGGTTCATACCTCAGTGGCCTACCCCCAATCAAATGGACAAGTAGAGGCTACCAATCGAACTCTACTACATGGATTGAGAACAAAGTTGGAAGACACTGGGGGCTCTTAGGTAAATGAACTACCATTAGTATTATGGTTATACCGGACGACACCAAAAGAGCCTACACAAGAAATACCATTCAGCTTATGTTTTGGAATTGAGGCGGCATATTGGTGAAAATCGGGTTACCTAGTCTTCAAGTTGAAATTTTGATCCGATCAGTAATGCCCAAAAAATCAGAAAACAATTTGATCTGCTTGAAGAGACAAGAGAAACGGCCCGAATTTGCATTGCTAACTACCAACAACGAATTGCCAAATATTATAACAAAAGAGTGAAAGCTAGTCGGTTTGACATTAGAGACCTATTTCTGAGGAGTATTGAAGTAACGGGCAAAATGATTAACAGAAACAAACTTTCTCCAAATCGGGAAGGTCCGTTCATTGTCTTGACTATTCTCTGGGATGAAGCTTATAAGTTACGTACCTAAATTGGTAAATTGATACCAAGGACATGGAACGCTGTCCATTTAAAGAATTTTTTCTGTAGTTTTCACCCTGAATCCTTACAGGTAACATGTTCATCGTAAGATATGTGTTTATTGCCGATATTGATAAAAAAAAATTTTCATTATTATTCATTTAATTATTTATATTTTTTATATAACATTGCATGTTGTTAATCGACCTAGGCTGCCCCTAAGTCAAGTGGTCAATCAATACTTGCCTACGAACTCATAAGCGGTCTTAAAAATAATAAAAACCTCAGTTCTATACCGAGCGACCCATTTACGGTCGAATTAAAAATATTGGATCTATTCCGATTGACCCACAAGAGGTCAAATATATTAAAACCTTAGGGGACTATCCGGCACATGTGTGGCTACTCTGACATATAAGGATAAGCACATTCAGTCTACCATGGTCGGTAAAATAAATATCAAATAGTCATCTTGAATTTCAAAAATTTATACATACAAGGGTTCTATTAATAAGTTAACACCATAAAAAAAAAAATCTACGACGAGGGGCTACCAGAAGGATGTGATGAGGGTTCGCCTTTATCAGAAAAGTCTCTCAAGTCAAATCAACGCTGTACATCCCTGTTCCTATGGTCAAAGAAGTTAATTGGAAATTATAGATCGATCAGCAAGGCTATCTGTTAACACAAATGAATACCTTCTTGAAATCTAGCATTTAAGGTCGATTCCACTTCTTCCGATCTGAGGCGGGTCCGTAGTTCAGAACCCAAACAAGCCAACTCATTTTGGGGTCCGACAGGTGAAGCTTAGCAGATTGAAGATCTTTTTTAGTTTTTTTGTAATTTAGATTCGAGGTAAAAAACTTTGTTTTTATACTGTTGAGCCTCAACAATAGCTGCCTCCATTTTAACTCGTGTTTCTTCTAACACTTTTGTATCAACCCAATTTTGAGACAAACTTCAAACCTCTTATTGAAGATGCCCAATCTAAAGTTTCCATTGATGAATCCCAATTTTGATAATATCATTCAACTTTTCGTCTTGCTAATAAGAAAGAAACTTATCAGTTATAGATCATCTCTAATAAAATAGAGTATTATCTAAAGCTTGCCTGGATAAAGCGCGCGTTCAAAGAAGCTTCGTTTAGGAAAATCCTTGAAGAGTAGACAGGAGTAAACACACGATCTGGATGACCTCCAGGACTAGGATAAGAAGAAGAGGCCGGTGTATTCATTCAATCCGGACTAATCCTCTCTTGAATACCCACCGAATCAGATGTTAGAATTTCTGGACGATGTGTTTCTTTCTCCAGATAGGACGGGTTGACATCAACTTATGGTTGAATCTCGGCTAACTCGATGGAAAGATTGACAACATTCTCGAAAGATACATCAAAAGCAAGAGCCATTTCTTGGGTTCGATCCTGAAGATGGTCCAATTGATCGGAATCATCGATCACTACAGCTCTTGAAGCATCCTCAATTCTAGACTCGATAGGAATTTCAGAAAGAGATGGGAGCCCACTAAATATGGCCGATTCTAATTCAATATTCCTCTCTGGAATCTGAACACTCGGGGCTGGTTCTACCACCTCCTTAATTACCTGCACACTAGGGGCTCCAGAATCCAAAAGAGTGACAATTTCTCCTACTGGCTTCCTTAAATCCACCATTCTTTCTGATATTGGACCTCAGTATCAGTAGAAGAAGGACTAGCCAAGACCACTCGACGCCGGGAGAAAGAACTTTTAATTTTTGTTGTTGGATTTTTCTTTTAGGGCGTCTTGGAGTTCGAGTACTTACTTTCGTGACCACAGATCGAGGCTTCCACTTGGTCAACATAAAATTTCAAGAGAAAAAAGAAGCTCCTTGTCACAAAATGAATCAAGGTTTTTCCGAATTAGATCAACGAATGGTTGAGCTAATTCTTCTTCATCATCTTCTAATTTGCCCGTAAAAGATGGGGGAATGTTACCTCAACCAACAGAAAAATACAAATTAAAACTAACATTCAAAAAAAAAACATATCTTTCTAGTTTTTAACTGACTCGTAAATCACCCCACTAATATTTAACTCTCGGGGTGTCAAAGAAATCAAATCTCCACTTTGACTTAATTTAAAAAGCACTTTCACAGTCGTAATATTTAGCGAGAGCTCACGAAACCAAAAAAAGATACAAAGATTGCAAAGGTACCTGATGCCGTTGGTATGAAACCAGACAATGGAAACTCCAAGTTTTACAAAAACCTTACGCAACTCAAGGGCAACAGGAATTTACAGACCATTGTTAAAATGGGCTTCGTAAACAGTGATATGCCCATCAGAAGGGGAGCAAGCCCTATCATTCTTTGAAACCGAAGGGACAGCTTTCAAAGGCCTTAGTCCGTCCCTCTCGAATCGAGTGAGGACAGAAGGCCTTCTTTTCAAGCGGAGGGAATCGAGTCTACATCAGTCGATGAAAAAACCGATCGAAGAACCTGAACGCAAAGTGCCATGGTGAAAACAAAAGATGAAAAATTTGAAACGACAAGAAATGAAGAGAAGGGCACCGATTTTATAATTGGTTTCAAAATTTGAAACCGATTTCGAACGGCTTTACGGTTTCATAAGCATGATGACTGACTGACATGCTAATCGCAGTGACGTACAAGTGGCAGGACCGGATAGATTACTTGCTGATATATAATTATAATTTAGCCCATCTTCTGAGGAGACCTGACAAAGTTAGTAACGATCTCAATTCAAATCGGTTGAAGAAATCTAAATTGACAGTTGAAGGTGTCAAAGTTGATTTCAATTTAAACCGATTGGAAGAAATGCCAATTTCAATCCATACCAGTTGGTAGAACAGTCGATTTTAGTTCAAACCGGTTAAAAAAAAGCCGATTTCAATCCATAGCAGCTGGTAGAACAGCCAATTTCAGTTCAAATCGGCTAGAATAAATACCAATTTCAATCCATATCGGCTGGTAGAACAGCCGATTTCAATTCAAACCGGCTGGAAGAAATGCCGATTTTAATCCATACCGGTTGGTAGAACAACCGATTTCAATTCAAATCGACTGGAAGAAATATCAATTTCAATTCATACCGATTGGTAGATATAATGTGATTTCATTTCAAATTCAAACCAATATCAATAGAAGAAATGTCGATTTATAATCCATTTTGGCTGGTAGAGAAGAAATGTCGATTTCAGTTCAAACCGGTTAGAAGAAATGCCGATTTTAATCCATACCGGTTGGTAGAACAGTCGATCTTAGTTCAAACCGATTAGAAGAAATGTCGATTTTAATCCATACTGGCTAGTAAACAGCCAATTTTAGTTCAAACCGGTTGGAAGAAATGCCAATTTCAGTTCAAATCAGCTGGTAGCTATATCGATTTCAATCTAAATCGGCTGGTAGAACAACCGATTTCAGTTCATACCGGCTGGTAGCTATGCCGATTTCAATCTAAATCGACTGATAAAGACAATAATGCCAATCTGCTATAAAGGTTAAAAAGTTAATTTCAATCCATATTGGCTGTAAAGATGACAATGCCGGTTTCAATTCAAAAGCCAGCTGAGGAAGTCAACTGATGAAGGACATTTTTCCGGTTTCAAATAATTTTAGCTCCAAAAATTTAAATCGGCTAGTAGAGGTTCTTTTTTCTGTTTAAAGTCCAAACCGGCGAGCTAGCATAATCCATTCAAGCTTACATCTATATGAACCGATGAATGAATTCGGAAAGGTCATATTATGGATATGATTAGTGGAAGAACATTGGAAGAAGCGTACCTAAGTGTCCCGTTAGAGAAAACATGCCGCCAATTGAAAATTCTAACCCGTCGACATGAGGGTTAGTGATGGAAACAACAATATATGAGTTAATTTAACGAGGAAGAAAGGACCACTGAAGACGGCCAATTGGGCAATGAAATCATATGGATATGAGTAAACCTCTACAGGCAGTTTAAAATCACGTAGGAGGAACCGTTCACGGTAACCGGTTGAAACGGAGCAAAATGGGTTTGCAAACTGAATGATCTAATCCAGAGGTTTCTTCAAAAGCTGATATAAAGATCCCATGTTTGGAACGGAAAAAAGGGGAATAAGAGAGGATGATCCATGTAAAGTTGGTACTCACAAAAATCGTCTCGAAATGATAAAAATTTTATACTATTTCTTTCATGCGTTATTTTAATATTTTGGAAGAAAGATGAATGATTCGAGTTTATAGAGAAAAATTTTGAGTTAAATCTCAACTTTCCTACAATCTCGTATTTATTTAGTTGTGATGTGTAGATTTGGGATATTAATAGTAAAAGCCGTATTTATTCACACAATCGGCGTCGATTAAACCTGTTCAAATCCTAAATTCAAGTCGCATCAATTCTATTACTCATACTATTATTAATAATTAATTATAATAATATAAATTTTTAACTCTATTTTTATATTATTCTATTTTATAAGAATAAATATTTTATTTATATATTATTTTATTTTAATAATTAAATATGCAATTATTTTATTTTTTATAATATTCTACTTAAAATTATCTAAATTTATTTTCTCTAAAATTATAAAAATATATAAGATACGTTAGACCGTCTAGTTAAATCGCATCAAAATTTGATAGTTTGTCTAATATGATTTAAAACTTCGTAAGATTTAGTCAAAATATATACATAATAAAAAATTAAATACGATTAATTTTTTATGACACAATTATAGATAAAAAAATTAATTTGACTCGGTCCTAGTTAAAACATAATTTATATATTTACTTCGAATAAATACTAATTTTTTTTAAAAAAATATCTCCATAAATAACGTTTTATATAAATAATTTCTTTTTATATACATATTAAAATACTTACTTATTATTTTAATATAAATATTATATTTTAAGAAAATTTTTATATTATATTTTTATTTTGATCAAGTATAAGCCTCTGTCCCTTTTAACAGTCATATAACATTTTTTTTGGACGTACATAATAGTTATACTTGGCATTTTTTTAAGCATGAAATATTATTTAATATCAGAGAATATAATAATATATTTTTATGTATTAAAAGAAAATATTATTAAATTAAAGTGTACTTATACACATAAATGCTACACATATATTATCAAAATTTCATTAAATTTATTTTTTAATTAAACACACGTCATCTAGATTAATAAAATTCAAAAATATTATTAAATTAAAGTGCATAACTTAGTACTTATACACATAAATGCTACACATATATTATCAAAATTTCATTAAATTTATTTTTTAATTAAACCCACGTCATCTAGATTAGTATAATTAGAATAATACTCATAAAAATAAAAATAAAATCTATTTTTCTATCATAATTTTGAGTTATAAATTTTGTATCAGAGTTTAATTTTCTCAAAATAAGGCTAAAGATATATACTAATTTCTTTTAATTTATAATATTATTTGTAATTATTAAATTAGAAGAATATAGTATTATTTTTAAAAAAATAAAAATAAATTTAAAATATATTCATATTCTAAATAAAATATTTTTAAAATTAATTTCAAATAAAAAAGTGATATTTTTCTAAGGTCAAAATTATTTCTTGTATAGGATGGTTGTATTTATTTATTTTTACATTTTGATTATCTATTTTAAAATAAATATTATTAATGGAGACGACTATAGTGGGTCGGCTCAAAATGGTAAGTGGCCTAGAATTTATAACGGCATATTTGTTCGTATAACGTTCAACGCTGCCGTTGATTGGAGAAGTGTCCTAAGCAGGTTGGATGTAGCCCAAAACAAGTGTGACCCAAATTGAAATCGGTTCATGTGTACTTTCCATACTTCAACGGTCATTTGCCCTAATTCTCCACAACTTTGAGAATAACGATATCTTTTGTAACACAAATCCCCCCAAAATCAAAGCATATATCAGAAGAAAAGTATCAAAATCAGCACACAACTTACAATGGCAACCTTAATGGTCATTACACGCGACAGAAGAGAGGGAATTCTCATTCTTGATCATTGTAGCCTAGAATGGCATCTGCATCTACATAAAGAAAGAAAATGATCATCTCAGAAGGCGAGTATACCACTTTGCCACATAAAGAAGACAACGAAGACTCACGACTATAAAATACCATGGAAACTCATTCCATAAGTACGTTCTTTTATATACTCAAACTAGCAAAAATTCTTTAACTCTCAAGTATCGAATTACTCTACCATCTATTTTGCTACTAATTTTCTATGAACTCAATATTCAGAAAAACTATTTTCTACGAGTGCTCCGTAACCAAAGCCACTCAACACAAGTACATCTCTGACCCTCATTCTCAAATCACTCATCCAGCATTCATCTCTACATATTTTGTTTTACCTTCTTATTATTGGAAGATCAATTACTGACCTGAGTATCGAAAAATAAATTGAGGAGTGAGTCCCGCTGTTTTTTTCTAATTTTTCATTGTCTGTTATGGCGTGTAGGATCTTGGCGTATAGGACATTGATTGAATCTGAAGAATAGTTAAACCTAAATTAGTTTAAAATTTGGATTTATGACGCATCAATTATAATTTAATAATTAAATTTAATAATTTTTAAATATTTTTTAAAATAATTAAATTATAATTATTTATTTAAATATTAATAATTTAATAAAAAAAGGAGCTCTGTTAGATTGATCTCAACGAACAGCGCACTGACACGTCGGCATCGCAAATCCCTGTCCCTTGATTGCTTCAGTGTCTGTCAACCGATCGATCAAATATGACAAATAATCCAAAATCCGTAAAAATAAAAAGGAAAAATATAAAATGTAAAAAGGAAATTCAAGTAAACTTGTCCTGGAGAAACGTAAATTTACTAGAGAGAAAGTGGTAGGGAGAGGAGAGGAGGGGGAGGCAGGCTGTGAAGTGGATTTCGGACTGGATTCAATTGAGTGGTTTCTCGATCAAGTTTAGTGGTTACAGGGAGTGCAGAAGCAGTTTTAGGGCATGGAGAGAACGGGCAACGGTCAGAAAAGCTACTCAGCAAACGCTCGCGATTACAAGCTTCTGGAAGAAGTTGGATATGGTGCGAGTGCGACTGTTTACAGAGCGATCTATCTTCCTCTCAATGAAGTCGTCGCTATTAAGTGTTTGGATCTCGATCGATGTAATAGCAATTTGGTTAGTATAAATCGTGCTTTTTTTTTTTTTTTTTTGCTCTTCAGCTATGAATTGGAGTTTTGGTTTGGTCTACTGAATTGACTTGGTACTATGAGGTGTAGTTCACTTCAGTTTGGTTTCCTATTTTGATCTGATTGGCTTTTGCATGGTATGCTTGTTTTGTGTATTGCAATGTTAATCGAACCGATGGAGGGAGAGATCAGGGGAGCTACTGTAGATTGATTGTTGAAATGAATGATCTGAACATGAAGTTGTATAGATAAATTCTTCCCCGGGGGGAGGGGGGGAGGCGCTACAATTTTGAAGATAAGATTGGAATTGCCAGAGCAGGAAGTGGTGGCCGTAGGTGTACATACCAATAGGAAGCCTGCAAACACCTATGGGCATGAATTCCTGTTCTGTCAGCCGGCCCAGCCAATTCGGTTGTTAACTACATTTTTTGGCAGCGGGTCAACCTTGGCACAAAGTGAGGTTCTTTCATGGAGGTTATGATTCAAACTACATAAATAACCTAATTTGCAATGTAAGGACAAGGTTACATGCATCTTCACCCTTCCTAAATGTGGAATCCTTTTGCATTATGCTGCCTCCTTTCCCCTTTTAATTATTTTTTTTCTGGGAATGAATCATGATTCCAAAACTGGATATTCCAATGAAAATCACAGTCTAGGGCTTATACAAGATAGTATTTCGATATCTCAACGTGCATAGGTGTGCTTTGATGGTACAACTGTAATTGACCTCGAAAGTGGTGAACTTCATTTACACTCTAATACCTTCTAGCATAAATATCGTTCTTAGGTGTAGTGCCCTGTAGAGAGGGGCAGGCAAAGAGAGCTTGAAATTTTAGGTGCTAAAGTTTGTATGATCATCGCAAAGTCTGTCAGCACAAGTCTTTTCATCCTGGCTGACTCGTTATCTGGATTGCTTTCCTGCGCTTGCTTGGTAGAAAGTTGAGATTTATGGGTATTAACTGGGAATCCAATTGAGTAAAGAAATTTAGGCGATTGGATGCTTTTGTGTAGTGGCACAGATTGCCTCAACTCCCTTTATTTTTATGCTTGCTTGCATTGGCAAGCTCTGACCACCATCATTTTTGGTCAACAAAATTTCTAGGGTAGCAAAACAGTCAACTACGGTTGGTTGACCATATTCATGGCAGGAATGAATGTTCGGGTTATGGATCTTGAGGGATATGTAACTAAAATTTCAGAATAAGGGTGCATGAGGCATTGAATTCATGAATTATTTTATGTAGAAAAAAACATACATCTCATGAACAGTACTAGATTGGCCTTTATTAAAAATTGATTCTGTTATATTGTGTTATATATGGAAATAGATTTTTTAATCCCTTGGATGACCACACCAACCTTCTTAGTTTCTTTGGGTGTATTAGCCTCCAAAGCATCTTTAGAAAAGGGTGTCATCAACCACTAGACTTTCCAATTTGCAGGCTCTGAAAGGGATTAGATGTACATTATCTTATCCCTGTAAAGTAAAAACAATATTTGAACTAACCCTGCACCAATACAGTATCTACGAAATTTACAGGACTTAATGTGAAAGATAAAATAGGAAAATGTAATCGATAAGTCATAAATTCCTTATTGAATACCTGTGTCTCTTGAATTCCTAGATTGGTCTCCATCCATTCAGGAAATGTATCGTGTTGTAATCCATTGTCATGGTGTTTAGCAGTAATGCTCATTTCTTAAGTAGGCAGAACATTTTGGTACCTTGGTAAACTTGCCGACAGGTTGAAATATAGGAAATATAAACGTCTGCCAGGATGTCTGTCATAACAGGTTTAGCACTGAGGAATAGAAAGCAACCTAAGCATTCTATTTTCCTTCATGTTGAAAGAATAATAGGTTAATAGATTTGATGGATAATCGTATTGGACAGTGCAGTTGAAATTTGGCAGAAAATATGTGAAGATGATATTTGACAATGGTTTAACTTCCTCATTTTCATCTGATTTACAATTATGTTCCATCATCTTCATACCAGGATATATGGAATTTAAGGTAATTTCATATTTGAAATGAGTTTTGTCATTTGCTCGTGCAAGTAATTATAAAAATATTTGTATAAATTGTTTCTTGTAGAAATGATGTTAGGATTATTCCTTGAGCTCTCAATGGGGATGAGGTCCTAGAGGCTGGAACTCATTGTGATTCTTATAGAAATCATAACAATATTTTCTATATGGTGGTCAATGTCCATAATAGCAATATTTTCTTTCGGGTAAATATTGAGCATGTTCGAAAGAACAAAACATTTGCGTATCGGTAGCTGAAGCCATGTGGCATACAGCATTCGTGGAATTAGGAGACCAAACATTGAACAATAAATGAGGCAATCAATTTCATGGTATCTAAATTCCCTAGTTGCAAACTTAGTTGTCTGCAATTGCAAGATATTAACTAGGCAGGCTCTGTTAAATTGGGACCATACTGTTTACAACATATTTCTGTATTTATTTTGCGCTGATGTTTATTTCTCATATAGATGCGGAACTCACTATGTAATAGCCTATAGTGGTGTGGATTGAGTATTTTATATTTGTATAAAACTTTGCTAGATATCCCACCAACCTACAATCCACCTGTAACCTCCTATTTGTTTGTAGGAGGCCAGGGGCTGCTTCTCCCTCTCACCTGTTGGGTTAAAGAAATCCAATGGCTGAGATTTAAATATTAAAAAATTATCTAAATAGTTTTTAAAATTTTTTTTAATATTGGGATAAGTTTTCAATGGATGTAAATATTAAAAAAAAAAAAAAACTATCTTCATTTTTCAATTTAAAAATCACCACATGGTGGAAGGAGAAGCAGCCATTTTGCTATATGTAGGGTCCATTAGGATATTAAAAAAATTAAAACAATCAAACAGGCCTTACAAATAGAGGAGTGGGTTGTAGGTGGATAGGACAAGTATCATTTTTCATTTATATAGCATATCAATGATTCCATGGATAATATAACTAGAGTGAGATAGATGAACTGGGTGAAATCCCTGGGGTTTCTTGGTCAGCAAGTACTGATGAATCTGAGGAAAAAATGTTATGCAGTTTAACCGTGCAATGCAGGTTGCATAGCATCACTGCTTGGCCCAATTATGGAATTGTATTGGGGCCCCCTGAACCTGGGCCTACTACCACTTTATTTGAACTTGTTGGATTGATAATTTTGGCCAACCCACTGTTGTAATTAGCCATTAAATCATTTTTTTCTTGTTAAAATGTCTACAAATTACACCTGAAACATGTTATTGGTTAAGGTCAAAGGGATTGGAAAGGAGAGAGGGAAATGAACTTGGAGTGAGGAATCAGGGGAGTTATCTATGCTTCTACTTTTGCAGGGCTTTGTCTTAAATTGATTATCAAGTTAGAAGAGGATTCATGTAGCAACCTCCTGAACTTATGGTTTTGTTGTTTGAGTTGCTCTTGTATAACGTATTTGTACTTTTTGAAATAAAATTTGCACTGTTAATTTGAAATTTTGTTATCCCTCACCCATATCTTACTACCACAGAGCACCTCAAGCAGGCTTTTTAAGTAAATAGTTTCCTACTCAACTTAAAGCATAGGGCCAAATATGCTCTCTGTTCTATCATGTTAGGCCAAATATGCCAACTTTAGTTTGCCAGAAATTTTAGGCCAATTGTGCTAATCAGTTGAATATTTCCGAAGAAAGAAAAAGCCAATTAGATTAACGACTGCATGTTGTTTGGATGTTGGCCGAAGGAAATACTTTTTTTTCTTTTTTTTATTTATTTTGGAAATATGAAGGAGTTTAGGGGGGTGACTGTAACTAGAGATTGAACAAACCTGTATTGAGGCATTGAAAAGGGAAAGTGAGGTGAATGGAAGAAAATAACGGAGAAAGTGCTTATGATGTTGGGAAGATGCACAAAGGCAGTCAATTTTAGCCCTAAGGGTTGAGGGGTAGAGAAAGGGTATTCTGGTACTGATCTCAATGAGGATTTCCATCACCCTTTTTGGATTCCTTTTCTGTCTGGTGGTTCATTCTTCACAAAAGCATTCAAATTTCCTCTGCATTATCTCATTCTTTTGAACACTACTTATTTATTCACTTCCTCATGTCCCTTCTATTTTCCCTTTTAACTGGTTGTCAAAGTCAGAATTAGATCTATAATTCTCTGTCTGCATGATATATATCTCTCTATGTTCTGAAGTTTGTTGATGAATTTCATGGAGAAGATGCAAGTACCCAGAGCATCCACTTTCACAATGAGCTAGATTGACACCGTTTTCTGCTTCTGTTGGCAATATGTATATACCTTAAGGTTGTAAACGACCAATATTACCATTTTTAGTTGTCAAAGAGACTATATCACTCTTGATATTTATGATTTCAATCAAAACATACACACTTCCATCTATCATAATTTTGCAGAAGTGGCCATTGATTTGTTATCTTTTCATCTGTGTTGGATGCCCTTGTTGGGAATGGGGTGTATTGGATCCCCTTATTTGGGAGTGGCATGTGTGTGCTATCTTTTCCATATTGGCAACTTACTGCATGGATGACCAATTAGCTGTTGCATGTAGCAGTTTGCTTGACAGAATGCTTTTGAGTCATTTCAGCAAATGATCTTGTAATTTTAAATTGTTAAAGTAACAGAAGAAAATTTTTATATGTCTCTAATCTAGGATGGATGTCTAATGAAAAGACAAAGTTGGGATGGACAATTGGCAATTTAGAGGCCTATAATGGTAAGCGAGTGTGCTCTAGTGGGGGTAGCTTAAGCAGTGAAGTCCTTCTCCTTCATAATAAAAACCATGGTTCAATTCTCTTTTAGCTGTGTGTGTATGTGAGTTTCTCACCATTAAAAAACGCATATTATGGAAGGAGATGGTGTGCACGGCTGAATATTATACAAGAGCAATGCAAAAGAGACCAACAAATGTGATTATAGAAGAGCAATGCAAAAGTGACAGACAAATTCGTTTGTTTGGAAGAGCTATTTCTTTAAAATCAAATAATGAAGATGATCAGTGTTTTGGGGTGTTTATGTTGGTGGGTGAAGCAATAAAGATGAGTAGTGAACTGGGGAGACGGCTTGTGTTAGATTAGTTTCTTATAATTTGCATCCTTATCAAGTATATCAGTTGTTTTTGTCATTTTGATTATCAAATGATTGTGTTCTCTATCAGGATGACATAAGGAGGGAGGCCCAAACAATGAGTTTGATAGATCATCCAAATGTGGTAAAGGCATTCTGTTCATTTGTGGCGGAACGAAATCTTTGGGTTGTCATGCCATTCATGGCGGAAGGCTCTTGTCTGCACCTGATGAAGATAGCATACCCTGGTGGATTTGAAGAGTCTGCCATTTGCTTGATCCTGAAAGAAACTCTTAAGGCTTTGGAGTACCTTCACAAACATGGACATATCCATCGTGATGTGAAGGTCATTTTAAGTTTTACTGATACCCAGATGCAGTGATTAGGCTTATGGTTTACCACTTGAATTGAGAAGCTTATGGACTATGGAGTGAAATTCTTTGATATATGTTGTTGCAGGCTGGGAACATTTTGCTTGATAGTAATGGGGCAGTAAAACTTGCTGATTTTGGTGTTTCTGCTTGCATGTTTGAAAGTGGAGATAGGCAGCGTTCAAGAAATACATTTGTTGGAACTCCCTGCTGGTAAGATCAATTCTTTGTTTATATTTCACTTGTTACTAATGGGGAATCTCTTTTTCCTTTCCTTTTCAGTTGCAGGCTGATTGTGAATTTGCAATATGTGTGTAATATTTTTCTTTATATTTCTTTTGCAGGATGGCTCCAGAGGTGTTGCAACCAGGCAGTGGATATGACTTCAAGTGCGTTTGAATTCCTGTTGAAACCTTGTATAGAATTTCAAAAGTCTGTCTTGCTTCTGAAATAGAAAAAATAAATAAATCTAAGTAAACTGAATTGAGAACCTATATAGTTTATTCCCATCTGGCTATTGTTTTCCAAGCATGGCATACACCTCACTGATATAAAATTTTCTTGTTGCTTCTATTTTCATGCTTCTGTCTTTTTCTCTGCCTTATTTTGAGACTTGGGACAGTTTAATAGGGTGATCGAATCTTCAGGCTTTGCATAGTTGGAAATAACTACATCATATGCTTGAATGATTCAAAAGAATGAGTAAAAAGGAAAGAAACAAAGCAAAAACGATATGGAAACACACGGGCATCAACTTTGAGTGAGGAAGAATTATGACATGACAGAGGGCTGGTAATAAAGGGTAAATTATGATGCTGGATTACTTTTACTGCTGTTGGTTACTTTGAGAAACAAGGGCATTGCTATCATTCACCTTTGTTTTCTCAGGTTAAAGGGTGGTCTAAATTTTTTTTACTGTTTTCTACACCTGCTATTTATTCCATCATTCATAGTTGGATTTAAAAATTGTCTTTCCTTCTCCTAATGAAATTATTGCTTGAGAATATTGCTTTTAAATATGGGGGTTCAATTTTCAGTGAAGTAGCTATTTAGTAAATGACTTTGATTTTGACTGCTTTTATGAGTCGTTGAGAAATATTGGTTGAAAATATGGGCGTGAAGAAAAAAGTTATAATTGCAAATGAAAATGGATCTGTAAGATGTTCTGTCCTAGATTATAAGCATTGGACATGTAATTAACCCCATCTAACCCATGTGGGGCAATAACTTATACTAAATTGTCTTATAAGCATTTGACATCTAGTTAATTACAAGGTATCGAGGTTCCAAGAAGTATTCTGGGTTGGCATTTTGTCTTTTGTTTTTTTAGTTATCTTGTAAATCAAATTTTCTTTGTTGGTTGTCAAAGCAACATAAAATTTATTTGGATCACGGAAATGCTACATTTATCACTTATTTTCTAATTTCAGTTACTCTCATTCAGGGCTGATATATGGTCATTTGGGATAACTGCATTGGAGTTGGCTCATGGCCATGCACCCTTCTCAAAATACCCTCCGATGAAGGTATCAGCATTCCTTTTCAAGGGACCAAACTAGGAAGTCTGCGTGGCTAATCCTTGTTCCAACACTTTTTCCTATCTCCCCCTCTTTTCCTCTCCATCTTTAGGTTCTCCTGATGACGATACAGAATGCTCCTCCAGGGCTAGATTATGACCGTGATAAGAAATTCTCAAAGGTACTGTATTCTGTTTGAAGTGAATTCACCTAATGACATTCTTCTCTGCATGGATTTTGCTCCACTATAAAGTAATCAATGAACAGAATAAGAATCAATGAAGACAAAATCATTGATGCAGAATTTTTCAACTTTTCAGCATGATATTTTTATCCTTTCTGGCAAATTCTACTGAAAGTGGTTGAAATTCCTCCCTATTCAAAAAGTCAGGTGGTTGTATTTCCTCTGGAAATAAAACCTTTTGATGCCTATATTATGTAAATAATAGCTCACCAGTGAGAAAAAAAGTGAATTGATTAAGGTGAAATAGGAAGCAGCAGCCTTTGGGGTGTAGTATTGAAGAAGGATTTGGCATTGCTACAACTTTTAGAGGGTGTTGCATTAAACTTCATGGAATGGTTGAAGAATATTCATAAAGTTATATGGCCCACATGTTGGATTCAGTACTCAGCTAACCAAGCCATAAACTTCCATAGATCTGCTAGAAGCCATAGTTGTTTAGATTAAATAATCATGATCTATCCACTATGGAACAGAATTATTATGAAATTTTATTGCTATGGATTTCATAGCATAATTACAAGACAAAAATATGACTTCAGAGAATAGACATTGTTGCTGTACAGATTTCATATAAACGTGTAATTTTGGTAATGTGTTTACTTTATAGAGTAATGTTCTAATTGGAGTATTTCCAGTTGTAATCAGTCATTTAAAGAAATGGTTGCAATGTGCTTAGTCAAAGACCAAACAAAGCGGCCAACAGCAGAGAAATTGCTCAAACACTCATTCTTCAAACAAGCCAAGCCTCCAGAGGTTTCTTTGAAGAAATTATTTGCAGATTTACCACCATTGTGGGATCGTGTGAAAGCCCTCCAGGTAAGCTATTAGATCTGATCCAGGGTTTTTGCTGTTGATATCCCTGGTATCACTATTTGCAAACAGATTTGCTAAACATGCAGCTTAAAGATGCTGCCCAGTTGGCTCTCAAGAAAATGCCTTCAACAGAACAGGAGGCAATATCTCAGGTTAGGTATTTTGTCCCTGGGTTATTTGTACTGTATGCAAATTTTCTGCGGTCAAATAAAATGCTGTTGGACATGTCTGCTGGTATCTCCTTTTAACAAATTGCGAAAAAAAACTTATGTGGCTGACATTAAATGTAAGGAATCAATGTCGGAAGTACAATGGTACTTCAAATATTTTGATTTTCAATGCTAGTATCTTTCTTTTAATCAAGTAAAACGTTATATATATTACAAATATTAGATCTTTATAACCTATAATGTAAGATTGAATATTTGTAATATATGTATAAAACAAATTATATAAGTTGATACAAAATATATCGTTCAAGTACTAATGGTTAACCGCACAAGTGTCCAGTCTCTATTGTATCCACACATGTATTTTAGATTTATTACCTATGAACTTATGAATTTTATCAAACCAAACTAACAACAAATATAATCTCCAAATTAGTGTGCTATCACTCACTCAAATAACTATTTTAACACTTACAATAAAAGGAATATACCAACGTTTGGTAATTTTTACACTTATCAACACTTGATAATGAAGAAAATATCATATACTACAATGTAACTTTTCTATCACACAATTTAATTGGGTGAATAAAAATTCAATTTAGAAAGAGTATAAATGAGGCCGGTTAGGGAGTTCATGCTCCCCTTCTCTATTTTTTCCATTTTAAAGTAGAAATTCGACTGCTCCCAACCTTATAATATCATGGGAGCCATTGGCTTTTCTCCCTTTTCCCCTTTCAAACTCCACTATTAATTTATACATTTAATGGGTGCCAAATGGCTCCCATACCTTTATTAAGGAAGTCATTAAGGGAGTGATTAAGGGGAAAATTAATTCCTTTGCGCATCTAGTATGGTTAATATTAACTAATTAAATTCTTTAAGCAACAGCATGTGTGATATTATAATGTGTATCCCATTACATTCAACATCAAACTAGCAGTAGACGAATATCAAATCTCATTCAATTGACTTAAACAACATGTTAGTCATAAAGAAATTTAGCATTTTTAGTTTTTCTTATATTAATTATTCATAATAAAGTTTCTATAAATCATGAGCCATACGTAGCAATATCATTATTGTATAAATGAAGTGAATAAATGACTATCATTTATCAAACCATTTTATAAAAGTTACCATATAAATTTATTCAATCCATCATCCTATGTCTAGAACAAATTTAGAGTACTGAAAAATATTAAGCTTTTATTTATTTTATTCATGATATTAAATAAATGATTCCATTAATAAAATGAGAAACTCCTTTTTATATTCCACCTTAAGTTAAGGATTTATGAATCATTAATTTAATTAATTGCAGGAGATATTTGTCCTTTTGTTAGGAGTGGTATATCCTTTTGATGTATATTGAGAATTCGGATTGATGTGCGAATTAGGGAGCCGCCTAATCTTACTTGAATGTTCGAATAATAACGGGTTCGGTTTTCGTAACTCTGAATTTGGATGCTACACGCCACAATAGAATAAACTAAAGCTAAAAGATATACAAGACTTACTCTTCGATGTATTTTCTAACGCTCAAGTCAGTGAGCTTTCTGTTCAGATTGGAAAGATGATGAGGATGTAAATGTTAGAATTTAAGAGGATGGGGATCTAGAGGACAATGCTCCCTTTTGTGGACTCGAAAGATTGAGTGTTTTTCTTTTTTTTCCCTCCCTTTATGTTTGGGGGAGGATATATTTATAATTTATGGTCTTGCTTGACCAGCTAGTGTTTTAATTTTCTACACATGTCCAAAGCTGTTTTAGATTAATTATGGGAAGGCGTTACTTTTGATGAGTAACTATTGTCCCAATTTAATGAGGAGGCTATCTGGCCAATAATGACAATGTCGTTTTGGCGGTTTTCTAGATTGGGTCATTAATTGGCTAATGATTATCTTTTAGTAACTGACCAATTGGATTAGATTTTTCAGTTAATGCCCCGGGAAGTTACTATTTGAAAGACTGATCTTGGCTTTGCCACTTCTATTTGCCCTGGAAGTTACTATTTGCCCTGGAAGTTAATTGCACTGGGCTGATTGCGCTGCGCTGATCCATCTTGGGCCGTTCCCATCACTTTTGTTGATCGTTATTTTATTTTCCAATAATTCCCTCAATGTATCTACTTTTTGAACACATATTAATGTCATAAAAGTACAATTATATGCACATGAGTTATAAGATGTCTTAAGTCTTAGGACCATTTGTATAATTTTTATGTAAGTACTCTTGTTAACATGCAGCAAAGCGTCCATATGAAAATTATTCTTTTGAATTAATTCTGTGAATTTATTTTTTAATGAGCACCCATACGTTCATCCTAGTATTGACTATACAAGTAATCATGATCTTAGTCACCCTTTTCAACAGGTTGGCATAAGATGTATTGATCTAACAAAATTACAAATATCTCATCCTAGTGATTTTATGATTGAGAATTTTTAAGATTTGAGCTTTCAAGCAATAACAACTCAAATGCATGATCTTATCACGATTTGTAGTTGTTTGCTGCCTTACTTTAATATAGATATTTTATCATACAAATAAATAATATAAATAAAGATAATAAATATGAATGCCTTTTAATAATAATTAATTATGTCCAAAAATAATGGTCATCACACCCGGTATAATTGCTTGTAAGGCACACTTTTTGTACACTAAATTCTTCAGTCTTGTATCAGGGTGCAATAATATAATAGCAAACAGCTCTATTGTAGTGCAGTGGTTTTTCCTCAATTTTCTACTCCATCGGCTGAAGTGTTGTTTATTACTTCAGAAGTTTTTCTTCATTGTTCCTTCTTTTAGTGATCAAATTTTTTCTGCTGTTGGGAACTCTTGCTATCAAAGTTTCAGTTTCTCACTCAACTTCCAAAATACATCTCAGTGCACTTTGCCATGAGAACAGTATGCAGTGTCCTATTGAGCTGTATCATAAACCTCTATACTGTAATTTGGTCTATGCTGTGTGCTATAGCTTGTATTTAATGTACTGGGTTGGATAATTAAGTTTTTAGTCCATAACTTCTGGTTGTGTGAGATTGTATGATCTCTGGCTGTTGAGTAAATTAGTGGATGAGAAGACACCTTGTTGATTGGAAGTATGATTTGGTCCCTTTCACTTATGATGCCATCATATTCTAATGAGAATGCATGCTACATCTGACTTACATCTCTCTAAATAGTTGAGTCATTTCCAATGACTAAGGTGCTCACTGATATCCAACATATTGTGAATATGGCTGTGCTATATAGAATAACGGGAACATGTAGACACTCTTTGGAGGTTTTTGGCTTGTGGCAATTTAGAGCACTTTGATTTAATTTTTAACTCTGTTCATATTGTTTTGCTGTTTCTCTGCAAATTTGGTGTATATCTTAGTGCCCAAAAACTTGAAAAAAAAAACTCTAAAAGGAAATCTAGAGAACAACCGAAACTGCTTTCTATTATATCTATGAAAGTGTTTTCAGTAGGAAACATAACACATTTGAGTAGAACTCTGAGGCTTTATTGGAAATTTTGCTAGAAGAATTCCAATATGTCACAACTCACAACTTGATCATTTTTAATATTCTTTAAGAGCAACATTATATTTTTTAGGTATGTCTGTAATAGTTTTTGTAAAATGAATTGCAGGATTATCTGGGTCTCTTCTAAGATTTTGGTGTAAACTGTTATTATTATAATCATTATCATATGATAGTACTTCATTTTCCTATGTTTTCAATGTTGTAAGTTTTCATGTTTTTCATTCCAGAGCGAGTACAAGAGAGGTGTTAGTGCCTGGAACTTTGATATCGAAGATTTAAAAGCACAAGCTTCATTGGTAAGTGTTTTCATTTTCCAGAGTTAGGGTAAACTTCATGATTTTCCATATGGTCTTATACAGAAAAAAAAAAAAATCTACTTGACTCTGATGTATTGATTTCTTTAATTAGGAGTTAGGGTAAACTTTATGAGTTGCCATGTGCTCTTGTACAGAAAAAAATATTCTGGTAGACTCTGCTGTATTGATATTTTTAATTAGGGAGTTCCATTCATTGAATATAGGATAAAGTACATAGTGAGATGCATAAGTCACCGACTTACTGCTGTCATAGTATATTTCACATTATCATACTCATCTTGTGAGCTGATATTGTTAGCTTAGGAATTTCTGTCTTTGATCGAGACTACTTGCTCATCTTTCTGTTAGGTACAAGATGATGATGATTTTCCAGAAATAAGGGAAGGAGATGAAAGTGTAAAACCTTCTTACAAAAATAAGGTCATAAGCTTATGAAATTCTGTAAACATTATGGCTAATACTGATGCTTAGCTCATTAATATGCTTGAGCTTGACTTTGATTCTATATGTTTAGCACTGGCAGGATGCATCAGATAGTAGATCTAGTTTGGAAAAATCAATTTCCACCAATGAAGATGTTATCAGGTAATGTGCTGTACTAGCTCATTTCTTATATATATATATATATCACTCTGCTGGGGCATAGATAGGGAAATGCGGCTTGGTTTTGTCTTTTGAAGTAGTTGTAGCTTTGTAGGATGTAGGACTCGCTAATTTGGCTGGAAGTATGAAGTTAAATATCATGGTTGCCTGAATTGAGAGCATCTTGTCTAGTTGATGGTTGTGTATAATTTTGAACTACCTATCTGAGCCAGAGTTGTTTGCAGTTGAAGTCGGAACTCAAAAATTGTGTTAATTCAAGGAGGTGTCAATTTCCAGTTAGTTACATCCTTTCTGCATATGGATTCTTATGTTTATGTAGTACTTCAACATTAACTAGGCATTTTTAATTGCATGGATATAATTGAGCCCCTCGATACTCATAATTATGTATTAATTGTTGAAATACAATTAGAGTGAAAAGCTGCTTTCTTGTGGGGCTTTGCTATCAATTACAGTGAATTTCATTTCTGAGTGCCATGGACAATTCTGTTGCATTATTTTGCTAATGTAAATTGAGTTGATAAAAGGAAGAAGTAGGAAATTATGTCAATTAGGCTGGCCCAATGCATGAGGCTCTGTGCGTTGCGGGCTCCACGGTTAGATGTATGCAGCCTCATTTCTTCATTACTAAGAGATGATTGTGCGGTTGAAGTTTCTGTGAGCTGTTTTTTTCATATAGATGTTTATCTAAAATTTGTATTTCCATTCTCCCAGGGTTATGCAATAGTGAATGGGTAATTGTGATTTAATTTATCTTTAGTCTGTCACTTATGCTATGATCCTAGCATACTAAAGTCTCATCAAAAGGGGGAAGTTAATGTCTTATCCGGCTACAGATATTACAATCTTGTAATTATGTATTTCCCAAGCTAGCATGGTGCACTAGGCTTTCCCTTTTCTTTATTCCCATCCTATAATGTAGCTTGTGTTACAAAATAAAGGAGCAACAGAGGTGTGTGGAGTTTGATTATTTGCTGCAGGCAACAAGTTTGATCAAAGTGATAGTGAACAACTGGTATTCTTTCTTTCTTTCTTTTTTCCTTTTTTTTTAGCATTGAAATTCTATCTGGAGTAGGAGATCATTGCTGCCACTTATTTTCTAAAAGATATGCAACAATATGCTCCACACTTAGGAGGGAAAGGCTTTTTGGTTTTAGTTATTCATTTAAATGCAAAACTAATACCAAACCCACCCTGCTTTGACTTGGATCTGGTGGTGCAGTGGCATTTTTCTCCCTAGTTAAATGACCTTGGTGATGCTTTTATTTTGCAAACAACCTCTTCTGTTTCTTATATTTGTTTATTGGAGGATGTATTTTGATGATTAAAAAAGTGTCAGATCTGAATAAAAGTAAATTTGAAGTTTGTGATGTGCTTATGTTCCAGAGGACAAATAAATTCTGAGCTCTTACCAACTGATGCTGTCAGTAAAGGAGGCGGAATCATAGAAAGAGAATTATTGGAATCTTGTGGTCATGGGAAAATTGCTCTAGCAAAAGATGTACATAGTACTGATTTGGTAGCAGGTGCTTCTGAAAAGGGCAAGGGACAAACCAAAACTATATCTCAAACCATGAAAGGAAGACAAACACAGAGTGGGCCTCTCATGCCTGGAATTGTGATTGGCCAGTTATCATCAGAAAGGAGTCGTATTCCGCAAATGTACTTAGTTCACTATTGCTTTTCATTTATTATGGCTGTTTTACTGTTGCTTGAACATTTACTTGTGGAATTTTGATTATGATAGTGTTCAAACCTTGTTTTCAAACCTCATGATAAAGTTGTTGGAGGCAGTGACATGCCTAGAATAACTTGGAGCAAGAAAGTAAAAAATGGATTAACTAGTTGAAGGTGAACATATAATGGATATTGACTTGGATAGAGTAGAATGGCAAAAGAGGATTCACCGCACTAAAACATTATAACAGGATATAAGCTTCATTGAAATTTGCTGCTCGACATATTTTCTTGTTGCTGCCCAGTGTGAGTTGTATTATTGGTTTTTGCGCAATTATCTAGTCAATAAATCACTTGCTTTCATGTTTATCATGTTATGATTTAGCTTTTAAGGTGTCATCAGATGATCTTTTACCAACATGAAAGAAACCTAATATCATTCAAAAGAATCACTAATAGGATGCTTCCGTTCCTCCAATTATTTTATTGGTCTTGAATGGATACAACATTTTGTGATCTGAGTGCTCAAAATGATATGAAAAGTTGATATGTTAAGGTGGCTGAAACCTATGATATTGTACTGATTCCATTGGTGTTGGGGACTAATTCAATGTGGTAAATTATACCCATCATGAAAGTAGGAAGAGCAGAAAATGAGATGCATTTCCTTTTGACTATATAACCAGAAATACATTCTACTCTGTGCACGTGCTTCTAAGTGAACATCTAACTTCAAATCATTTCCTCTGTCGTTCCTGTGTTCCTTTGATTCAGTATTTTAGCTTTTGCTGCTTCATTTTGATGTCTATTTTGACATCAGCTCATTGGTTGTTAATAGGATTGAAAATGAAATTCAACCAGCAGCAGAGAAATTGAATCATGAAATTCGTAGGGCACCATGCCATAGCGGTCCATTATTGTTGCCAAACCGAGCCTCAGCAAATAGTTTGTCAGCTCCAATAAAATCATCAGCAGGTGATGAATTCTGTTGTCATGAACATAGAAGAAAACAATGCATGGGAAGGCATGCTTCCAGCATTTCCCGCTGCACCATGACTTGATATCAAACATGAACAAATATGATGTTTGAAACATGCTGCTTACAATTACAGGGTATAGGGATTCTCTAGAAGATAAGTCAAAGGCTAATCTGGTGCAAGTAAAAGGCAGGTTCTCTGTAACATCGGAGAATGTAGATCTTGCTAAGGTATGGCTTTGTTGTGATGGCACGTGTTATTTAGCACCTTGTTTGGAAGGGGAGGGGAAACAAGGTAATTGGTAATTTCCATTTTCATCCTTTATCAACTAACTTCCACTGAAAATTTTCATCTCCCTTCTGCTTCCAACCAATTTGGTGGGAACCAAAACTGAAGCTTATTGGTGAATGGATGTGAACCATTCATCAACTATTTATGTTAAAAACTGCATCCTGGACATGGTAAATATTTGCTCTCCTCTCACATCCCCGCATGCACCATCTCCCCAATCAAGCTTTACAGTGATTGTCACTGATTGGAACATAAATGATCTAGGATATTCCATGTTGCCCTTAAGGGACTCTGTCATAAAGTTCCTGCCTGATGCTTTATTGCTGTTATTTCCAGGGATCGCCACTTAGAAAGTCGGCCAGCGTGGGTGATTGGGTTAGTGATCCAAAACAGATGGTATATTTAATGACTTTTTTTTTTTTTTTTTTGGGACTTGCTTCTTTTTTAACTAATTTGCTACTGATGTTGCTGGTCCATCCATGTCTTTTTGCCACTCAGGTTTGTCAGCTTTCACTGATCTCGTACAATATGCAAAGAAAATGGATAAACATGTGTTAACTGATGTGATATCAATGTTTCTGGTGCATCCATGTCTTTTCATTGCATTTCTGTCAGCTTTCAGTGATCTAATACAATTTCCAAAAAAAGGAATAAACAGTGTTGTAAGCAGATAGAAACACTCTTCTTGAGGATTGAAATGGGTTAAAAATTTAAATAGCTAAATAAACTTTTGATTAATTTCTTCTCTCTCATCTTTTAGTTTCTTTGATAACTTTCTTACTGTTTTATTGGCGAAAATTTTCTCTTTTAGTGCTCAACAGTAAGTTTTCGTTGTTTAGTGTCTTCCTTTTTAGTTTGCAGAAAAATATGTAAATCTGCACTGTTTTAGGAACTTTGTGTCATTGGTTCCATTTTCAGCCTGCCTGTCAGTTGACCAAGGAGTCTTACAATAGTAATTTGCTCGTGCCCCATCTTCAAAACCTTTTTCAGCAGACAATGATCCAACAGGTGAAGGATGAACACCATTTAATTTGTCTGGTTTACTTGCTTCTGGTTATGGTTTGCCTCAAAAATATATTGGATTTGAAGGGGACTTTCCATTCAATTGTGCTTTCTTTTTTGATGGTCAGGATCTCATTATGAGCTTGTTAAATAACCTGCATCTATCCGAAGTAGTTGATGGTGAGTGGAGCATGAATAACAATGGTTCTTTGGTACATATGTTGAACTATGTCACAACATTGTTCTCTGGTCATTGCAGCTTCTCAAAATGGAAAATTAGCTCCAGTTTTAGTATCTTGTACTTCAGAAAATGGATACGTAAGTTCCTTTAACCATGGGATGTTTTAGTTAAGAAATTTTTGTTTAGATATTCAATTTCATGTTTTGGTAACTAATTGAGTCTGTCTTCTCAATTTGGTGTTATTAAATTCCAAATTGCATGGGATTTTCTCATAGCAATCTGCATCGAGAAAAGCCATTTATTTCTATTGCATACGTTTTTGATCTGTTAAGGTGAATTTTATACATCATTCCATTGATTTTATTCACAAAAAATTATCATTTCTTTGGCATTAAATCCCAAATTAGATGTTTTTCAAGTCATTGGACTTCTGGTACTGTGGTAGACTTAAGTTCTAAGCTGCTTATTCTGAAAAATATTACCTTTGTACAAAAAATGGCAGTAATTGTGGCCTCAGTTCTTCACATTTGTGTAGGGTGTACATTTTTCACCGTTCACGAGTTTCTGAAAGCTTTATCATGCTTATAGGAGTTTACTTGTAAACTTTTGTTAAATAGTTTGCTATTCAGAAGGTGTCAAAACTTCTTATCAACAACAATTAAGCTTCTTGGTATTTGCTTTTAACAGGTAGAAACAGTGTCTTCGGAAAGGGAGCGGCTGCTTCTTGTCAAGATATCAGAGCTTCAAGCTAGGTTGGTTGTCATTTCTCTGAATAAAGTAACATTTTGTCCACCAGAGCCTGGTGGGGCTATGAGTTTCCCTGTCCTCCCAGTAATACCTCTTGGCTGATGTCCTAAGATCAAACTACTAGGTTGTTTCCGCTGGGTCAAACACTCCCTAAAAATTCCATTCTTTGCTTTTTGCATATATAAGCTATATCTCTCTCTCTGTTTGAGTCATTCATAAATTGCAGGATCATTAACTTGACCGAAGAATTGGATGCTGAGAAGCAAAAATACATTCGAGTGAGTTTTTTTCCTTGCAATTCAGTGTTTTTTTTCTTAGATTTGTTGAAGTTTCTTGTCATATTTTTGCAAAGTAAATGCTTTCATTAACGCCTAATTCATGTCGAGTAGACCTTATTATTGTGAGAATTTTAAATTCATGAGCTGTAGGGAGGAGGGACTTATGTCACCACAAATAGAGACTAAATGGAGAATAATAAGATAAAGCTCAAAAAAAAAAAAAAAAAAAAAGTTGAAGGTCTAGAATCCAAATGTGGAGATACAATATTTTCCTTCAAATGGTATAAACCATTCCAAACACCACATTTCTTAATCATGTTCCTTGTAGAGAAATCTTGTATGAAACAAATATTTGAAAAGAAAATAAAGCAACAATTAGAATCATTGCATGATTTTCATACAGAAAGGAGATTGAAAGTAAATGACTGTGATGGACCGGATTCTAATCGGGATCCGGCAAGAACCCGTCTACAAAATGTCTGTCAGACTAAATATAAACTTGTACAATGTACATATCACAACAACAATCACACACAGAATCCAAAAGTGTCACAAATGGAATGCGTGGCTCCAACATCATGTCTCCGGACACCATGTCGGAAAAAAGAGATGTCACTAGGTACTTGAATACACATCACAATAACCTGCGAAAACATATAAAATCATCCATATACAGCGGAAACTATTCTCATGAAAATCTTATCACAATAATCAAAATACATCGTCATATCCATCAACATATACACAATCTTCCATACATATACACAAAACCACAAGAATCATCCTACAAGCCTAGCTTAGTCCACAGACTCTACTCCTCCTCATCGAGTATAAGCTCGTACTCATCTGAAAGTAAAAAAATAGCAATGAGTGAACCAATTGTTCAGTAAGGCATAATATAAACAAGGACATAAGTAATATATTTAAAATAAAATCAAGAGAAAGGGAATAAGAGTATAATATAGATGCATAAATATGAAGCATGATTAAATGTACTTTCCGAAACATGTATATCCTTCCACATTTTATATGATTCCTTTAAATTCTAAAACAGGCAAAAATTAATTCATTATTTAGGGATCAGGGCTAGTAGGTCTTACCAATTAATAGAAGAGCAGAGCGAGGAATGGAATGTGTTTGCATCTACACATTCTAAGGCACTATCCATGATACCTTAACTTTAACGTCCTGTAGCGGACGGTATACCTTTCACCTAATATACAATGCCAGATAATAAATATGCCACCATAGCACCTCCCGTGGCCTAGGAGCATTTCTCAATCTACCACTGTAATATACTAAATCATGTTAGGGAATACTACCATCTGAAATATAAATCCTTAGTCCAATTTTATGATTACTTATTCTTAAGGGAAGGTCCATCATATTCTTACACAAAGTTCTCACTCTCTGGAGAACAAATCATCAACATAACAAATTGTTGAGTTTCCTTCTTATACTTTTCATAACTTGCATAATTCTTGGCTACAGATACAGATACAAATAATCATGTTTTTGAGTATACTGATATATATTTTCATATTCTTGTGAGTTTAAATCTTCACATGATTTTAAATACATGCACAAATTAACATAAAGCTTGGAGAATTTAGGAAATTTTTACCACAATAAGCCAAACATAACTTTAGAGCTTCCGGACCACAAATTCCTTTACAAAAGGTGCCCCACATAATTTCCAAAACATACAAAATATCATGTACAAAATACATGTAAATAAATATCAAATAATCATGTCCACAAACTAGGGTTCCAATTTTTTAAAGACAAATCATGCAAAAACCTCAAAATAAACTGGTAAAAAGGAGGGGCATGGGGTTAGGGTTTTGTTAGAGCATAATGCCGCATAAAATTTAGAAATCGGACATAGAATTAACATATATGCATGCTAACGACATGAATATCATAAAGTACATACTTGGACGGGTATCGGAATAAAAATATCTGAGAGGAATACAACGAAAAGTGAAACAAGAGAAGGAAAAGCATATGGGTGCACTTGCCTTGACTCGATCTACAACTTCTTCAACTAGCTCTAAGTCGGAAACGGATTCGGAAGCCTCGAACTCCTCTTCCTCTCTCTTCTGTTTTGTGTTCTCTCTCTCCTCTCTCTCTCTTTCCACGCAAAAATGGCCGAAGAAAACGAAATCCGCGCTTAAATATGCAAACTGGCCCCTCAAGCGCCAGTCGGGCATTGCAGCACTGAAAATCGCGCCTCGGGCATGTATCGGGCGCACTTTGAGCGTGCCCATTTTGGAATTCGCACCCCGAGCGTGCCTCAGGTGCGGCATTCTATTCCCCCCCTCCCCGCTGCGCGTCGGGCGTGGGTCGGGTGTTGGTTGGCCTTGCAACGAGCCAGCTTCACGCACGCGCCGTTTGGGACTCGTTTCGACTCTTCTAACCCAATTTTTCACATCCTTAGACCCTAATTTTAATTATGTTAGCTTAATAAGTCATGATTATTATAATTTAAAATTCGAATCTTATTTATGGATTAACTTTTCAATGTTTACAACGTCGGTTCCTGATTTTGCCAATTTCGTGTCCTTGGGCTTTTCAATTCAATTTATCCTATGTCCTTTGACTTTGATTCATTTATGTTAACTTAATTACTCCAAATTACTATATTTTTGAAACCGGTATCTTACAATGACAACTTCCAATAGAATGTTATTGCATATACCAACATCCTCTTTATGTGTAACCTATGTTAAACTTCTATCAAGAAGTTCAAATAAGTATTCAATTTTCTCAGCTTAGAATTGTAAAAATCTGTGGAACATACCATATGATCAGTTACTCTAGTATTTATAATCTATGGTATTTCCTTATTCTTATAAATAGAGCTAATTGGAACAAATATGCCTGTGAGATTATTTGCACTATGTGTGATGTCTGCCTAAGGTATTGGAGCCGTCGTCTTCTAATTTTGGAGTAAAGAAATAATTTGTTATAAATGTTCTAGAGTAATACTTTGAATTGATCTTGGGACACCATTATTCATTTGTCTATTGGCAACATGGACAGAAGATGAAGTCTTATTTCTGTAAAATGGTTTTCGTCCTTATGGAAAGCTATGAAATTTATAGCATCTTTTAATAGTGTGCCCACGCATGTTACAATGTGCACATACATGCTTTGGGACAAGTCCAAGATTAATCTTGAAACAATCATCAATAATATGTCCATTGATCTTACAATGGCTACAATAAAGTTTCCTGAAATTATTTCCATTATCAAATCTTTTTGTAGTCATAATAAGATTTGTGTTGCTATTGGAAGAAAATTGTTTTCTTTTCTCTTCCTCTTGAACGAAACCATATGCTTTATTTATATTAGGAAATGGTTTGATGAGAAGAATTTGAACTTTTAAAGTTAGAAATCTTAATTGAGACCCATAAAAAATTTCATGACTAAGTCTCATTTTTTATTTTCATGTATGGTTGTCATGCCTCCACAAGAGCGGGAAGGAAGAGGCCCATTGTAAGGTACCGGTTTCCAAAATATAGTAATTAGGAGTAATTAAATTAATATAAGAAAAAAATTATGCTTAAAGTACGCGAGAAATTAAGTTTCGGAAACAAAATGGATGTGGGAGGCCTGGCACCTGAGTGGCGCCCGAGGCGCGCCTAGGGCGCATTTGGCAGAATCGTCACGCCCGAGGTGCGCGAGGTGCACATTTTCCAGAATGGGCGTGCCCAAGGCATGCTTGATGAGCGCTCGAGCCACGGATTCCAGGGCTATGGTGCCCAAGCAACGCTCAACCAGCACTCAGCGCCAGTCAGGGTATAAATACCCGCACGGTCAGCTTTTTGGCCATTTTTTCTGAAGAGAAAAGAGAGAAGAGAGAGAGAGAGCTCGAAGGAGAAGGGAGAGAATGAGGGTTTGAGGCTTTCTTTTGAGTCATAACTTTCTATCAGAAAAATTATTGTTTCAAAATCTTTTGCAGTCTGTCAAGTACTGAGTCCTGCCTGAATTAACATGCAGCTGGGTATTTGAAGTTTAATGCAAAGATTCTGTTCACACAATGCTAGAGCAGGTCATTCATAATGATGACGCAATTTAACTTCAATTCTACATGCTGTCCATTTCATAAATCAGGTAAAGTTTAGGAAGCAGAAAATTTAAAAATCTCTTTTATGTACAATCTAGAAAAATTATTCTATGATAATCGTTTTATTAGTAATTTGTCAGAAAACAGACAAAATACTGCTATCCATTTGGAAAAGGAAGTGATGAAAGGCATGCAATCTTTGCTTTATGCATATATTTTATACACAGAATTATAAATATGGATTTTTGGATTTTATACTGAATCTCCTCGCATACTTTCACGATGTCTGAGCACCATGAATTTGATGATTTGTTGATCACTCTTCCACTCCAGAATTCTTCTGCTCTCTATCCTGTCAACCGAAAGTATTTTGAAATACTCAGGTGTATCCTCAGTTAATGATGATATGCATTTTTGTGGGACGAGCTGCTGATTTTCTCAAACTGTTGCTTTTCTTTCTTAATATTAGTCATTGCTATTCTTGAGTATAAATGGTGAGATATTTCTGTAGACTGGCAATCATAGTATAATATAGGCCTCTTAGATAAGTTCCTAATAATATAACATACCAAGCCAGTTACCGATTTGACTAAGTCTGTTCATTTGCCTGTGTGCTCTTTTCTTATTAGGTCAAGTTTAAGGGGATGAGAAATCCACACTTATTAGTCCCATTGTATGATTATTTCAAATGAAGTTCACAGCCAGGAACTTAAATTGTAAGGAATTAAGAGCTAAATATATTAATTGGGGTTGGTGACTCGATCTATAAGTCACATCACTCTTGAGTAACTTTGATTGCTTTCCAAGATTCCCAACCTGGAAAAGGCCAACCAAAGCAGCAAGGCTATTCTCAAAGCCTTCAACTATGTCTTCCATGTTAACTATTTGGCCTCTGCGAATGTCCAGCAAAACAGCATCTGAGAACAAAGGATAAAAAAGGTCTCTGCATTTGTGGTGGATGGGTGGGTGAGAGCTGGGCAGGATTAGTGTTTATATAAGGTCCAAGACAAAAGATGTAATGATCTGTGATTTTTTTTTTTGGAGCTGAGTTAATCTGAGATCTTGTAAATTGTGACTTAATCTGTGTAATAACGTCATTACTGTTAACGATCCTGATTTTCCTTGCGTAATCCATGGACTCATTACTTAACTCGCTCTCAGTTGCAGCTACAGCTGAATGCGGTCTCTGAAGGGGAAGAAATGGCCGCCTAAGTGTGAAATTTTCTTATTATATATAGTAGAAACCTCATGTACAATTGTATATTCAGGTGAGTTTTCTTATAGCTTATGGTTCTTCCCATCGATGAATACCTCCTGTTATATCCCAAATAATCTTGTGCTCTTTACAGATACAAAGAAGCTTGTGGCTGCCATTGTTGCTGCCCCAAGTAGGGCTCTTTGCAAGGACTGGCCAATTCCGGGTGCCCTTCAGAGGGACTCTGGAGGATGAAGTTTGTCTTTCTGGAAGCCTTCAGTTTGCGGGTTCTTACCAGCTGGAGCTTTCATCATCTGCGGCGATAAGCTACAAAAATTTCAAGGCCCTCGAAATTTTGGTCTGGGATGCTGTATGGGCAGTATCGGTCTTGACAGCTTTACCGATTTATGCAGTTATAAAAGGACAATTCGATATACAAAATTTTTGCTTACGGCCCCATGTTGGGTCTATGATTTGTGGTCTACCTTGCATAATGTCTATATTGATTTATAAAGTGGTGAAGGATAAATGCTACTGATGAATGAGGCAGGTTTATTGCCTCTTTAATAAGAGCTAAATGGTAGTTAATTTGATTGTATTTCTGAATAAATTAACTTTTCAGGAAAAAAATGATTTTTGATTTTTTGAAAAAATAATAAATAAATAATAATAATAATAATAATAATAGCTCCCTGAATTTCTTGTTCTGTCTTTGGTGAACTTCAATTTGGTTGTGAAGTTGAGTCGAGTATAATACAGCAAATAAAGAATAATAAGAAACAATTATGTATTCTTATTATTCAATAGTATCCATATGACTTATTAATAATATTTATAAAATTTAAAAATCAAAATATTTTAGAGTATAAATACTTTTTTAATTTTTTTAATTTTATATTTGTGACGGGTAGAAGATTTTTCAATGAAATTATAGATAAATATAAATAATTTATAAATATAATTTAGCTCATCCCCATAGATCAACAAGAAAACAAAGAGAAAAGAGAAAATGGGGGCACTTCTCCCAAGGTGAGTGAGGAGAGCGTCGAGGCGCAATGACCTTCTTGCAGCTGCCCTCTGCATCAACTTCCCCCATCCTTCCGAGAAATGATCCCTCTCTGTCGGAACATATCCCACTCTCCTGCTTTCCTCTGCCTTTCACCGTCCACCCTTTTCTCCGTATTTTCCCTCTAAAAGGCTCAGACCAACTGCAATCTATCGGAGGAAGCTGAGAACAGAGGGAATATGCAGGGCGGAGTTGTCCACAGACGCGCCGTTTGCGATCGCAATTGGGGCTTGTATGCTGAACTCGCTGTTTTTCCCGGATAAAAGCGATTTGTCGGAGGAGGAAGTTGAGAGAGACGCCGTTGTTGGCCCTACTGATGCGCGGTTCGCTGTTATGGGTATCATTAGCTTCATCCCTTACTTCAATTGGCTGGTCAGTTTCCTTTTCCCTTCCATTCTCTTCTCTCCATCACTACTCCTGGTAGTTTCTTTTCTGTTCTGAATTTTCGCTGTTCTTCCTTTTTTGTTGTTTTTGGGCACAATTTTTTGTGGTAATGATTTGTTGTTGTTGTTGTCGTCGTTGGTAGAGTTGGGTTTTTGCTTGGATGGATACGGGAAAACGGCGATATGCCGTGTACGCAATTGTATACTTGGCTCCTTATCTCAGGTTTGTCGTCTCTGCTATCCTTTCTCGGTTCGAATTTTTTCAATTGCGTTTTGTGGGAAAAATCTCTTTTTAGAGTTGTTGTTTGGCATTAATCCCTAATTCTATTATCAAAAAATTGTTTGATCACTCATAATCTAGTGCATTGACTTCTTGATTCCTGCGATTAAACCCTGATTTTCCCAATTTCACCTAAATCAGTAACTTCACTTCTTTCATTAATTGATGATGCTCTCTATGAGCAATATATGAAATTAACTAGTGGGTTTCGATGCATCTTGGGTCCCCTATTTTTGGGAAGGAACTGGAAGATCCATTTGCATCTGATGGTTAAATTTTGAAGTTTTCTACCTAAATGTGTGCATTGTACTAGTTGGAAGTTTTCTTCCTAAATGCGTGCGTTGTACTAGTTGGTCCTAAAACTTGCACAAGTCAAACATTCATGATATAGCTATAGAAAGGATATGGAATAGTAAGTTTAACTACAGCAGATGTCCTTAATATAGAAAAAGTTTCTTTAAATAATGATATAGGGGCATTGTCATTTTATAATCCCCCCCTGTAACCACCTAAATTCAAACTATATTTCTACTGGGCGTGTGCAAAGGCAATATCTTTAGCGGTCTTCCACTCCGTATCTGCTAGGCCCCTTCCTAAAGCTATTGAATTGCTGAAGCTTGATAAGCTATCATAAGAAATTAATGAGCTATTGGAATAGGACAACCCTTTAGAATCTAATAACAAAAGCCATAGGAAGGCAGCACAAGCAACTTTCATTCTAAAGGAAACCGAAGAAATTTTCAGTTTTCATTTCAAAATATTTCGCGCCCTCTTTCACACAACTTGAGTCTTGTCTGGAATCAAATGGAGAGGATTCATGCTTGATATTGATGCCTTCCTTCAATTCTAGAGAGAATGGATTTGGAAACTTTAACTATAATAGTTAACTATGGTTTCACTTGATGTCTTAAAGCAATGTTAAGAATGGGATATTAACTTAATAGCAAAGCACTTTTATGCCTCAACAGGTCAAATCTGTCGTTGTCGCCTGAGGACAGTTGGTTGCCCATTGCTAGCATTGTCCTATGCATTATCCATGTACAGGTAGAAATCTATCAACCAGCGTTAATTTTGGTTCACCTTGGTAGTAAAATCTGTATAGCCAGTAGTTGCAGATCATACATACATAAATACATGCATCCAAGTCAGTTCTTACTTGTGATATTTTGTGTTTAGCTTGATTAAGAACTTTTATTTTGTGTTTAAAGATATGAACTGATGAAGAAGACTAACTAAATTGGTTATGAAATGATGTACTATGAGCAGTTAAATTATCATGAACTAGTGGTTCTAACTTTTATGGGCATATTCTAGGCATGCAACACTGTTGCATGTATTCTCTTCTATAATTGACATGAGACAAATTTCCACTGAAAGCTAGAAGCAAGCATTAGAAATGGTGATCTAGATGGCTTTCAATTTTTTAACGAGGCTGCAAAGCGTCTGTCTTCCATTACCAGACAGGAAAATGGCCCTTCTGAAGGTGGAATCAATCAGAAGGTAATTATCAACTAAGATCTGCATAAATGGAATTGCACTTTCATTTTGATTCCAGTTCACTGCCTGACTTGAGTGTTTAACTTGAATGGTAGGGGAGAACACAAGATCACATGAGCCTGCCTTCTGACCAAGAACATCTTAGGGATGAGATCCGAAATTGGCAAGTCCCTCAAACACCTTCCCGAGATTCTGAACATGAAAATGAAGATGGTGATCCATAGGAGGGAAAGAAACACTGAAAGGTCAAGTATTTTTCCATGAATCTTGATAGTTTCTGTTGCTACACGTGAGGAGAAGCAAGAATCAGCATGATAGGAACATAAAGAGAGCAACCAGTGATTTACTGCCGAGTAAAAGATGTGTGATAATAATTTCAAAATTTTCAATGCACCATGGAGTTTTCATATTGATTTAGTTTTACCTAAGTTTTATTTGCTCATCTTCTATGATCACACCGATGATCTGTGGTGGTTCTTTCATTTTATGAAGTCCTTTTAATTGCTAAAGCCCTTCTAGATGATGATGATGAATGATCACAGTATGGAATGCCCTTACTGGCATAAAGTTTTCATTTGCATCTGCACCTCTTTTTAATACTTTAAAAGGTAGTATATACATCAATCTACAAATGTAATCTGAAATGGATACTGAAAAGGGATAATGTATACTGCATTAAGTCTTAACTATTTGGTTGTTATTCCCTCTTTCAGCAACCAAGTGGCTCTGATGATACAAATTTCTGTGTGTGCATCTCCATGCTGAATATTATGGTAGAGTTTGTAGCTTTTTAGTTATGGGCTTGAGTTGTGGATAGCTTTGCATAAAATATAAGATATGACTATATACAATAAACTCATAGTGGTTCAACCTTTTGTTGGATCCCTATGTAGTAAAGTTTTTATATATCGAGCTATTCTTTTATCTGTCCTACACTAAGAACTCGAGCCTCTTGTGGTCACACAGATGTCATTATTATAAAGTAAATACATTTAACAGAGCTAGAAGTTGAAGATGTCGCCATCTTGAGCCAGTGGTTAAAAGACACCCCCAACAGATTCGCCCTGAATACCTTTGTAGATGAAGGGTGGCATTAAATAATGAGCAGCTAGCAATGGTGGTGGCCAGACGGGGCAGCAGCTGGGTGATGCTGGTGGCATATATGTATGTATGCGGCTTTCATGAATTCCCACCCCTCTTCATCTCTGCCGATTTCATCACCTTCTTTGTCGAAAGAGTGCTCTGCTTCTTCAACCATCACTTCTGCTGCTTCTACTACCTTGCAACACACTGCAACCTCGAAGGCCGTAATCATTCAATAGAAAGAGAAGGCTAGAAGACGGACATGCTTATGATTGCAGTGATGTATGAAGGGAGATTTTTAGAGGAGCTTATTATGGTTTATAAATTCTTAAATGCAAGTCCTAATGAAGATCACAATATGAAAGAAATCAATAAACAGAGTAATAAAAAAGAAAACAGAATGATATTATTTCACATTCTTATTATTTTTCTAACCAAAACTTAAGCTTGTGAAAAATAGCTTTTGAAGGTCACAATATAAAAGAGAAAAAATGGTGAAGTATTTTTATCCTTTATATTTTGTTTTTATTTTAGTATCAAATGAAGACCATAAATTATGGGTCCAGTGTTTCTATAGACTGACTGAGAATCCAACTTGTCAGCTTGTGCGCTTGAAAAGCAAAAATCTAACGAGATTTCGTAGAACCTAGAGTCTAAAAGACATCATAACAGACTTAATTAGCAGCCCGTATTGTTCAACTTAAAAACGGCCTAGTAGCATTAGCCCAGTAGGCGAATTCATATGTCGCTGCCAGCGCGTGGTCCCTAACGGCCATGAAAGAAGTTTCAGCAAATGATTACCATCGGTCTGCCGTGGCTCCCATAGTAAATTGCTTTGCAGATTATTTTTTCAACTCATCAACCAACAAGCAGCACAACTAAATATGAGTACACAAACAACACTTGTTATAATCGCCCAAAACAGTGCAATAAATATTCTAGAAATATCATCCACGATCGTAAATCTCCCATAAAACGGTAATTACAACTCATCAAATCTCCCTATAAAGCAATTACCACAAAGTGACCTACGTGATCACCATAATAAAGGAAGGAATATCCCTAAATAGTCACGATTACTATACACGCCCCACATGCAATCACTAAGATAGCTCAATGGATTTGCCAAGGGATCTAATAGCCGTATTAACACCCAAATAAGGTTAACCAGCTCTAAAATTATAAATACCTCATCACCTCTGCAGGAATGAGAGAGAGTAATCCTTACCCTCAAATATCAAGAAAGATCAAAGTATTCTTTCTATTTTTTAAGCCACTCAAACCTTGAGTGTACCTTCATATAAAGTCGCTCTCCTACTAAGTGCATTTTTAGAGTCCAATCCTCCATCACCAAGTCGATTATCTGCCGAGCGCACCACTTGAACTAAATTCTACATTTTTAAGTCATTCTCCAATCGAGCGCATTTATTAAAATTCAATCTTTTATCTATAAACTGCTCCATTACCGACTGCACCGTCGAAATTCAATCCTCCATTACCAAACTGTCCCTCAGTTGAACGCACTATTGGAACTCTATCTTCCATCTCCTAAAGACGCTTTTTAACCAAATGCACTCAAACACTCAATCCCCAATTACACGCATCCACACGTCATTCATTTACTTCTCTTATCTTTTTATTTATTTCAGAAAAATTTTTGATTTGAGCGTTGAAAGATATATCGAAAATTTTTTATTTATTAGTTGTGATATATAAGATCTAAATTTAAAATAATAAAGATCGTAGGTTTTTGGCCAACCCATTGTAGAAAAGATCAAACCCATTTCTAACTCGTGATAATAATTTAGATTTAGAAGACATATTAATAAATTTTATTTTATTTTATTTTATTTTTATTTTATATAATATGTATCTACATAAAACATTTGGAATAGATTTTTATCTCAATTTTTTAAACTTTCAAACAAATTGTGAAATTATTGTCTATTCAAATCTCGACATAATATAAATATTAATTTTAAATTAGATAAATAATAATTTATTAGTTTTTCAAAAAGAAAACAAAATAAAAAAAAATACATCTTAAGATTGTTTTTGGTAAGGGGCAAAAATCTGCAGTTAAGAGCATGTTTGGAGTGAGGTGACTGTTCAACCAAAGGCTCTTCGTTTCCTCACTCTCTCTCATGGCTGTCAATTCTAGGGTTTCCGCCTTCTCAACGAGGTCTCCTCCCGATGGGCCTGTTAAGCGCGTGGGTACACACAATGGAAGCTTTAATCACTGCGACGAAGCACTTGGCTGCTTCATGATTCGTCTGACTAACTAGTAGTCTGGCGCCGAGATTGATCGAACCAGAGACGCTCCAGGTTGGTTTGTTTTCTAATATCATTGTCAGAAAGCACTTTCCTCATTTTCGAATCAAATCAAGAAAAAATATTGATGAGTGAGGATTCAATTGAAAAACCTTGTTAGGTTTTGGAGACGCTTGATGCAGTACTAGATGTTGGAGGAGTGTATGATCCGACCGCAGACCTTTAACGATCATTACCAAAAGAGTTTTGAGAATATTTTTGGACCATGGATTCTCTAGTAAGCTTAGTAATGCTGGTCTTGTCTACAAGGTAAATTCTCTGCGTAAACATACTTCAAAACACGGTAAAAGAACTTCTTGGTACGTCAATAACTGATCAAATTGAAGAAAATGCAACATAGGCAACGCGTATTACATATATGAGCAAACTCGGCGGCGACAAAAATCACCTCACTTCTCTTCAGGTACCTTTTGCAACTTTCAAGTTTATTTTGTATTTTGTAATTGAATATCTGATTTCCAAATTTACGTAACTGAGCTGAAAATAGAAATTCACCTATAAATTCCCAATTTAAAAAAAAATTTCTGAACTAGATTAGATAATTTTTCATAGTACAGGAATAAAATTGAGCTTTTTTTTCCTTTTGATGCTATATGTTATATGAGTTTGTGCATATGAGCTTAAGTTCATGCTTGTTTTGGGTCAATACATCTATTCACAGGTATTTCTCTTGGGTCTGGCTTTTCGGGATGGAGATAATTGCAAAGGAGTTCACCTCGGGTTTGAAAGTCGTTTTTATTTTTACTAATAATTATATTGAAAACTGAATGAATTGTCATCCATGAAGTGTCATTCAAATGAAAACTGAATGAATTGTTATCAATGAATTGGCATTCAAATGCATATACAATAAAAAATATAATTTTTTTCCCACTAAACAAACAAAAGTAATAATTGAATTCATCAGCTTCATATTTCTCCCATAAATATTGGCTCTACTACAATTTCATCACATGTAATTTAATCTGTCTCCTATCCTTTCTTATATTTATTTATTTTCCCATTATTTTGATGACTCATTTGAGATAAATAATCATCCGTCGAGGATACATCATGATTAATACATAATTATAATGATGTTGGTTATTAAGATGGTTGTATAAGTTCTTTAAAAGTAAGCAGATGCTCGAGTTTTAATGAATTAATCAAAAGTATAGTTAAAAAGTAAATTTAGGTGATTCTCAATTAATTTCTAAAATCATGTAAAAACATTCAAAATCGGCCTATGGTGTTATTCACTTTTGATTATTTGATATCTCAAATAGCGATGGCGTAGAATTTAATTTAAGTTATTTGATTATATTACCGAAATTTTAGCAATTGGGTGGCTTGTAAAAGTAAAAACCAATATATCAGAGTGTGGTGGTTATGGTATTCCATCAAATATCAATATGAGTATGCCACAAATAATTAATCAACTTTTTTTTGATCCGAGTCAGTGATAGCAAAGTGTTGGTATCATCATCATATGTCTCCAGGGGAACCAAGTCATGTAATTTTAACTCCCATTGTTTTTAATCATGCAAAGGTCATAGCAAATAGTATATCTATCAATAATGATAAAGTATTGTTGGAAGACGATGTGTTAGCTTTTATACCCCACGACAATGATGTGTTAGGATGGTGATCATATTGATTTGGGCAATACACATTGTAATGATGGTGTTGAAAGTTTTGTTAAATCATTATTCCTTCAAAAATATTTATTTTTTGTCAAAATACAACCAAATAAGGATTAAGTATTCCTTGATGAATAAAATGAAAATAGAATTTTTATTTTCTCTAACTAAATCATTGCCCGAGAGCAACCCCGACCTTCTCCTCTTTCTCTCTTGGACTACGATGATGTGTTAGGATGGTGATCATATTGATTTGGGCAATACACATTGTAATAATGGCATTGAAAGTCCCGTTGAACCATTATTCCTTCAAAAATATTTATTTTTTCGCTTTGAAAGTGTCAAGATGTAATTGCTTGAAAATAAGAGAATTAATGGGGATTCCCAGACGACGCTAACGGACGTGTCGGGGATAAGCCCGCTAAAAATGATGGCTAATTTCTATTCTCTCCAACCAAACGCATTTATAAATAATCATCTCTGAATTTTAATCTTGGACCCTTTTTCCTCGCATCGAGGGCCCGAGGCAAATTTATCCTCGTCCTCGTAAAGCGCTTTGGACTTATTGAGGTAGGCTTTAAAAGATCCTGGATTTCGTTGGTGACGTCTGACCCATCCGTCGCCATTTGCTTCTCGGGGACGCTAAACTTTTGGGTCCCGGGCCGATTGTCTTTGTGCAATGATGTCGGACCCATCACAAATGTATGATAAGTTTAAAAATTTTTAACCCGCATACTAAACATCTTTATGCAATATTGTCAATATAATGCATGCGCATAATTATTTGATAATATGCATGAATAATAAAAGATCATTTTTAAAATTAAAAACTGGGATGCTAATGTTTTAAAAATGGGCAAGGGGACGAGTACTTGACCCGAACAACGAAGAGTGCAGGCCGTGGCTCTCTCTGGATGAGTCTGAGAGCAGGAAGGCTCTTCCAGTTCCATGGCGAGGCTTGAGAGAAGGAAAAGAAAGGGTTCCTCCTCTACTTTGTATTTTGTAGGCCAAGGAGGCCGGGATCCGCAACATGATCATTTTTAAAACAAACAAGGAAGAGTGCAGGTCGTGGCTATCTCCGGATGAGTTTGAGAGCAGGAAGGCTCTTCCGTTCCATGGCGAGGCTTGAGAGATTAGGAACTATCCAAGGAGGCCGGGATCCCAGATTGCATTTTTGACCATATGAGTTGCTTTGTTGGTTGACATGGTAAATGATGGTGCTTTAGCCATGGCAAGAGCTGCTTTGAAACTATGAGCCAGGGACAACCGGTCTGGATTGTTGATCTTCAACCTAGAAATTGCTCCTTTCATCCAATTTTCTGTGGCTCGGGTTCGCATTTATCCAGTCTTAGGTTCACTGAGCCCACTTACCTACCACCTTAATCCTATTGTTGATTGGATCGAGCGGGTCTCACTGACTTGTTTACAAAGGATAATGGTAGATTGATGAAACTTTATTGTTCAATTTAAGAAATTTATGAAAATTATTTATCATTACCTAACTTATAAATATTGTAAACTTAATTATTATTGATCCATTTTATAAAATAAAAACCATCTCGAAACTTATGCCTAATATAACAACCACCTTTACAGGTTTGAATTCTGTGAATTTTAAAGATACCAACATTATTTGGAGGTAATTTTAAGAATTTTTAATAATTTTTTGAGGTGTTTTGTTTTTTTACCAACTTCCATAAGCAGAGCAGCTGTATGCGTCCGATTGAATCTAGTGCCTCTGATAGCAACCTTCGAACCACCGCCGGTACGAGCTGCCAAGAATCTGACGCAAGCAGGCATGCGTTTCGTGCATTCTTGCAGCACTGGGCTCCATTCTTTTAAAATTAAATTATTTATTTTTAAATAATTAATTATAATTTAATTATTTTTAAAAAATTAAAAATTAGTTAAAATTTATTATTAAATTTTTATTATTTATTGAAAAATAGGTAATTTAGATTTAAATAAACATCACATACATTTCTGATGGGATGGCCTCCTGGCTCCGTCACACCGCTATTAAATTCCCATCTCATGATGCTTTGCCCAGTCACGACACCTCCCCGCTACTAGACACTACTAAAACTACTATGGCCCTCCCCACGCCACCAGCCTCCACCACTCTCTCAAGCACCCCTTTCTCCCCCTCCGCCACCCTTAAGTCCCGTCTCCGTGACGGCGAAACCCTCTACGGTCTCTTCCTCTGCAGCTTCTCTCCCGTCATCGCCGAAATCGTCGGCCACGCCGGATACGACTTCATCGTCGTCGACATGGAACACGGCTACGGCGGCTTATCTGAAGCCCTCTCTTGCCTCCATGCACTGGCCGCTTCTCAAACCCCGGCAATCATCCGGCTGCCGGAGTGCTCACCGATGTGGGTCAAGAAGGCCCTCGATTTGGGCCCACAAGGCCTGATGTTCCCCATGATTCATACTCCGGAGCTGGCCCGACAAGCCGTCTCCTATTGCCGATATCCACGCACCGGCGTCCGCGGCGTGGCGCACCCAATCGTTCGGGCCTCCAAGTACGGGCTTGATGATGGGTATCTGGACCGGTGCGAGGATGAGCTGCTGATCATGTGCCAGGTGGAGTCGGAAGAAGCCGTCGAGAAGATCGATGAGATTGTGGCCGTTGATGGGCTGGACTGCATCATGATTGGGCCCAATGATTTGGGTGCTAACATGGGCTTTATTAGTGACCCAGAGCATAAGGATGTTGGGCAGATGGTTCGGGTCGTAGAGAGCCATGTTTTGGACCGACGGGCCGAATCGGACCGCCGCCCGTACTTGGCGGGCTTCGCGATGCCGAACGACGGGCCCAGTGAGCTGAAGAAGCGTGGGTATGATATGGTGTGTGGCGCTGTTGATATTGCGCTGTTTAGGGACGCAGTCGTGGAAGATGTGAACAAGTTTAAGAAGATAGCTTGAGAGTGTTTGATCGTGTGGTAAGTGCAAGGGCCAGAAATGTCAATTTCTGATTGCCAAAATAAATAATGTGTGCTTCGTTGTACTTGCTAGGGGACTCGTCAATCTTAAATAACATATTATATTATTTAGTTGGATGGCATAAATATTTTAAAAAATATTTTGAAGAGCAATTTTAAATATCTTCAAATAATTTTTATTTATCCATCTATACTAATATGAGTATGATATGATAAATAAATGGATAGAAATAACCTATTCAAATGAATGTCCATATGCTAATTAATGAGTCCATGTCATAATAAATACTGATGGGTCTGATACTTCAAGGGCCAGCGCAGAGTTCGTCCTACAAAAGAAAAGCACTCGTAAAGTAATAGCCTAATGAAACCTCCGCGAAGCCCAAGACCCAAAGCCAGCCATGGAAGGTCCAAACCGGTGTTGCCTAAAGCAAAGCAGCACTGCACGGGCCATTGAAGCCTATCGCGGAACAGGCCCAAAAGTATGGCACAGTCGGCTTCAACTTAGTCGACAAAATATCAATGACCATAGCCACCAAGTGGTCACCTACACCTGTAGGAGGACAACCCGTAGGCGATAGCACCAACCTATTACCTTGGAAATTCCAATGGTGCAGACTGCGAGTGGTGGAGTACGATTGCGACTCCCTTAGAAATGTAGAATCACGGCGCCTACAACATCCAATTGTAGACGCATGGTGTTAATCACTCACGATTACAGAGCCATGGAGCCAAGAGCCAGCTAGACCACTCTTTTACTCGATATATGCATCCCTTCCCGCGCAGAGAAAGGGGCTGGACTTTTTTTTTTTGGATTTTTCCCGAAGTCCTCCCTTCAGATCCTAATAGGGATCCTTCTTTGAAGCCTAGAAGTTTTAGGGGTCAATCGATCAATAGATCAGGATCCCTCTTCTAGGTCCTACTTGGAGCATCTAGCGATTCGATTTCCGATCAAGCTACCGATCCCAACTACAGAGGATCAAATGCCTTAATGGATACCCACCGGAGCTTTATCCATCATCTTAAAGCTGCTTATTAACCGAATGTACTCACTGGAGTTCAATCCTCCACCTCAAAGCCGTTCCATAATCAAATGCACTCATCGGAACCCAATTATCCATTTCAAAGTCAGTTCCCAGCCAAACACACTCACTGAAACTCAATCCTCCATTTTAAAGCTACTCCACAACCGAGCGTACTTATTGGAGCCTATCCCTCCACTAACACTCAATCCCTTGATATATATATATATATATACGCATTATTTACTCATTCTCTTATCTTTCTATCAAATTGAGAAAGATTTTTAATTTGAAAGTTTGAAGATATATTGAAGAGCGAGCCTCGCCATCCTCTAATCTTTTGATTGTTAGTTGTGATATACAGGATTCATATTCGAAATCACGAAAGTCGAACCTAGTTCAGTTTAACCTGCTGGGCGAGATTAAATCGCTTTCTAATTTATACAACAATTCGAATCTAAAAACGTATCAAATATTAAATGTAATATAACATCAAATTTTCTATTTAAACTAGCTATCTTATATAATAATAAATAAATAGATTAATAGCTATGACAAAATAATTGTTTAGAAAAGATAAAATCTCTATTTGTGATAATTGTCATTTTGGTAGTGGTAGTGGTATTATTATTAGATGAAATACTTATTCTCTAAATGGATTAGATAACAAAACTTTATGGCTATTTATGAACCTAATGTTTTCATTAAAGATAAAGTGGTTTGGTCTCTTGACAAATGTGAAAAGTTTTTTTTCTAAATTTGCTTGGAAAATTTTACAGTGGCAAGGTCAAACAACTCATTAGAGTTGGTTGGTTTGGATGACTATTAGGACAATCCTATACATTCTTTTATTCTTTAGTTGGTTATGTGAGAACATTTTAATATGATGGATCGTATCTACGAATTCATTGCTAATGGATTAACTTGCACTTTTTTTGTGTGGGATTGATGTGGAGTCCCTTTGCCATCTGTGTCTTTTAGTGTTGACCTTCACAAGGTTCTTGGAGGTCTGAGCATAGGCTGAGTAGTTGCCGTTGGCTATTAGAGAATTGGCATGTGAGCATCTGATGGGCTGACATTAAATCGAAAGGAAAAAATGTAGCAGCTGCGCTTGCTTGATTGACCATTGCTGTATTGGTCTACATTATTTGGTAGAAAAAGCAATGTCTGTAATTTCGATAAGAAGGTAATCAGTAATTCATAGATATTCATGAAGTAGTCATTATTGGTGTTAGTGACCAAATTGGTTTGCTCATCTTCCATGATTTTCAACCAATCGTGGGCTATCCTCAAGGAGGGACGCATGAGTTATTCTCATATTCGGACTACTTGTAGTGTTAGGTTAAGTCGTTTTAGCTAAATTTTTATATTGTTTTAGTTTTTTGGTTAGAATGGTATCTTGGTTGAGCTAAATTTTGGTTGATTTCTACTTTTTTATAGCGATGATCATCAAAATTTTATGTTTATAATAACTATACAATTTTGATTTATATATCTTAATTATTTGTACAAATTTTCTGAATTGCATAGCTAGTTAGATTTAGGTAATGTTTGTTCATATATCTAAAGGAATTTATTTTTTGTATATTAAATATGTGATTTTTAAATTATGTTGGGTTTAACTCGAAGGCAGGCCAAAAGCAGTAAGGTTCGGTCGAAGGAACGCCAGCTCAGCTAAGCAATAAGGCTCAAAACCCTTTCGTGAAGCCCAGTGGATCCAAGTGTATGGCATACGTGGCGCCCCAAAGTAGCGACCAATCAACGCACCATTGCCGTCTACATTTGCCTTCCCGGGTGCCACGAGTTAAGACCTGACAATAGTTTTCGTGCCGCCGCAAGATGACAACTGAATCTCTACTTGCCACGTATCGGAAACTCCCACGCTCAATGTCTTCCACCATAGAACCTACAAATATCCCTTTCTTCAGCATGAAAGGGGATCCCAAGTCAATCAAAGGTCATCGATCCTAAAAGCCTCTATTGAGCAGTCTTAGTGAGCCACTTCCTGCAATGTAAACCAAGGAGCCCAATCTCTTGCAATCGCTCACGACCACTGCATCCTTGCATCTTCTCATTTCCCACCGCATCTTTACCTCCACTCTTGTATCTTTTTGTTCTTGGGAAAAGATTTCTAGTTTAAACGTTAGAGCGTTTTCGGTGAGAGAACATCTCACCGACCTCTAACCTTATTTATAATTTATGTTATGTAAGACCCAAGTTGAGGAAAGCGGAGATCGGACCAATTTGAGATTCGATCACGGCATGGAATCTGAAGGCTCCCTAATCCGCCAGAGAACCCGGACCTAAGGACGTAACAAATTATAATAATAATGATTTGTTATTTTATCAATGCCTATTCTAAAATTATTTATCTAAAAATTAATTACTTAGATTAAAAAAAAAAACAATTTCTCTAAAATCGTTTGGTAATTAATTCTCTGAGATCAATGGCCTTCCATAATTCGTGGCCATGTTAGCTTACCCAACTGGTCCATGTGTTACAGGACTGATTATTGCTCTCCCCTTTGTCGTTTCTTGATGATGGTTGAAGCAACTCACTTGATCTTGTTCCCCCGGTTAATTTTCTATTTTAATTCATCAAATAATTTCCAGTTCTCTTTTAAATTGAATATAATAATAAGATTATTTATAGTAATTATATGTATTTAAATTATAAAAATAGTCCACTTTTTCATATAAATATTAATTAATAATTACACAATGACAATCCTTATAAACTAGTTATTTTATACTGAAAATTTGACATGCATAAAAATTAAAAAGGATATATAAATAAAATGATTACTTATAAAAATATTTTTAAAGGTAGTCTCACATTAAAATGGATAGAGTCTAATATGTTAAGTAAATATAGTTTGTATTTATTATATCTATAGTTATATATGGTATTTTAATTGATACTAAAAAAAGATAAATTAATTTAAAGGAATCTTTATATGATGATTTATTATAAGCAAAATTTTTACCTATAATAAATATGTAATATATAATTAAGTTTATATGAGAATTAGAAGAAGGTGAATCATTCCCTCAAATGCTTGAGTTTCATGAAGAATTCGAATGATCATAATTTTTATGAAGTCAGAAGCTCGATTTTACATCACTACTTTTTAAATAAGAACTCTCCCTCTGATCCATCATTAGTCGGCCATGGCTGTCACTTTGAAAAGTACAGTAGAGGTAGAATACCCAAGGGAAAGGCTATTTGAGTAATTTCCTCCCTTCAGAGCTCCAATCTGTCCATGGCTGTCAGACCCATTTGAAATTTCTTATCTCCAGACCCCTCTGAATCTCTGCTGTATTTGAACGAGAAGCCTAGGGAAAAAAAAAAAAAGAGTGGGCAGAGAGAAGCAGAGAGAATGGCTGATCTTTGCAGTAGTAAAAGATGTCTTTTCCTTTCAGCTTTACAGTTTCTCATGTTAATGGCGTCCCCAGTCTTCTGCTACCAATACAAGGTCGGAGATTTGGATGCTTGGGGAATCCCAACTTCTGCAAATCCAAATGTCTACGCCGAATGGGCTAAATATCACACTCTCAAGATCGGAGATTCTCTCTGTAAGTAGCTTCTCCTTCATCTATGTTACCACGTTCCTCGTTCTTAACCAGTAAAGTTGCAGCATTTTCATGGATAGATCTTTGCTGTCAAGAAATCTTGGCACTTGAAATATCACACATCTGCCTTTTCGTTTAAGGGCGAATCTGCAATCAATCTTTTGTAAGAAACAAACTACATTGTTCATTACTAATTCGTTCTTTGGTAAGGGAAATTTATGAAAACTGTGAATATTTAGAGTTTTATTTACAATGGGCATGCCAAATTAGGATGCCATTCAAAAAAAAAAAAAAAAAATGGCATCGTTGGATCAATAAGACCGGCTTCTATCCCTGCTCGGCTCGATTGGTGGGTCTTGCAATCGAGATCCAGAAAATTATATCCACTCTCGTATGCTTTTATTGGGAAGTCGGATTGAGCATTTAAATCAATATTTAAAACCTCATTTTGTGTAAAACTGATCGATTTTATAATTGTATTACAATTCGTCAGAAAAGGAAGGAAAATTATGGAAGTCAAAACTGCAGAAAACTAATAAAAAAAAAACTCTGGGAATATCTATCTCCATGTGGGAATGCATAGCTTTCTAACCAAATTTGAGAAAAGAACTGTGAAAACTATGTAAATCTCTAATAAAAGTTACGAGTTTAATAAACGAAAACAAAAAAATAGATTTTCATATTTGTCATCATCCAAACCAAATAAAACACATTTCATAAATTGTTATAAATTTCCTGTCCGCAGTTTTATCTTTCCGTTCCAAACACAACATTGTTCTTTCGCTTAACATTGCAGTGTTCTTGTACCCACCAAGCCAAGATTCAGTGATTCAAGTGACAGACGAATCATACAACAGTTGCAATCTCAAAGATCCAATATTGTACATGAACAATGGCAATTCCCTATTCAACATTACTCCAGCAGAGGACTTTTACTTCATTAGTGGAGAGGCGGGGCACTGTGAAAAGGGGCAGAAGCTTCATGTTTCTCTTCTTGGAAATGGGTCAGCTTATTCACCCTCATATGGCCCCTCAAATTCATTGCCAGACTCTTCACCTTCATACCCCACGGTTTTTGGGTCAATCCCGACCGCTCCTTCTTCTTCTTCTTCTTCTTCTTCTTCTTCTCCACTGTATAGATTTTCAATTTATGTGGCTTCTTTCATTGCACTGGCAATCTGGGCAATCATCTATGGCAGCATCTAGGAGGGCATGTCATGGTTCATCATATCAAATACCATTCATTGTTTTCATGCGGCTGCTGCTGATTGATATCTTTACGATGAGTATTCTTGATGAATAGCTACAGCGAATATTAAGGATGATCAGATTGTGAAAGATCATTGCCTCTTGCCTCCCCTGAATTGGGGTCTGAATTATTTTAATTTCTATAGATCATTTCTCTCTTTTCTCTTCTTTTGGTTTATTTATATGTTTTTTTTTCCCCTGAGAAACAAAAGGGAATAAGATTGTTTGTGCATAATCGATGTGATATGCTTTTCTTCACCCTCAATTTAATTCACTTTCACAGTGGATTCAAAATTATCATTTGCTGATATCAAGCGGAATCTGTTGCTTTTTGCCCGCCAATCACCATCCCCTTTCGATGATTTTAAATAGAGAAAGTGGTACGTGTTGCATGGTTACTTTTCTTAATATGATATCCATCTCTTACAAATATAGAAGAATTTGTGCAAATTATTTTAGGAATATAATGAAGTATTTTTTTTTATTGCATTTTGCAATAACAAAATCAAACCCAGAACTCTAAAAAAATTAGGATTATGTAGCACTAAAAAATTATTTTCTTCAGCAATTACTTGCTTAGAAAATATGATTTATTGTTATATTTTGTATTACACTAAAATTGACTGTAATATGTCTAGTTATAGATAAATATAACAGATAAAACAATATGTCTATTTAACTTAAAATAATGGGCTCAATGTTATACTAGTTAAAAAGCAAATAATTGTAAAAAAAATAGAAGGGTTTGTTCTTTCAATTATGATTATTTATTTTTAAATAATTAATTATATTTTAATTATTTAAAATAATTAATGTTAATTAATTTTTATTTTTTAAAAAATAATTAAATTATAATCTTTTATTTAAAAAAATAGAGCTCTTCTGGATCCCAATAGTAATCCCATAACACTGCGACAGCTTTACGTTTAAGAAAACGTTCTCAGAAAGGAAATTCAAAAAGGAAAGTGATTTGAGTTGTACGGTACACAGTCCAGAACACTGCGCCAGCTTTACGCCTACAGCTCTTCCTCAAAAATTTACTGGATGAGATTTTAAACTTAAAAATAATTATCTAAATAATTTTTAAATTTTTTTTATTTTTAAATTTTCCATTCAATTGATATCAATATTTTTAAAATCTTAAAAAATTAATATTAATAAAATTTATATGATAAAATATCCATCGTTGGATTAATATCCAATGAAGGAGAGAAAATACGTAGACCTGCGTCGCTTTCACGCGTCTTAGAGCCGCTCATCATGTGTAAAATACTATTATAATAATATTGCTAGTTTTGTATTCTAATGAGTTAAAATGACACGATATTTTTATTCAACAATTGATATTTAAAGACATATATAATAATAAATAAATTTGATGCATTTTAGAATCCAAAATATCCTATAAATTAGGGGATTGGATATTTTCTTTATAATGTTTGAACAGTGACGGGTCTGATTTTTATAACTTTAAATTTATATACCGTGAATTATAACAAATTAAATCAAAGGTATAAAGTGTTTGGGACTCGCTCCCAAATATATTATTTGATATTCAAATTAATAATCATTCTCTTTAAAATGAAAGATAAGAAAAAAATATTAAAAATAAAAAGATGATGGGGATGAATATGAATTAGGAAGACTTTGCTCCGATTAATGCACCCGAGCATTTAAGTGACTTCTTTCTCCTTTTCTCTATTCAATTTTCCTCTTTCCTTTTGGTCTAAAAACAGTTGTATTTATAATTATGAACTTATCTAAATATTGAGCCATTTTCAGATAACTGTTGAGAAGCGTTATTTTTTTATTATGTAACTGTCATCTTAATTTAATAAAAAAAATATCTGACTATTAATAGTGAAATCGTTTATAAAGATGGTCATTTATTGAATTATTATTATCATAAAAAAAATTATGATAATTAAAATTTTTAAATTTTAAAACAATGATTTATTTTATTTTAAAATTTTTTAAAAATAATTAAAATATATTTTAAAAATTTTAAAAATTTTAAAAATTTATTTATTTAATAATATTTTAAAAATTATATTATCATAAAATTATTATTTATAAATTTATATAATATAATCATATTTATATAGTAATATTTTAATATATATATGTTCTGGTGTTAGAAGAATCATTTTGTTGTTTTTTCTCAACGCAGTCAAGAAAGGTAAAGCCCCAAATCATTGAAGATTTTTTTTCGAAGCCCAAATCATTGACACCATATATGATAGAATAGAATATATATATATATATATATATATATTTCAGTAAAATTATTATATAATTATTTAATTATTTTAAAAATAATTATTGTAAAATATTTTTATTTATATTTATTTTAAATTAACTTTGATTAAAATTAAATTTGAGACAGATATTAGTTTAATTTAAATAAAAATTTCTACCACTAAGTTGGCCAGGGTAAAAAATGATCCATCATTCAAGCCATAAATTTCAATTGTGTTCGTTTATAATCTAAACTGAGCTGAAATATAAATATTTTTATTTTTGAATATTTTTTTTTTTAAATTATTGTTACATAAAAGTACCTAAATATAAAATATCTTAAAATTATATTACACATATAAAAATACTATTTAAATAAATTATATATATATATATATATATATATGAATAATTAATTATACAAAAATGTAAGATATTGAAATATATTTTTTTAAATTTGACATTTATTCAAAATAAAAAAAATAATTAATAACCTGAGTTAAGTTGATCGGGATAGCTTTTCACTAGTAATTGTACCTAACCTAAAAAGTAAATGGTCTTTATTTTTTAACTGTATTTATCTATAATACTATTATATATTAATAACCCTATAAGATTTTCGATTAATAAGACTAGATCAATCTATAGATCTAATTTATATCAAATTTACTCCAAATTTTTTAGTATATATTAAAATATATTTTTTATAAGGGTACAAAATTATTTTATATGCATTTTAATTATTTTTTATATTATTGTGCACTAAATAATATAAATTTATTTTTAAATTTATTTTTATTTATTGTAAATAATTAATAAAATAAAAATATATTAATTATTGACTCCGTTCTTTTGATTATTTAATTTTTTAAAAAATAATTATTTTATTTATATATTATCTTATTCCAAACTAATTAATAGAAGAACAAGGTACACTACACGCTCGTCAAAAGGCAAACAGCTGTTCTCACTCAAGAAATTTGACGTAGATGAACTAATACTGATATCTCAACAGCGAATTCGAAGTATTATGTCGAATGTACTGGCAAAGAATGAGACAGTAACCACTTGGCTTTTCAATTGAATCTTCAAGACGAAGGAATTCCAAGCATAGTTACTCAAATCACCCCTAATTAACCAGGCTTGTTTCTCTATCTCTCTAAAGTGTGTTTTGGTCTCCATTAATGAGCTTTCTGTTAGAATTGGTTTGAAAATCGCTCAGCTTGAGTGGTGGTTGGAGGTTGTTGATCGTCGTTGTGGCAGCAATGGTAGCATTGGGGGTTTTGCGGTTTGTTTTTTAGGGTTTAATGTTAGGTATGGTCACTCAATTATGGATAACACAACATACTAATTTGTCATCGGAGAATTTTCAGAGAGCAAATGATGGAATACATTTGTCGAATAAAAAATTCAAAGAACATTAGCCGGTCAACGAAGGTTGACCGATTAAGAGCTGCAGGAGTACTGTTGGATCGGCTGAATGTAGAAGGCGGTCAATGGGGAAGTTGATCGGCTGAATGTAGAAGGCGGTCAATAAGATGTTGACCGGTTGGGAGAGGAATCTAGTCAACGAAAAGTTGACCGACTGAATAACGGGTCTAGAAAACTGTGGAAAGTGGCAACTAGTACCGAATAAATGTCTTTCTAGAATTTGTCGACAGGCTAGTAGTTGGGTTGTAAAGCACGCGTCTGCACGGTGCAGAGCATATGCCGTCTTGTAGTGCATAGGCCTGCGGAAGCTCGAAAACTGGTGAAGACATGTCACTAATTACCTATAGGATGACCAACTGGGCAGATGGGATTAGGTGAAATCAGGACGTCTATATAAGAGCACCAGGAGTTTCAAGAGTACATGTGGTAGCACTAGTACGAGTGTGAAAAACCACCAAGTGTGTGGGTGTGTGAAGACACCAAGGATGCGGGTTGCATCGAGCTGGTGTGGAAGATAACACCAGGGACGCTGTGCGCCGGCCGCTGTGTGCGGGGATAAAATGGCAGTTGTCGTTTCACCAACACTTGTAAAATGAAAGAGCAGAGAGCATTACAGTAAATAGAGGAAGAGTGGAAGAAAGAGAGTAGTGAGTGAAATACAAAGTGTGAGGTCTTTACATTCTCGTACTCTGTTCTTCGATTTTTGCCTCTAGGGCTTGTATAATTAAGGTGGTTACTTGTATTCTATCTCTCGATTTGTATAACCATTTTACATAATAAATTTATTGGTGAATTATGTGTCATATGATTTTTTTCTTAATTGGGAAGGAGTTTCCACTTAAAAAAATACTATGCATCTTTTTTATTCTTGCTCCTACTAAATGGTGGCTATCGATGATGAGTGGTTCCGGTATTCCACTACTATCAAATCGAGTGGATTCGGATGTCGAACCTCAATACTTAAATCTTTAACAGTTGATTTTTAGAAAATGGCCATGAACACCTCGAGCTATGAATAAGTGTTTCCTTGTAGTGGCACAAAATAAAAACTTGCAATTTTTAAATACATAAAGAAATTAATTATTTATATGTTTAAATATAAATCATTATTATTTATATGTATAAAATGAAAAAAATGCATAAATTTAGATAATATAATATTTTGTGACGAAAGAAAACATTTAAAAAAATTGTTCACCAAAAAAAATACAATTTGATTTTTAAGGTTTAGATCTTTACCAGTTGATTTTGAGAAAACGCGAACACCTAGAGCTAAGAATAGGTGTTTCTTTGCACACATACAAAATAAAAATTTACTATTTTCGTGTACGTAAAGAAATTAATTATTTATATGTTTAAATATAAATCTCACCATTCACATGTATAAATTGAGAAAATATAATATTTAATGATGAAGGAAAATACTTAAACAAATTGTTCGCCGAAAAAATCGTCTAGGTATTGATTCATCAACTGAAAGCCTACTATGTAAAAAGAGTTAAATTATAGATTAACAAAAAGATTTGCTAGATCTTCTAACCGATTAGTTCTATACACATGGCTATCTAAGGCATTCATTAGATTTGTAGATCTATTGTCATTCAGAATTTTTTTGTCTTTCCAAGTGAATCTCCAATTGATTGGTATCCTTTAATCAAACCACACCTCGAATTTATGCTTGACCACACAGCGAAATTCCATAGTTTATAGGCAAATAAATTTAAGATACATAATCAGAATAAATAAGAAATCTCAAAACAACAAAACTTCTTATCAAATAAGGAAGAATGATCTTCTATGAAATAGGTGATTTTCTCAATCTTACGATCGCACACTTAGTCACTCAAAATATGGCACACTCTTACTTCAATTCAGATCTCGTGCACCATTTTAAGTTGAGGGAGGTTTGGTCTTTTAGAAATAATAAAGAAATCTCTCGTTAAAGTAATTTTAAGTGATAGAATGTGACGACCGGAGCCCTATCCATCAAACACGAGTTGAACCACTCACTCAAAAAATTTTAAATATTAAAATCATTAAATGTCCATGATAATCTCAACACTTTCAATAATGCTTTCATCATCTAAATTACATATCAAGCAAATATTCACTAAAATAAAATTACTCAAAATTTATGAGTTGTAACTTGAAATAAACTACCAAATCTCTATCAAAATACATTTGATATGTCTCCCACTGATATAATAGCAACTAACCTCTAAAATTTTCTCTATTTGAAAGTTTTACAGTAAAAGTAGAATTACTAACTAACTTTATATAATTAACTCAATTTAAAATTAATAAAATATAAGGGTGAGTCAAATACGTAACAAGTGATAATAATCAAGAATGGATAACGAATAGTATCTTAGATATGCAATGTAAAAATATAGAAATCACAACAAGTAGTATAAAATGTAACAATAACCACATTTGAGAATTTATAACTCGTCGTAATTGTGATATAAAAGTAAAACAGTAAGGACATGTTCAACTAGACCCTCATATCATAAAGATAATAAGATTTACTAATAAAAGGTAAAAATCCTCCAGAGTTTGACATTATGAGAAATAAAGGAATTTCCAAATTCGAATAACGTGAATAACCTGAATATTAAATAATAATAAACGATATGGAATTCATCAAATCTAAATGTTATAAAATTCGACATATGAATTTTATTGAATATAACTTATGGATTCCAATGAATCTCAATTCAAGAAATATCAATAATAACAAAATATTATGAAGAAACTCTTAGATTTTATTCTACAATTGTAAACCAAAAATTACGTGTATCTCCCCGACAACTTGCATAAGTTAATTGATACTCAAAAGTCTGACATGCAACTAAATCCATGATCTACGAAGATTTTGCTCAACCAAATACAAATATTTCACTAGTGCACATATCATCTGCCCCACAAGGTATAGAAAATATCTCTATATGTCAAACCTAATATCTTTTATCGTGATATCCTCGATATCATATTTTACGATGATTACAAGGCTATAAGTATCTTTTTACGCTATGTAATATATCTCATCACTATCATGATATAGAAAATAAATATTGGACGACTATGAACTATACAAAGGCGCATAGATTCCAAATTCTTTGATATTATAACATTTTCATATAATTTTCTTTATCTTGACAGTAAGAGGCTAATAATGCATACTCAGGCAACCAAGTATACATGCAAAGGGCTTAGCAAATTTAAGGATAGAAGTATCATTTCATACCAATAAGGATCATGCACACATGATTAAAATTAACATAAATAATACCATAATCGAGAAAAAAAAAAGAAAGAATCAATGACACACTAAGTATCCATCTGTATCATTTCTACTGGTCAACGATAACCCTCTAGATCTTGTAATATTCAACGATGCCATCAATCATTCAGTTTCAATACTAGATTAATGTTAGTTCAATATTTATAGCGTTCTAATATCTACCTACACGTTATCATATTGTTGACTTGATAAGATTCTAATTCACTATTACTGATATTCTGATTTTGCTAAACTCACTTGTATAACCATCAAATACCAAAAATACGCTCAATCATGCCACAACCAAACATAATCCGATAATTTCTACTATTATTGCAAATCAATTAACATAAAATACATCTTAACAATTAATAAATATAATATATATTTAAATAATATGGATTTAATTATATCTTATATACATATATATGAGAAATGGATTAAATAAAATATATATTAAATAATATATATTATATCATACATATCATTTATACATATCTTTTATACATATCTTTTAAATAATATGGATTTAATATATAAATATATATAATAAATCCCTCTCTCTCTCCTCCATCCTGTTTTTTCCTGAACCTTCCTCTCCCCCTTCTTTTCCTTATCTCCAGTTGCCCTAATTTATCTTCGCCCGACGGCAATTCGGCACGGCACGGCACGACTGTGCCGGCCACGGAATCCTCAAGGTAACTTCGATTCTCTCCACTATTAACGGCACTAGTCACGGACTTTAAATGATGAGTTTGTAAATCTGTCTGTGTGTTCTTGGGACACCCCAACTTTCGGAACTTCCAATCCAACTCTGGATCTCTAGTCGGAGAGGATAGGATTGTCCAAATAAACCTGGTAAAAGGAACTTAGCTGATGTGTTGGAGTGAGCGTATCTTTGTGGTAGGATTGAGTTTTAATTGGGACGAAATAGTAGTGTGGCCACACCACCTGATCATCTTTACGTTAATGTCATGGTGGTTAGGACATCAGATCCTACAGTTCCCAACTGTTATATCATATGGACTTTTTCCAGTTTTTGAATGCTATAGGTATCTCTTTTGAGATGAATTAACACCTCTCAGCTATTGGCACTTCATTTTGTCCTACTTTGACCTAATGTGTAAACAAAGTGACATGCTAATAATTATTGTCAGAGTGCTAATGGCTCCACCCCATAAAAGGGCACATATATTTGATATTGGCATCCTGTGCTTGATTTGCTATTTTAGCACGTCTATGATGGAAATTTAGAAATAGTTTATTGTCGGCATTCCTTGTTATGTGTATTTTGTGGATGTGAGGTAGTTATGATATGGCGCAAAAGGAGGAGCAAACTAAAACATTTCATTGAAGTGAGTACGGAGAATGATGCCATCCTAGGAGACAAGAGGAGTGAGAGAATTATATCAAGATAAATAAGCAAACATAGAGCTATAGTAAAACAGTGATTTTTCCTTTTTTTTCCCCTATACCTTTTATTGCTTATGCTCCTGATGTTTGATAGAATTTTAAGTCTTTATTTTTCGAAACGCAGAAACACGTTTGCCTATTTCAGGCTGATGTTTATTTTCCCTCTTACTTCTTTGCACTTCTGAGGTTTTCTTCTCAATTATCTGTGGCCTTCCTTGCATTACTGGTTGTTCACAAATCTAAGCTCTGTATTCTGTGTCTAGGTTTTACTATAGATGGCAAATAGCAAGTATGAGTATGTGAAGCAATTTGAAGTTGAAGATGAGGTCATGCTTCCCAACCTCATTGTTGTTCAAATTCATGGCTGTGATTTTCACAAGTATAGTTAACTCATTCTCCCTTTAATGTTATAGTTGTCCTTGCATTGGATCGATCCTGTTGCATCTCCTTGCTGCCAGAATGAAGCACAAGTTTCATTGCATAAATGTATGAACTCTGTGACTGGGTTTTAGTGTAAAATTTGACAGTATGTTGGATTTTGTTATACGGCCTACTTAAGATTTCTAGGTAATCTGCTTAATTAAATTTTATGAATGTTAAATTTATAGAATTTGTGTAACCAAAATATGGATTATTTTTTACAATTTTGTTTGTTTAGTTTCCTTCTCTTATTTTTTTCCTTTTTCTTGAATATTATAACCAAGCAAACTGTGGTAATTGATATGCTGAGACCAAATTGGAGCCTTTTATGACGACTGATTTCAAACAATTATGTTTTGACAATTGACTTTATTGGGATTTGGAAGATGCTCTGCAGTTAATGAATTTGTTAAACAAGTAGTCATGCAGTAGCTTATTGGTTAAATCAGTAACAAGTTAGTGTAGTGCCACGTGCCACGTGGTGATTTGCTATTATATATCTAGGATGTCTTAAAAGATCTAATCTATAGACTATGTTTGGATTTAAAAATTAGAGGTGTCGAGCTGCATCACATTTAACTTATTAGTCAAATACTGTTAATTAATTAGTCATGTTTTGATGCCAAGAGCTTCTGTTCCAGATATTTTCTGTCATAATTTAGATCAAATATTATCTACTGATGTTTCAATTGCATTCCACAATTCAGTATCCAGATCTCCTTTTGACTTTATTTTTCTCATGGTAGATTCTCTGATGTGCATGAGTTTCAGAGGCCAAATGATGAGCAAGCCCTGAATTTGATGAATGCCTGTGCAGTTTCTGTTCTAGAGGAATATCCAGACATAGTCTTCGCGTATGGCTTTAGCTCTGAATATAGGTGCTGCAAATCTTTTATTCATAATTTAATCCCAGATTGCTGTAATTTGGAATCATTTGCTTATTATTTCTTTTGTTAGGGTTTGAAAATTCATTTCATTTGAAAATTTTGCAGTTTTGTACTTAAGAAGTTATCTAAGTTCTACCAGAGGCGAGCCAGGTTTTTCTTCTGAACTTCTACTACTTGTTTGCATGGAATAATTTGGAGGGAAGAGAAAGGGAGGGTGGCATGCCCTTGTTTAAATTATTAGATAGGATAGAGAGGGGAATGGAGAGGAGGAGATAAATGCTAAACATGGAGTAAATTATTGGTTTTGCTATCAATAATGGTCACGGTTTACTTTTGTGGTTGTTTGAGATGAGAAGTGTTGGTGTTGGATCTTGGGACACCAAATTGTTTTCCATAACCATATCAAAATAAATTTATATGCTAAAATTTTATCATTTTTTATTATATAGTTACGTATTTGAATAATTTTTGTGAATTTTATTCAATAGAATCAAGTATCAACATGTATTAATAAAAAACAAAAATCAATTTTTGTTTTTGTGTCCAAGTCTGATTAAAATAGAAAACTTATTGTTTGTTGTTGGCTAACAATCTCAGCCTCAATCTTAGATCTACGACAAAAGTAACCCTTTGGAAGATGGAATCTGTTTGGAGTTGTTTGATTGAGCCTTGGGTATGTTTGGATTACGTTGAATTTGAAGAAGGAAGGAGACCAAGTCTTGATTGCTAACAGTGAGCAAAAGAGAAGAAAATTTTGCTATTAAACTAAAGACTCACATTTCCACTAATATACCACAACATGTTTTCAATAAAGAGACGAATCACAATAATTCTCATTTATCAAGACTTTCCAATATTGATACATATTGGTCGATATTTTGAATATCAATCAATATTTTTATCTATGATCCTAAATCTTCTACTAGCTAACTTTTTGGATATCTTTGAAAAATGGGGACATTCAGAGGAATTTGGGAGAATTACTTTTGTAAAATTGTCTACAGTTAATAATATACCTGTCACGAACTCAAACTAAGTAGGTCAAATAAATAAATAATTAAATCCCAATAATAGATAAATAACAAATCTCAAATTCGTGTGTGATAAACCAAATATGCAATGAACCAAATATAACCCGTATAGGGCCTCATTGGAAGACCGTTCGAACAATATAAACATGGCTTATTCCAAACTGTCGTAATGGAGATATTCAAATAATAACAACTCATTTGCATAATGAAATACACCCAACAATTCTCAATATATAGTCCAAAAGTCTACATTCGGCCGACTCTAATATCCAAAGACAACCCCAAAACAAAATCCAATCCATAAACAATCGAGATACCACCGACGCCATCTATATTTAAATAAATATGATATTCACTGGGATGTATGGTGCCGCACTGAATCTTGTCCTGCTCCCGCAATCTATTTGAGCCATCTACTTTGAAGATATAAAATAAAAAAATATAAGTCTAAAGCTCAATAAATATCATCGTATACATATATAAAACAATGTATATAAATTAGAGAGAGGGTGAAGTTCACATAACAAATCTTATAAAACAAATCACAACGTCCGTAAATTAACTGAGAATCTGAGGATAGTCTCATACATAAATAGTATATCAAATCATACCGTTGCATTGAGACATACTCATGAGCAATCGTGACTCAATACCACGTTGCATGAACCGTGACTGTCTCCACCTTTGCGTGGAACACAAATCAAAATCCATATTCAAATCTCAATGCATATACAACAATTACATTTTAGGCCTGTAATTCTCGGCCATCTCATATTATCAGCTCTCGGCCCAATTACATTTTAGGCTTATAGCTCTCAGCCATCTTTATCATTATCGATTACATTTTAGATTTGCAACTATTCAAACATTTTTTATTATTATCGACTACATTTTAGGTCTGCAGCTACTCAGCCATCGTTTTATCATTATGGGCTACATTTTATGCTTATAACTATTCGGCCATCTTTTATCATTATTGGCTACATTTTAGGCCTGTAGTTATTCGGCCGTTTTTTATCATTATCGGTTACATTTTAGACCGAGAACTACTTAGCCATCTTTTATCATTATCGACTAAATTTTAGGTGTGTAACTACTTGGCCATCTTTTAATACTATCGGATCACATTTCGACCCAACAGAGTTTCGGACCATCATAATCCCACAAACATATCGACTCATTAGGGCCTCGGACCACCATGGTCCCACAAAATAGTGACCTCAACCCCCGACAGCATGCATGTACATTGATGCACGGTCTAAAGCAAATTTTTGCACTCATTTCCATACAAAGGTATTGATATAAAATATACAGGTATTCGATAATTACCTTTTTTTAGAAAATCACAAAACCCTCAAATATTTACAAAAACTTAGCAAAACCCTCAATCAACCGGTAAAACTCGCGCATGCACTGAGAAAATCAGACGGGTTAAGCAAAATCTTGCATGCATGACTTTAAACCTCCAAATCAAAATCAAAATATATCAGATATTGAAATAGACAAAAGATCTAATCTACCCGAACTGCGCTTCCTCTCTCATCTTCTCGCACACTCTCCCTCTCCTCCTTTCCCTTCTGCTGCATGCGAATGGAGCACATTGTGCGTGCTGTCCTTTTTATAGGCAGACCCGCGCTAGAGTGTGCCTCGGGCGCGGGCTCCCTGGAATCAGCACTCAAGCGCGCCTGATGCACTTGGTTGTGCATCAAGCACCGTACTATTGAACTGGATATCATTTAAATTTCCACAATATAATTACTTTAGAGCACATGCAATTAATCTAAAATCACAATTAATATTAAAATAATCCAAATGGGGATCTGAGGTATTATAATAACCCTAAAGTAAATATCCAATATAGTCAATGCGATCTGTCATATTTTATATGTCCCTTCCGTATCTTTCTGTGAAATTGTTATCCAGTTTCTTATACCACAGTCATTGATTAAGGAAATGAGTCTCCCTTTTCCTCAAGTATTTGTTGCTTCTTTTCCTGAAAAAAAAAAAAAGGAGAGAGAGAAGAGAAAAGAAACTGCCAGCCTATAGACTTTAGGATGCATTTTTACACTATCTTCCAATCACAAGAAATTAAAAGAACCTTGGCAGAGAAAATATTCTTTTAGCAAAAAACGGCTTGTGAATTATCTATCACGTAATTATAAGAGCATCTGCGAGACTTCAAAGAGAACAAACCATTGTTGGAAAACCAGAGAATTGAAGATAATTAAAAAAGAGGAAAAAATAATTAACGATACAAACAATAAAGACTCTATTAAACCATTGACTGCATAATAGTTATGCATGAATTAATTATTTGGTTGAGGCATCTGCTAGATAAAATTTATTTGAAGGGTACTTTATGTACCTTGGAAATGCATGGTTGATGTTTTGTGCAAGCTGCATATACTTTTTGGTCAACTTGGCCACAATAGTTGACAGTTGGGCACTTTTGATACTGCTGCTTCATAGTTTGGTTTTGATGTTCCATTATGAAATTCAGAACCCCCCTTCAAAAGAAAGTCTTTACTGGGAACCGTTGGTATATAAATCAACTTTGCTACCAAATTTTATTGTTTGATAAATCAACTTGGGAAAAGTAGGACACATCTTTCCAATGCCTGGATCATATAGAGCCAAAGTGGTCCGAGTCTTTCCCATACTCCGTGCTTTATGCACTGGATTGTCCTTTATGAGGTTATTTTTTCTTGGTCCATCTTATTAATGTCTAGTTGTTTGATAGTCTGGTTATATTTTTGTATTAAATGATTGGTTCCCTTGATACTTCTAGTATTACAGGAAAGTGCTTGTTAACTTGCTTGGTAAATAAACTATGCAGTAAAATTTTGTCCCTCATTATATCTTTCTTCACTTCCGTGTATGCTGCAAAATGGAAAGAATTCTTCCCTCAGAAAGAGTTGAGGTACCCCCCTCTGTTTCAAGCAAGGGTCATACAGTGTGCAACAATGGAGGTTCTTCAGCATTATCTTGCGTGGAGACAACGTGATTGTAAGTGTCATCCAGTGATATCAAGCACTCAAGTGTTGTCAAACTACAAATGCTAAATATTATATTTGAGCAAAGCTTTTTATAAACATACGGCGAAGTTTGATGTTATATTTGTAGTAATAAAACACGTCTGGTTTGTAGGCCATCTTACTAACCAATATAACACTTGTCTTTGGAAGCTGGTAAAGTGTGGAGAGACTGAGAAGGATGCTCGAGAAAAATTAAAGGTTCTTATTTCTTCGCCCCTTTTTTTAAATCTCTCTCTTTATGTGAGAGAGCATGTATGCATGCACAATTCAGTTGACTATGATGATGTGTCCTGCTTCTGTTTATATTGTGACTTTTTTTGCTAATCTATCCTTCTCTTTTCTTTGTCCGCCTAGGGCATTTCAGGAATTATATGATGTCCATCTATTAGATTCTATGCTTTGATTTTGTTATCCTCCCCCTACATGTAGTAACCTTTTGGTTTCCTAATCACATGCTCTTTCTTTGTCATTTCCATCAGATAATGGCATTGATTTCCACACATTCATCTATCAATCTTGCAGGGCACTCAGAAGAAAGAGAAAAATGAGCTTCTCTTCCAGCAGTTTGGTATCAATTACAAAACACTTCCAGAGATTTTCCGGCAGGGATCTTGTGTCTTGAAGGCAAAGGTTGTCTCCATTCTATCTGGAATGAACACACACACACACACATATTCCAGTTGTCAAGACCTTTCTTGGACACTATGTCAATCTGCAGCTTTAGCATTTTTGAGTTGTTAAAACAATTTCATAAATACTTGTTTGTTTGTGGGTTTGCGTCCCCTTTTCCATGGGATGGTGTTAATGAAGTTTCTTTGTTTCAATACTGTCATTTCTTCACTTTTTCAAAAAGATTCTTTATAATTTGGAGGTGTTCTCTTATTTTATACTGGTTGAAGAAGACAAGTCTTTAGTGCTTACATTGTAACATGATATTGATATCTGTTCCCTGCTTTGGGTTTGAATTTTGACTAATGATATTATTCTGAAAGTGTTATTCTACTTTAGCTGCAAATGCTGCATGGATATCTATGCAAACAGCTGTCTTTTTAGTATATCTGTTTGGAGTACTGATGCTCCACATTACAGTACGAGTCTGTATTTAAAGGTTTGAACATTAGAAATCATTTTGCAACGCCATAATTCTTGGATACTTATGCAGGGATGTCATTAACTTTTGTTGAATACTAAGATGCAGTGCTTTCAATCATAGACAAGCATTGCAGTGTAAGTCTCATATTTTTGGCCCAGCATCTAATTGATCCTTCTCTGATAGTCATACTCGCATTTTTGGCTAGAAGCTTGTGTCTAGTTTCTGATTTGATGACAATTTGCCTATAACTACCTTTGAGTTCTATATATGATCTGGTTGCACTCATTTTCTGTGGAATAATTAAACTAGCAACATAAGTGTATTTAATTGGCTCCAGTGTATGTTGAATTGTTGATAATTGGTGTAGAAATGCATTTTTTTTTTGTCTGTTGCATATTTCACTCCATATGTTGCCTTGTATGTGACTGAACTATTCAAATTGATCCTTCATTGGAATATTACATAGGTGGAAGATGTTGTTAAGTATGGTGAGAATGGTAATCCTATCAAAAGATTGCGGCGAAAGGCATATATTATTCATTCCGAGAACATATCCGGGAGAGTCTTTTGGAACGAGCACCCAGGTCTTCTTAATGAGCTGGGTGGTTTTGCAGAGAATATTGCCAAAATTGATCCAGATTACGTAAGATCTTTCCAATTTGATAGCAAACTAATGCCATCTACCTGGATTGTGGTCAGGATTGATGGGTGCCATTTTCACAGGTAAAGTGATTGTAAGTGTTTCTTGTAATAATGCTGTTGAATGTTACATGTATTGGATATGATTCTTTTCTTTCCTGCCCAAACCATAAAATATGTATTTTATGTTTGGGAAACTCATGAAGATTTCTTCTGAAACTTCAAGATTCTTGGAAGGCATAAAGTTGCATGTAATTATGCCTTAGAAGATTGGAATCTCTTTTGGTTATGTTAATTGATTTATGGATGTGGAACGTTCAGTCAATAGTCCCTTGTGTTGTTACATCATTGTTTTGTGGATCGGCATCATTGGGTGTTTCCTTATGTTCTATTGAAGATTTGCTAGAGAGGTGGAATACCATAGCCAATCTTCCTTATTTGATTATTTGGGTGGTGGGCCAGTATGAGTTACAAAAGCATTTTATTGTGAACCACTTGAATTTTAAATCTAAGCTGTGATCTACTACAATTAAATGAACGATAAAACTTAGAGATGATGAAAATCATTATCATGAACTTTCTTGTTCTTATTCTCTGGAAATTATTAACGCTAGGGATCGTGGTGCAATCAAGTCTTCTCTGGCACGATATTTGTGCATTTGCTATCTTGCCAAGATATTGAAAATGTTCAACCAACCACTGTTTTCCCTCTTTATTGTGGCAGGTTTTGTGAAATTCATGAATTTGAGAAGCCCAATGATAAGCTAGCCTTGGAACTTATGAATTCCTGTGCAGTGGCTCTTCTGCAGGAGTTCCAAGACATTATTTTTGCTTATGGTGTGAGTGATGAGTATAGGTAGGGTTCCCTATTTTTTCCCTAAAAGAAACAAATTTCTTGACTGGCTCAATTCTGTGGGACCTATTTACGTAATGATGTGGGTTGTACTACTTCCAGCTTTATTTTAAAAAAGGATTCTCAGTTATACCAAAGGCAAGCCAGGTATATCTTCCATCACTTTGATTTTTTGCCTTCTGTTTACTTAGGTATACTTTTCATTCTCTAATTTGTTGTTTTTAACTTTAAGATCTGTATTGGTCTTAAGAAGCCCTTATGAGCATCTTATTGATATGTCAATGGGCTGATTCTTGATATAATCTGTGCAGCAATATCATGTCAGTCATTGTATCATTCTTCACCGCAGTGTATGTGATGAAATGGGTAGCTTTCTTTCCCCAGAAAGAGTTGAAGTATGCTCCCTCTTATGATGGAAGGGTTGTATGTTTCCCATCATCTGAAATTGTTCAAGATTATCTGGCATGGAGACAAGTTGATTGTGGGTAACCTTGACTGAACTTGTTAATTCTGATGGGTTTAATTTCTTTTCTAAATCTGTTAATCTTTTTTTGGGTAAGTAAAACCCGTCGATCTGTATGGGCATACACCAGTTTCATAAACAGTACAATTGGCTTCACTTTCTTGTTATCTGGTATCTGAATTTGGTCCTTATAATTTAGGCCTGACCTTCAAACTAGAAAGGAATTTGAAAATTGATGATCTTTTAGACATTATTGGAAAGCCCATTGTCAGGGTCATAATCTTTAGCTGGCTGTTCGTTTACAGGTCACATTAACAATCAGTACAATACTTGTTTCTGGATGCTTGTTAAGTCGGGAAAAAGCAAAAGTGAAGCTCAACACACTCTAAAGGTGCTAACCCCTCTCTCTCTGTCACTTATCCTTTTTGCATATACCTGTGGTATTTACAATCACATTTGTGAATGTAAACTTATTTTTGGTTGATTTGATGCAATGATAGTACATACCTAATAATTATTTGGATGTTGATTCTGTTCTGCAATTTTAATATTAATTTTTAATTTTATTGGGTGTTTTACAGGGTACCCAATCACAGGAGAAATATGAGTTGCTTGCTCAACAATTTGCTATAAACTATAGTACTTTACCAGCCATCTTTCGCCTGGGTTCCTCTGTTTTCCGGGTAAATTCAATCTCTCTTGTTTTTTTCCTCCCTTCCTATGGAAATCCTGGTATGCAGAATCCTGAACTGTCTATGAAATGCCAACTAGATCTTGTTTGATCATTTCCTATTTTCATTTTATCTTTGAAGTTAATACTTGTATGTATTCAGGAGGACGTGGTCATTTATGAGAAGGGATCACTCATTGAAAATCTTCAGAATCAAGTGGTCGTGAAACATTGTAACATAATCGATTCGAGGTTTTGGAAAGAGCACCCTATCATCTGTGATTAGAAGTTGCTGAAAACTTTGTTGATTTATCTCACATCAGATATATTGCATATACATGAACGGTATGCGCATGTTAGCTAATCTTTAAAACCCTTAAGTTTTAACATTACATAACCCGTTTGTGCATATGTTCCATAGGTTGGTTCTTATGCTAAGATACGAATATTTTTGGAACTTGCATAAGTAGGCTGAAGGTCCAACACATAATCTTTAAGATAGATTTCTAGATGCAGGTTGAAATGTCTTTCATGAAAGAGTCCAGCTATTGGTGATAGAAAAATTGCCACGCCGTGTACAATTTTTTGGCATTAAGGGAAGCTTGACAATCTTTGTTGTTGAAAACCACCATTTTTTGCAGCTGTCAAAGGCAACCATTCCCGACCAAATCGTGGATCTTTAGTAGAACAGATCAGGCTGAGATGATTAAACGTGCTAAGGTTTTTGGAGAAATTTGACTTGGCATGGGAGAAATGGTATGAGCTCAAAAGTTGATTCTGCTCATCAAACTATCTTGCCTTTGTGATTAGCTGCTCCTTGGGACCGGTAAATAGTCCTAACTAAATCAGTCACCAAGAAAGATGTAACTTTTATTATTTTGGACATTCATTTTTCTGGTACACTAAGCCTAAGTAGCTCAGCCATTGTAGCTGACTGTAATATTTCCTAGCCAACTTTAGACCTTTGTCTTTACTAAAAGCGATAATCTAAAGTGTCTGACTCTGAGTCTTGAAATCAAGCAACAGAAACGGTACAACTTGTTATCTTTCTTAACAAATAGAGCAGGAACATGCTTGATCAATGGTGAGATTGAAAATGTGCAGTTACTCTCTAAGGAATATAGATTCTTTCAAATAAAGCTCTTTTATCTAGAAAAAAACTGAAAGAATTCACGCTTAGTCGTGCTCAAAAGGTTGTGAATTGATTAACAAGTCTAACCCCAATATTTAAATTTCGAGTGTCAATGTACCACTCACTCATATATGTATATTACCTCCTAATACACGACCAATTCTTGAAAGGGCCTTTTATTTTCACCCTTATTGGTAAATTGTTTGCGATTATAGTTATGGGTATATTAGTATATGGGTTCTCAAGTAATTTAGATGATGAAATTTTGTGTGCATTGCATTGAGTTTGATGATGGTTTGTATATGTGAAATTATGATGAGGTGCGCTTGGATAATTTCTGATTTTTCAATAATTTATGCATGTATCGTGAAGTTGAAACTCATGAACATTACTCCCAGTCGACTGCTCATGTTGAAGTATATATTTGTGGAACGGTGATGTTAAGAGATTTTTTTTTAGCTCTTACTTTTGACAGATTTTTTTATTGTTCAAATCTTTTTAGTGTTAGAATTTAAAAGATGTAAAAAAATATAAGTAGTATTTTTATAATTTTTTATAATATTAACATTTATCAAATATTTAATTTAATAATAAAAAATTTAAAAATAAATATTTATATAATTTTTTTAAAAAAATTTAAATTTGATGTATTGGAAAATTCATCGGTCCCAAATTCGCAGAGAATCGATTGATAGGCCTACTTCACCGGGGATCATCTGTGTATATACAGGGAAGGTCATCATGGGTTAAAGGATAAGTGCGGATCTATGTGATTTGATCACATCGATGACACGGGTAGAGTGTTGGGGTTCATTCTGGATACAGACCACTTGATGCAGTGGAATAACGTTCGAACCTCCTGTCGGCTGATAGTTACCAAAATTATGAGTACAAACAATGCACGATGATTTTTAACGTAAATGATTTTTTTTAACTGAGGAAAAAATCGTAAGATAAATTTTGAAAAACATCTGCTATATAAAATTTGGATATACAGACTTCCAAGACAAAGGATCAGCAATTGACCTTAGACAGCGAGAAACTTTAGAGTAAGAGAATTTTCATTCTCTCTTTTTTTTTTTTTTTCACTGGTGACGTTCTTTACTTTCAGATTTTACAAGTGAGCGGCAAAATTTTATGTTTGCATGGTCTTCGCTCATCTTCTCTTGCCAGAGTAGCAACAATATATATAGAGATATGTCTCCTCACCTGCAACACTTATTTTGCAAATTAGTCGCTTTACAAGTCGGTCACCTATTTTGGACTTTATAGGTGATTTGTTACACTTGCTTACTCATTTTTTTACGCAAGGAGTTCGCACCTTTCTTCGTTTCAGCAGTCGACCATTCTTTAGTATAAGCAGTTTGGTTGCCTTCAAACCAACAGTCTGGTCGCCCTCATCTTGCAGACTAATCGCCCTTGTCCTGCTGTTTTATTTATTTTTATTTTTAAAAAGAGAGAAATTTTATGGAAGTTGAGTTTTGAAGTTAGGATGATCGACGAAGATAATGGCGGTGATGATGGTGACACTGAAGAGGGAAGAGAGAGTTGAAGAGAATAGTTAAGGTGATCGATGATGATATTGAACAATCGCGACCTGCTCATCTGAACACCTTTCGCTGCCCCTTCTCAGAGCTCCTCATGAGATATATCACATTATCACTATCGGTCTCATCAGACGGGTAAAAGGCCAGAGGAAAAAACTATGAGTAGGTTTCTTTTGATCTCAAATTACTGTGAATCAAAATTATGAAATTATTGTGGATTGGAATTGTGAATTACTTGCAGGGAAGAATCTTTAACACATTCTGAGATGCATTTACTCTGTATTTTTATTTTAATTCAATGTTTATCACAAATTACTTCTCTGATGCTCCAGTTTACTTTATGAGAGATGTAAATTAGATACAATGGGCTACTTAATGAGTTCAAGACGACTGCTTTCAGGTGCTAAGTGATTGATCTGAACATTTTACCTGCACATTTATATCATTAGAATGGTAATTTCAAAGTTTTATATTTGAAAATTTGAGTATAAGAAATTATTTCAAACATAGAAATTAGAATACGTATTTTTCTACCACTCGTTTTAATCTTCAGAATTTGAAAAAGAAGGCAGAGGATAGCTATGGCAAAGATAGCTTCAACAAACTAAACATGTCTACGTTCTCTTGAAATTTCATGAGGTTACGGCACAGAAATCCCTCAACTTTTGCACTCGGAAGTGCTTGAAAGTCTAACCTGAGAATTGAAATGGAAACGAAATGACGATGGGTGGGTGTTAAAGATAAAATGCTTCGGAGTGATTCATGAGAATTCGGGGACTGAACTAACCGGCCGATCGTACACGGCGGCGTCACCATTGTGCCGTTGTGATGGTGCAGATGGTGCGAACCGGATGCCTTTTGGCAAAAACCCTAAGGCGGACGGTACTGCTCGGAAGTGGTGACGACGGTGATTGTACCCCGTTTCACCGTCGATGATGAAACCACAGAGCCGATATCTTGCTCCATTGCCTGAACTTGGGAAAGCAAGCAAAAATGCCAGGAGGAGAACGGTAATCGTCTGTGTGGAAGCCATGGAAGTAGAAAATTGATCTATCAACTCAAAATGATTTGGGATTAGTTCCATCGCCTGCTTTCTTTTTCTTATATAAATCAAAGTATTTGTGGCTGTTTCTGATAGTTTGGATTGCTAGTCAAAAAAGCAATTGCCTCATTTAATTGGTTTTAGATGAGTTGAGGATAATCTTCTATCCTCCAATTGGTGGGGGGAAATGTCAAATTTTGACATTGTAACGATTGCCGGAAAAGATGAAGGAAAACTGGGATGAATTAATGAAAAGTGTTCTTGGTGCCCAGAAAGAGACAATAGTAAGAATTTAATGAGGGAGGGAATCATCTCTGAAACTGAAGCTGGAAACAAATGTCATGTGATTTACCTTCTTATCTTCCATGACACTTGTATAATGGCAAAATTTCCTTTTTTGTTAATTGTCTGATTTTTCCGCCATGGCGTTCCCATCAGAGGGACGAATTCGCAGCCCTTAATTGAAGATTAATCCAGCACATGAAACAGGGAGTTGGTATTCAACAACTACATCAACAAACAAAAAGATCATGAATGGTTGTAAATTTTACGGAAACAGTTGAAAATGTGATTAAAATTGAAAATTGAGTTAAATGACGAAAAATCAGCGTCACCCAATTAAAGAAGTACCTGTTTGAAGATTTACAAAGGCCACTGACGCTGAAACCAGCACCTTCCGGGGGGATTGGGAGATTATATTCCACTGATCTCTCCGAAACGAGTGATTCTTTAGCGTGCTGCCTGTTAAACCCTTTGGCATGAAGTCATCACAATTTCAGGTTGTGGGTAAGAAGAATGATAAATAAAACTCCGTGCTGCAAGCTTCCAGATATGAACTACTTAGCCCCCACAAGAACACCGGCCGTCTTCCGCCTTTCAGCCGTTGTCTCAACTTTGCCCTTACTTTACTGTAATATTAAAATGAAAAGAATGTAAATGCAGGCGATTGTTCCAATGGAGAAGTGATACCGGTTTTTGAAGGAAGAATTTCTTTCAAAGAAAAAGAGAAAGACCGAGCTTCTAGACTATTCCCCCATCCCTTTCGTTTGACGGCAACCCTAACACCCTCTCCCCGGCTCCGGATGGTGATGCCGGCGGTTAGAGCGACTCGGCGCCGGACAGTGAAGGTCGTACAAAGAAGAAATCAATAGGCACCTCAAAAAGCACAGATCGGAATCAGTGCACGGGGTCCGATGAGGAGGACGGCAAACAGCAAACCATATCTGCGACGCCGGATAATAAAAGACGCGAGGCCATGTTCCTGTTGGAAATCTCTCCCGTGAGTAAGTTTCAGTCAACGAATTGTTGACCAAATTGACGGTCAACGGACAATCAACACAGTTGACCGGCTAAAGAATCAAGTTGATCGATTTTTTGCTGACTCTCGCGACAACTAAGAGACAACGGGAGGACGACGTTAACCTATAAAAATGAAGGCGGCCAACAAAGTTGATCGTCTCATTAAAGCAATACGTAACACTTCACGCGTCAAAGGGAATTTGGCCTGACTGTTGCTGTTGAATCTTTAAACTTCAAGGCAACAAATCATCTTTCCACGCCAGGCATGCGCCACTTGCTGCTGATCTGATAAATGCTTCTTGGGAACCGTGCATTAACCATGAACGACGACGTGGTGGTCCAACTGCTGCCAAATCCTTTGTATATTCTTGTATATATATATATATATACATATATGTGTGAGTAAGCTGGTAAGGCAGAGGTGTGGTAGTAGAAAAGAGAAATTGTTGTAAGCAAAGAGAGGTGTGCAGAGTGTGAGTACGTGAGAGGAAGGAAGAAAAACAGATAAGAGGAAGAAGGCCCAACTGTGTGTGTATTGCCGCCTCCTGTTTTTTGTAATTTCTATCTCACACATAGTGCAGTTTTCGGACTGAAAGTTCTGTGGTTTTTCCCTTGACTCGTAAGGATTTTCCACGTAAACATCGGTTGTCAATACTCTTGCTTTCATTCCTTCTCTTCAATTCCTTTGTACCTGTGTTGGTAGGCCGTCCTATTTCCGGCCAACAGTTCCTAGAGATGGTGATGAAGAAAGGCCACAACCAAAGGCCCGCCTTTGAAATTCTAGAAGAGGTTATTGCACATCTTCGTCGACCTTTCAAAAAGCTGGCCGGTCCACTCCAAATGCTTTAAAGGAAAATTTGCCATCCACTGGAAAAAAAACACCGTTATTGTCAAGCTATTTGGTCGCCTCTTGGTTACAGATCCTTTGTGTGACAAAATCTCCCCCTGCCCCCTATTGAACTCTTCAGGAGGTTGCAAGATAATTGACAATGACTGCAATTGCTTCTTCATCTGCTTCTCGAAATGGTAGATCCGTGGATGATTTTCCAACACTCTCTCACGGTTACCCTCAGACTCCGGAGTTCAAGCCGTTAGATAAGTCAGTCACCAAAGTTGTTGGCTAGGCAAGAATCCCAGGGCTTCCTATGCATTAATATGTAAAGAATGTGCTCTGGTCTATAGGTAAACTAATCGGCATGCCTGTAAGGATTGATCTAAATACTTCGTAGTTGGATAGACGGAGATTTGTGAAGATAGCGCTGGAAATTGATCTCAATAGGCCTCTTCTTAGCCATTTTGACATGGATGGTGAATCGTTGAGAATTGAACATGAGGGCTTCCCAGAAATTTGCCGCAGTTGTGGAAGATACGCTGTTCCTTCTACAGACTATCGACCTCATCCCCCTAGTCTCAACACCAACTCCTCTTTGACCATCCCCCATTGGCCTTCCTAACCACCCCCATGGTAGGTGAGGCAGACATAGTGATTTACGATAGAGCTGGTCATCCTTCTAGGTCAAGCTATGATGGGCAAAAGGATGAATCCATGGAGAGATCCTTCCAACATCTTGATCTGTTTCTTTATGTGTGTTATTTCAAGGAAATGCTGCGAAAGGATTTTCGTAGGGAAATGAAGGAAATTGACTAAAATCAGAAGCCATCCATTATTGCCATTCTTGAGCCCTGAGTAAGTGGCAAGAAGGCGGAGTGGATTGTTCTTAGATTGAACTATGATTGCACATCCATCAGCGTTGCACGAGGCTTCCCTTGGGAACGTAGGTCCTATGGCAGAGTATGGCCGTGAACATTGAAATGCTTTCAATATCAGAACAGGTGATGCACCTCCTCATCAAAGATGATCTGGGCGCCGGAGACTATCCTGTATGTGGCCTAATGCAAATCCAAAATTTCACCGGCGCAGCCAACTTTGGGTAGAGATGGAGGAATTCTCAAATGCATCACCATTCCCCGGTGCTCTATTGGAGATTTCAGTGGCATCCTCTCTACATATGAAAAGTAAGGAGGGAAGCTAGTCAACCTAAGCAAGTGCATTCGATTCAACAAATGGATTGACAATCGTGGTCTGACTGATTTAGGATGCAAAAGACCAATGCTCACATGGCTGAACAAGAAATCACCTCATGCTTCAGTACAGAAGAGGCTCGACACAGCTAAAGGTATTAACTGGACTGGGTCACCCTTGGCACGATGCAATATGGCCTAACACTCTTATTATATGTACGAGGCCGCAATTAGCCGGCCCATGTGTGGTGCCTGGCACAGCCTTATATGTATATATATTTATGTATATGAACAGTCACATGATTGTTATAGGCGGGTGGCAAGGTAATGGTTGCTTACCCCATTCATTTTTCTAAAAAAAAAATATATTAAATAAATAAGCTATAAATATTCCCTCGCCAACGACGTATTCTGCACATTGCATCTCTCCTTTCTCTTTACTTTCACACTCTTGTATATGAAATAATAATATAATGCTTACTAATATAATTATATTATTTTTATTAATTTTTATTTATAATTTATATATTATTAATTATTAATTATTATACATAATTTTTTTAATTTTGATAGTATATGAACATAAAAAATTTATTCTGATGCTTTTATGCTAATTACACCATATATACATATTGATGATGATTTTTCAATATCAGAATTATCACCTACCTCATATATTACTACTCTTCCAAATTCTAGTAGCTCTCTAGAAAATATTTTAGTAGTGTATGATAACGTCTTGAAATTAAATTAGTTAACAGTCATGAACAAACTATTTATAAAAATATAAAAAAAATTATACCTATAAGAGCTCTAAAAATACCGGATGCCTCAAATTACACATAGAAAAATATAAAAAATAACTATTCTCAACTCAAATATAAGAGACAGTAAATAGGATGACTCCAAAGTTAAAAAAATATAAGTGAAGTTTAAAAATAAGTGAGTTATTATTAGATATGTCTTTTTCTATTTTTGTAAATTATAATATTAAAAATATTTGATAAAATATAAAAATATAATTTATATTTTTATAATATTTTATAAAATTTTATTTTTTAATTTTTTATATTAGAGTTGTGACTCTAACAATAAGTTTACTTAGCGGCCTAGATAAGTCACAACCCATTTAATACCACTAGCCAAAACTTATTTGCCTCGACAACTCTAGGAAAGAGAAATCATGAAGTGTTTAGATTTGAAACAACATATTAATCAATATCGAATTGGCCACTTTATGGGGGAAGGAAAACCAATATTTCTTTTCGAGTGCCATCAATAGGAGGAGGTGCAACTGAATCACAACCCTCAAGGATGAAGATGATAACTGGTGCAGTGATCATGAGATGCTTAAGAAAATGGTAGGCAGGCACTTTGAGAAGCCATTGTAGAGCACTCAAGCAAGGGTGCGGTAGGGAAGAGAGGAGATAGAGCACAGCGTTCAAAAAGAGGCTAAGCACTAAGCTAGGGTTGCTACAGATTTTGAGGTCATCGATAAACCGAGCTGGTAGTTCTCGTTCCACATTTTCAACTTAGTTACTCTCTCGTCCTTCCTGAGAGCGGATTAAAGGATTGAGTCAGGGACCTCCTGCATTAAATGACATCCTACCCAGTGGCCCAACATAGAAGAAGATATCCCCTTTCATTCCACAACTTAGAACTGAAAAATGAATGTACAAGAGAGTTGTCATACTGAAAAATGCCCATAATTTTGATTATTGGTTAGCATTATGCCTGATTAAATTAAATCGTTTAACTGGTTTGATCTAACCAATTCAAAAATTTATAGAATTTAGATAATATATATCGATATTGTAAACGAGTTTAAGTAAAAAATTATGTTCAATTGATGTTTAGGGCTTAGCGGTATGGTTACTTGTAGAAGCGATCGATTTAACCCAATCCAAATTATAATTTTTTTATTAACATAGATTTTTTATTTTAAATAAATATTAAGCTTAAAAAATTATTTTGATTGATTATATTTTATATAATTAATAACTTATTATATAAATATTATTCATTTACGTATATATATTCAAACAATATTTTAACTCAAATATCATAATTTTTAAAATACTTCATATTTTTAGATATTCTTTTATGTAAATATGAATTGTTAAATAAATTTTTAAAAATAAAATTACTTATAAACCAATCAAAATCGACCAAATTTAGATTATAGATAGATATGCCTATAATTTTTAACCTAAATGATCAAGTCATATCTAGTCTATAACCTAATTTAAAGATCATAAATTTTTATTTAAATCCAATTATATCTGACTAGAATTCAATTTTAATCCGGGCTAGCAACTGTCTAGAATTTTTCAAGGAGTAATCCTCATGTATGATCTTTTATGTAATTTTGTCAAATTTTTTTTTGCAACAAATGAAGATTTTCAGAAACCTGTAAAATTTTTTTTGTAAATTACTGTAAATTTTCCAAATAAAAATTTCATTTCATTATAAAAAATACTTTTAAATGAATTACAACTTACATCTCTTTTTTTTTTTTTTTTTCAAAAACCAATATTAAAACTGAAAATACAAACATCAATTAACAACGAAGGTGAAAAGGTAAATGACAAAATTGGGATCGAATTAGCCTTTTTTGCAACCCTGCGTTGCCTTCCCGTCGTTATTCCTACAGACCAAACAAAACCCTGATCCTAGAACAAACCATTAATTCAAATTTGTAAGTATATTTTATACTTTTAATTATACACCCACTTATACTAAAATTATAAAAAATATATATAAATCTCACTCTGCTTTAATTTCTACTCTTTCTTCACACTAAAAATAACAACTTCGATACAAGGGGTATATAACAATTTCAATACAAGTGAGCGTAAAAATAATATTATTTATTCAACTTTATTATCATTTCAACCCCATCATATAAGTTTAACAAATCTCCTAAATTAGCTAAACAAAGAAAGAACAACATCAATATAAACAAGGGCACATCCCTGGATCAACTCCTCAACATTTTTATTCAGAACCCATCACTCAATTGAAACTACTTCTATGATCCAATATTCAACAAGGAAAGCATCCAAAGCAAATTAAATAAGAGACAATAGTTACTACATTTCAATCCTCATCAAATCCCAGACAATAGTACTGGGAGCATGACACAAGAATATGCTTACTCCACATGGTATCCAGAGTCACAGAGTATCCAAGTCATAACAGCATATAGCTTTTTCTCTCATTATTTCAGCTCCACAAAGAGACTTGCCTGAGGATGTAAGCCAGCCTCTTTCAGAGTCAACGAGAATTTTTCTGGACCATAGAACGTCCGAGGAAAGTTGGAAACAAGGCTGTATTTCTCGACGTTCAAGCAATCCAAAGAATCGACATAGTCGTATATGGTCTGGATTGTCGCGGTGCTGTGGAATCTCCTCTCCTTGCGTTCTCCAGTAGGGAAACGTACCAACACCTGGCAAGGATTTACAGATTTGAAAATACAAAAGTCACGGAATGATATTGATACTCAACTTACTAAAATAAGACTGAGCATATAGATCAATAAAAGAAATAAACTGCAACTTTGACAGATGTGGAATACCAATCTTGTTAGGGTCATATTTTTTTATCCATCCTTGTACTTCTAGTATTGAGAATTTCTTTCTGCATGATTGAACAGATTAAAATGTGTAGGACCCAATCTTATAATTTTAACCGTTTAAGTTGTCATGATAAAATTCTACAGTTTGAGAATGTGGAGAGAACTCCAGCAGTTCACATTAAAATATGGTCTGGCAAGACCTGAAAAATGACAATTGCTTACTTGAGTAACATCTGGTCCTTTCTCTGGTTCAGCACCCAGGGAAAGAGCTTTTTCCTGCCTCCTCCGGGCCAACGCAGCTTCCCTTTCAGCAGCTTCACGTGCCGCTCTTTCCTGCGCCTCTTCTTCCTCTCTGCGTTTTCTCTCTGCTTCCGCAGCTTCCCTTTCCTGCCTGTCCTGTTCTTCTCTCCTCTGCCGTTCCCTGGCCTGATTTCATAGAAAAGGAGCATTTGATGATGGAACACGATGACGAGACATGCAGTGTGTGTGTGCACTGGTGGAATACAGGCTTTGGCTACCACTCTGCTCATCAGATTTTTAACGCTTCCCTTCTTCGTCTGTCTAGAGGTTTTGCTCCTTTCAGTGAGATTCAACTGTCCTTTCCTTCCACGTTACCCTCTTTTCTGATTTTGGTTTAAGAACTTTTCTTTAAATACGTTTTTGATTGGATCTTTAATTTCCTGATAGGTAAGATGTGATGGGGAATTGATGGGAATTAAACGTAGGCCATGTCAAATCTTAGGGATCTTTTTTTATCATCAGACAGTAAATGTGCACAGTTTCATACTAATATTGTGCCGAATAAGTGCACTTCGGTTAAGTTTCCATTTAGTAAAGATGCATGTACAGAACAAAGACGATATGTTTTATGTGTAAATCAAGGCCATCTATTAAGTATTATACCTGACACCTATGGACCTTTTACATTGTTGAAGCCACTTTAAACCCGAGGTTTAATAGTGAATTTATAGAGAGGATTAGTAGTTAATCTAATGAGCCAAAATCACAAGTTTTATGTGAAAACCAAGACTCTCGCTCCAAGTATAATACCCCATATACCCATGGACCTTTCATATTGTTTGAGTTGTACCTGAGGTTTGGTAGTGATTTTATTGTGCCTGAATTCCCCACCACCAAAACCAATAGTTTTTTTCTTTTTTTTAAAAAAAATATATATATATATATAAGAAACTAAAAGAAAAAAAGAAGAAAAAAACAGGAAAAGAAAAGGAAGAGGTAAAACATCCCATTTCTTGATCTGCTTGCCTAATGTCTTACGAGTTGCTGTATTAAAGAGAAAAGAAAAGGATGATCAAAATATGGTAGAAAGAGAAACATCAACGTAGAAAGGGTACCTGATCAGCTTCAAGTGCTGCCCTATAAGCAGCATCTTGCTCCTCTCTCAAACGCATGTTGTTTCTTCTTTCCTCTGCTTCGACTCTTGCTGAAACAAGAACAGTAGCAGTTTCTTCAAGAACTCTCTGCAGTGTAGAAAGCATCTCCTCAGGAGATTTTGGTCCTTCAATCTGAAAGGCATGAAAATGGTAAATTGGTGATAGATTATAGGGAGGTGATATGAAGGAAAAAATGAAACAAAAAGAGGTTAAAAAGGACTGCAAAATTTTTAGTTATCATGGCTTTCTAACACTCGAAATAACCTCATAAATACACTTCAGATTCAAATAGGATATGAAATAAGAGAGACAAGGATAGATTCCCAGGGAACCAAACTGGGTATCTAATCCCAGCTTTCATCTCTCTTAGAGTAGGCCCAGCAGAATGCTTTACCTTAACCGCAAGGGGATGCCAAAGGCAGGAGCACTATTACAAATGTCAATCCCTAAATTGAAAAAGAGAACCAAAAAAAAAAAAAACTACTGAGCAAAGCACAAATTCATTGAAAGTTATTATCTGCTGCCTTTGGTTCTCAAGAAACAGTACTTTCCCGTACCAAAATACTTGTCTCCCTTCTATTTATATGCATCCTAGAATATAATCCTCTTTAAAAAGTCAAGGGTCAAAATCTACAAGTATTCAGTGATGTTGAATAACTTCTGCTTTTCACTTTCAACAAAATAATTAGTACAATGAAGATGAGTAAAACACAGATGAGATAACACAATATTTAGTGCATCTAACCCTCACTATAAACCACAGCGGGAACCATCGAATATGATGCCTATAATTTTCCATTTAATGCTACTAAAACACCTTATTTTTGTCAAGCATGGCATTGATTATGAAATTTGAAAGAGAAACAAAAAAAAAACGTATTGGTCATGAAAAAGAATAAAATTGAGTTTGATGTTTGTTTCCAAAGACTTAAACCTTTCAAAGTTCTTTGCCACAGTACACAAGAGGAAACAAGGAAAAGCTCAAGGAACATCTTTCCTCAATAATGAAAAAAGCTTCTTTTTTTTTTTTTTTTTCAATTTAGGGTCAGAGGAAGGTAAGTAATAAGAATTTTTATCCTGGCTAGAGCCCACACATTACCAACACGTAAACCACCCACTTATCACTCTAAAGTGGATCCAATGCAGCATTACTTGATTGTCATAATGGAAATAAGTATCCCTACTCAAGTAGGTAAGCATCTAAGTAAAGAAGTAGTTTCACCCATAATTTTTTAGCCTCAAAACACCTATAGTGTTTTGAAGGCTAAAACTGAGTTCTCTGCATCACCTCTCGAGCTGTCGACCCTGCTTAGAACAGATTAGACGAAAGAATTGTTGCACAAAATTATTTATGGAGATTCATGCATTACGTACTATATTGCGTTAACAACACATGCCCAGGATTACTAGTAAAAAATTTTCTCCACAATTAAAGTTCCCTCATATCACAACAAACTAAGAGCACACTATGCCATGCAAAAGTAAGGATCTGTTCTATTGTGAAAAATTAAGGCTCTTCTCTTGAAAAAAATTCCAAAAGACAAAAATCTAAAAAACATATTCAAATCTACATGTTTCCAACTTTAAATTGAACTTTGGAAAACAAAGAAAACATAAAATAAAAGTTTTCCAGAATTTCCATCAGTTCTAAATCTAGCTTATACACCAATCTTTTCTGAGAATTCGAGATACTGGAACATTGCTTTATTAAAGAACACAAATATATTCCAAATTTGAAGGAGTATAAATGATAAATAAAATCTTGATATAATTTAATAATCAATTTGATTTCTAATTTATTTATTTTATTTTTTATTTTCATTAGAACTACCTAAAAATTATTTCTTTTGGGATGGAGCTGAGCCAAGGGGCAAGTACTAATAACCCGGGTCAGATCATTGATGACCTCAAAATAAATATATTTTATATCAGTTATTAAATACTTATAAATGTTATTGTCTACTTATTGGGAAATACAGTTATATCCATTGATGTAAAGAGTCAAAAGAATGGTCATTTTATTAATATTTAGGTCACTGTCTAACTTTTTTCAAAACTTAAAAAAATAAGCATTATTATTTTAATGACAAAATTATACAATTGCATTTGTTAATAACTTAAAGATCATCATTATTAGGAACTAATGTCCCATTAATAGCAACAAGTAACAATCAAATGTTAGAGATGAATTGAGTATTACTTTGCTTAAACTACACACTCTATATTGAAAGTTAAAAATTAGAATTGAGATTGACTCATCAACTTAATGAATTAAGCTCAAATGAACCATGCTCTAAGGTCAAGTAGTCGATTTATTATAAGTATACCAAGCAATGGCTTGTAAATTTGCTCAGTGCCTAAAGAGCTCATCAAATAAGCTTTTACTCACCATTTATTGAATGAAGCAAACAATTTTGAACATGAGCTCCAAGCAAATGGTTGATCAACAAAATCTAATCATATGTTGAATGATTGAAGCACTACTTATAACTATTAATTAACACTGCATTGCGGAAATCACATTTCAAACATCACCAAATAAATGCTTTTTTTCAGAAAACTTGTGGAAATGGAAACGTAGAAAAGGAAAAAAAATAGAAAACAGAATTATTTCCAGTGGTACAGGCCTAAGCTACATCACCGAATGCCTAATAAAGGCTTTTATGCCAGATGTGGGCCCTCCCCCTAAGGGAGTGTGAACTCCTTGAAAAAATGATAGCAACATTTCTATTCCAGTAAGGGATCAATGTAACAACTAAAACCACCTTACTGATAGGATAGCAATTCCACAGAAGTAAGCTAAGTGAAACCCAAAAAATAATAAAGTGAGCAACGTAGCAATCATCATTCTTTCAGCAGCCAGATGTGTTTTCTGACATTGACGTTAAGATAAATACTTCTCTTTTCTTTGCACGATTCATAATGCTTACTTAAAGGATTTAAAATTCCAGGCCAGCAATAACTTTCTCTCAGTTACCTGTTAATTCTCATTTTGGGCAGTTTCATTCTGCTGAGGTGAGAACAGAAGAATTCTATCACCTAAATGAGACTCCAAGCCTTAGTCAGACTCTAGGGCATGTCTTTGCCTTCTCCTTTTGATCTAGCAATTTGCTAATTTATTTATTTCCAAACCATACTTGTCTGTAAATGTTATATCTAAAAATAACATAAACATGTGTTGCACCAATTAGCATTATTACCTATCAGGAAGGTAGCATGGTTACCAAATTCATGGTCCGGGTCATAGGGTTGTACAACCCTATGAACCCAAAATGGCTAAATAATCCAGATTGCATTTGAAATCAGAGTCTCATAGGATTGCAGTAGGATTCGTATAATAGTCTGGATAGCAACAGGGTCAGGGTAGGATCATGGATGAAAATATCAGTCAGTATTTAACATATCAGCCAATATATATTAATATTGGGTCTCCCAACACTAATATTTTTTCGATACTGTGAAAAAATCACAATATGCTATTGTATCAGTAATTATCACAATATATTAGATCATATTTTGAATATTGGCTAATATAGCCGATATTTGAACCTTTTGTTTTTCTGATGCCAAAACACATATAACAGCTGCTGCAAAGACAGATTCTCTTATCCTAGCTTTCCTTGTTGAACCTTTACCATCTTAGGTATCCATGTTACCACATATGACCAATCTTATTCAATACTTTCTTTTGAAAAATGCAGTCAAAAGTGTGGCTTCCTCTTATTGACCAGGTCAACTTCATATGAAAAACCTTAAAATGATCTTGAAAATACCACTTATATTAGGGGGAACCAAAGCCCTTTCCTGAATAAATATTCTCAGCTTTACTTCTTTCAGCAGGACAGGGCAGATTTCTTTCCAGTATGAACAAAAGATGGTCTCTGCTTTCTTGACTTTGCATAGAACACAGGGATCATCACAGTCATAGCCCCCTTCAAAAGGATATCATTGCCGCATAGTTTAAGCATAGCTAACCATAAAATAAAAGCAGATATTGGATTACAGCAATATCCCACATCAAAGCAGACCAAGATAACTCCATATTGCCAGATATACTCATTGCATAGGTCACACTGAATCATACAAGTTTCGGCATTGCTATGTCAGTAGATATGGCAAAAGCCTGCAGAAAAGAAATCCTTCAATTCAAAGATTTTATTCCACATTAGTGACTTCCCAAATAGTCTTCTTTTTAAAATGGTTAGCATATACCCAGGACACCCTTCTCCGTAACTGTGGCTAAATCCAGAATACCATAGATTTTTGAGTCCCGATCCAAAAATGTTCAGACCAGGGACCCAAGAAACTAAGAAAGATTTAGGATATTTAGAGTTCCTTCAGATATTTGTTTCCCATTAGGATTTGGAAGTACTATGCCATTACTTTGTTTTACAGTTGGAATAGGTTCCCAGTTGAGTTGGGTTTCTAGTTTTGAATATAAACACCAGTTGTCTTTGTTTTCGTTAGAGAGCATGGTATTGAATGGACTCAAAATATGTGTTCGCTTCCCTCTTGCTAGAAATCTTACTTCATCTCTCTCTATTCTTCTCTTTCCATTCCCTGCATAATTCACTCTGAAAAACCCAGATAGGTCAAGATCTTGGCTGCACGTGTCCTTGGTTCCACCAGAGGACGCACAACTCTTAACTCTGATTGGCTTCCAGGCGAAACCATTCTTATTTTTCTGAACAGAGGAGCCATCACTCTGGATAAACGAGATGAATTATTTAGAGATTTGCACATTGGGTGAAAGTGAAATCTGTACTGCTCTTGATCCCTTCATAACTCTAGATAGGTACTCCATTGCCAAGACAAATAGGTAAAAAGAGACATTGGTCCCCCCAGTCTTAGCCCTTTTCTTGCCTTCAAAGTGGCCATGGAGAGCACCACAAACACTCAAAGTCTTGGAGAGGCTACAAAAGTCATAAAAGCCTAGAATATATCAGGAAATCCATATCCACTCAACACATCATCAAGGAATTGCCAATCCTGGGAATCATAAGCTGTCCTGATATCTACTTTGATAGTGCACCTCAGAAAAAAAAATTTTCCATTGATACCCTCTCACAAGTTCATGTCCTATTAGCACAAAATTTTATAATAGCTCTCCCTTGTATAAACGCAGGCTGAGGACCATCAACCAATTCAGCAACTACTTTGTCAGACGGTTTGTCATAGTCTTGGCAATCACCCTATATAAAATATTACAACAAGCCATGGATCTAGAATCATCATCACCCTTTTCAGCAAGTATTGGGATCTTAGGAACCAGAGTTTCCAAAGACTGCCTGTTCTGAAAAAACTCAAATACTGCCTCAGCTGCATCCTGGCCTATTATGTTCGAAGCCTTGCTGCATAAATAAGAGGAAAACCCATCTGGCCCCAGGCTTTTATGACTAAGACCAAAAACAACTTTTCCTTTGCTTCCTCCTTTGTGACTCACTCCTGCATTCAGCATCTTAACATCCTCTGTCTGCATAGTGTAGCCTCTCTCCATAATATCAGCTCTAGGCTTAACAAAAAGCCCTAGCTTTGCTGTTCCCCGTAAGGCTTCACAAAAATAAACTAAAATTTATGTACGACAGTTTTCATAAAGGAGTCTTGACCAGCTCACTTCTGACATCCTTTACTATCTCACAACTGTCAGAGAAAATTCCAGATGTTTTTCTAAAAAAACTGTTTCCAAGGCCATCAATTTATTTACAAAACGTAGAACAGCTACTAATCTGCATACTTCCAGTATTGGCTATAATATCCATGAGAGCTTCATGACTGGTCCGCATTATAAACTGAAAAGGAGCTTTCCCAATACTCTTAGTTGCTTGAAGGATATGCCGGCATCTGAAAACCCCTGTTTGCTGTAATTCAACTTGGACTTGAACATACTTAACTTCAATTCATCGCTTGAAAGTGACCTATCAAGCTTGAACCACTGTCCGATGCTCCACTTGTTTATTGCACCAAGTTCAAAAACCACCTCCATATGGCAAATCTGCAAGATCAGCATTTGCAAGACACACCAAACTCCAAAGAGGGGCTGTCATCAGCTGCGCTAATTTTTTCTTCTACGTATCTCAATAAAATCACCAAATTCAAATAAGGGCCAAGGAAGCTGCATATCTTTAGCAAGTCTGCAACTTCATTCCAATAGTTAAGTGTCTCAGCAGGATTGTTGGAAACATAGATAGCAATCTCAAAACAATCAACCGAGTGATCAGCAGCTTGTATGCTGCAGTAGATCATTTGAGCAGAGCATGGATGAAAATATCCTTGTGGGTCACTACCATATCGGCATCGGACATATCGAACAACATATATAAATTTGGATATATGAAAAAAATTATGAGAATCGCAAACTTACGGGTAAATATTAGCCAAATATTAGGCATAACAGCCAATGTATCGCAATATATCATTAATATGGCAACATATTATGATTGTATGATGGCATCGAGAAATATCGATATTGGAGGGCTAACACCAATATATATTAGCTAATATTTTCATCCATGACGCAAAGCCATATATGAGTGAAACATTGAGAGTATCAGGATCCCGTTGCAACCATGTACAAGCATTAATAGCATGGTATTAGTTGTCCAAATAATTCTACACCTAGAAAAATTAACAATAACCATTGAAGTGTTTTGACTTTACCATAGTCACCAGAATAATAAGTAAATGATGCTTATTCAATATGTGAAAAGGCCTTACTTCATGTGGCTTTAGAGGCTGATTAAGGCCCCCTATGTTCCAAGATGCCCATTCCAAAAGAGGGGAGGATTAAGCACTCATCAACTACAACATGTTCCATAATATCAACCTTATTTCCTGAAGCTATTCCTTTGACTGCTTAACTGAGATTGTGAGCAGCATACTTCTCACTTTGTTTAGTTTTTGTCTGGAATTTATTAGATTTCTTTCTTTTTCTAAATTGCCCTCCTGTGTGACTGACCACATTGCTGCAATAAATCTTCTGTCCTCCTCACCTTCGGCTGCTTATGACATTTTAGGCTATATGTCCCCAACCTTTGCAACAGCCACATTGTTTAGGCATCCACTCTTAGATGACAGGCTGACCAATCACATCAGTATTGATATTTGTTATTTTCAATTACACCATCATCAGCTTCAAGACATCCACGTCAAGAAACAGTCAATCATAGGAAAAACCCTTCCTGGCAGCAATGCGATCAACAATATGCACAGAACACGAAAACTTACTAGCAATCTTTGACAGAGCTTCCAGTGTCATGAAGCCTTGAGCTTGGTAACTACAGCCAAACCAGGAAGTCTTTATTTCTTTCTTGCCAAAATTAAACTCAGGAGTCCACTATTTCAACACAAATGACTTATAAATAATAGAACCTTATGCTCCATTGTTGAATTATCTCCCCATCTCCACAGATTCAAATGAACATAGTCATCCCACAAAAGAATGTGCAATTGCTTAACCTCCAGCCACTGCGTTTTTACACAATTCAGAATAACAGCAAACAGAACTTACCACCAAGGACATGGCTGACCAGAGCATGGCACCATTGAGTTTGATTCCTTGAACTGTATTCCTCAATTATTGTTTCTAATTTTCTATGTTATTAGATATTGTCAAATATCACAGAGCATTAACAATAAAATTGAGGAATAGAATTCACTGACTTCATTCCCGACAAAAATTTGTCAATGAAAGGCCCCATATGAATAGCATCTAAAACTACAGTCAACATACAGTCTTCTAGCAACACTGCAATCCATTAATGGGGGGATGGCTTCATTACTTTCTTCTTTTCCTTCCCCCGAGGGACATCTACAAACCAACTGGAGTGCCATCAGCAGGGATCAACTGCATCCCTGCTATTACATGCTATATTTGATCCTCGAGACATTTTCCTAAGTGATCAGTAAATACCCAAGGAGACCCTGGCCCTTATTTCCTTTTCTCATCATCATCATAATAAAATCTACTATTACATTTATTTTTTCCACTCATCAGCCACAATTGTTTGCTTACAATGGAAAACATAAATACAGCATTTAACGCAAAGTACACTTCAAAAGTATTGTTAACAGTCCCTTTAACACATTGCAAACCCCATCTAATTATATTGTACCACCAAATTTCAGATAAATAACCACCTAACAGCCTTTTTAGCACTTTTTAGCCAAAACTTCAGCAATTATCAAACATTAATACTATAAGGCCACCCAACAATTGGTAGCATTATCCTACATGACTCTTCTGCCAACTAACATCTGAGCAAGGTGTCGTCACATTACCACCCATCATTCACTGCCTACAAAATCACCATCAGCAACTACCTCAACCATCGCCAACCAGCACCACACACACTTTATCTGCCATTATGTGCCAGAAACCAGTGGTTGATCACCTCTCAACACATCCAACTTTGCCTCCCTCCCTCCCCCACAGTAAACTGAAAAATGGCTAATCTCACATCAAGTAAATAATCAGAATGGGAAACCATAAGCTGCATTTTTCGTCAAAGAGAAATTTGTAATCATTTAGCTTCAGTCAGCCATGAAGCTGGAATCTTGTTCACATTAGCTCAAAATCCCAAAGCACCAAAACAACATTTGGACCATCATCCTGAAAATCATAGTCAATTTTGATATCAGCATCAAGACAGTATGCTCCGTTGACCACTGCATGCTCAAATTGAGTGAAAGATCAGGAAAGGGAGAGGATAGTGCTCAAATTGGTTTAGCAGCCATACATAAAATGAGAACAGGAACTTCTCAATCAGGTTTTCTATCATAGACAACCAAAAAAAAGGGCAAGACAAGGATTCCTTCTCAAAACTTCCCAGCTGACAAGAGAAATAGGTGAATGTGTACCCTAAATTTGTAACCTTAGTACCCAAATTGTCTGTAGATTGATCAAAAACTACTAGATAGCGTCAACAAACTCCACATTAATTTCTCATGAACAGAATAGTTCACCAGAATCCTTTTCCATGAAGTAGACAAACTAAGCTCGGTCAGTACATTACCTAACTGATGATCAGGAAATTCATGAATTTACGCCTGTAACACCCATCTAAATGCTTCCATTACGTTGATAAATCTCAGAGGACAATTGATTAACAATCAGGAAATTCATGAATTTACGCCTGTAACACCCATCTAAATGCTTCCATTACGTTGATAAATCTCAGAGGACAATTGATTAACAATCCCTTCCCAAATAACATGCATTACAGTCACATTTTCCAATTTAAACAAAGGCAATGCAGCACTGATAAGAAGTAATCATACCTGCTGAAGTAGCGCAATCCGATTATTCGTAGAGGCCATGACCACAGCACAGAAGGGATATCTCGAAGCCTTCAAGCTATTACTCATTTTGAACCCCTCGCTGGAATGAATGCTCCCACCCCACGCGACGAAATTCTCGTTCACAAATGCCGACAACGCATTATCACACAGAGTTCTCTCGCAGAACGCCGGGGTATCTGGGTGATCGGGGGAATGCAAGTACACAAAGAGCAACTTATACGCGTTGCGTGACCGCTGCAATGCATCCATAAACCCTTCCGAGACAAAGTTCGGCCTCGTCATCCGAGAACCGAATTCTCTCTCAAAAACCGCCACAAACTCCGCCGCCTCCGCCGCTGCAGCCGACACCTCCACCAGAGGAACCGTCGGAGAATTCCCCAACCGTGCCGATCCAAGCCCTAGCATACCGATCGAATACGATAGCAGCCCCCCCGCGGCCCACATGCCTAGCCCAATTGCACCAGAAATCAAACCTAGACCGCCGGAAATTACAGAAATCGGAAGCGTTATCAGCTTCCACGCTAAATTGGGGGCAGCAGCAACTATAGAAGTTGATTGCGGTCGTTGTGTGGCGTCATGAGAGTCGGGAAGGGAGTGTGATCGGCCGCTGCTGCCAACATCGCCGCTGCCTGCGGTGATCGTGGAGGCTGAGGTTCCGGGCTGAGAGGGGATGGCGCCAGTAAAAGAGGCGACGGCGAGTTCGAGATCCCATCCATGAGCAGCTAGGATCTCTGTACACAAATCGACATCTTCAAGGCCTGTTATTGCCTGGAAATACGTTAGTTTGTCTCTTGCATCAACCATTCTCCCTCTGTATCGATGGGAACAGAGATTCACAGCTACTTGAAAGAAGAAAAGGGTCTTCTTTCCAGCCTTGGGAAGGTGAACGACTCTCTCCCTCTCTCTATCTCCTCACCCTCTCTCCATCTATCCGTATTTCCGTGTGATGAGAAACATTAATAGCGTAATTTTCAGTCGTCTGCGAACACGAACCGGGAGACGGAAGACTAGAGGGTCGCGATAAATTGGCAGAGGTCGGCTCAACTTCGGGTCGGGTCGGCACTGATCAGCCCGATTGGACCAATATTTCTAAATTATTTAAATCCTATATGAAATAATATACTATTCTGGACATCTTTAATTATAAGGCGCAGCAAAGTTGACCCTGATAGATGGACAACATAGAAAGGATTTTCTTAATTTTTATCCATTCTTATAATCTAAATTTTTTAAATTACCATAAAAAATTTATGGTTAAAAATACAAAAAAAAAAAAGAAAAAAATTGCTAATAGTTTTTTAAATTATTATTAATCATTCTTACTTCATACCTATTAGAGAAATGTGACTTTTAAAAACACATTCATTAACACAAAAGACCTCTTAAGAAAATGCTTCAAATCATGTTATAATATTATTTTTTAATATATTATTTCATTTTTTTGCAAATATAAACAAGTTTGTGTGAGTTATCATGATGATATAACAAAATCTTATTTAATTGTATTTTATCTTAGCAAAATTTAAAATTCTAATAAAATTTGAATTATATAACACTAAAAAATTTATTTTTTATGGTATATAAATTTTTAGAACATCTTGTTTTATTATAATTCATTCTTTTCTATATTGCTCCAAACTAATAGCATATGTTTATTTAAAAATAAATATAACACATAAAAATTTTGTGTAAATAATTTAAAATGACATTTGATGGTCAAGTTAGTTAATAAAACTAATATGCATTTCGAATTTAGATGGTTACCTAAATGGAGTCAAATTAAACCTTGAAATCTTTTAATTTAAATTTTACATATCATAATATTTAATAAAAGATCAAAAGATATAATATTTACTTTAGATATTATCCTTTAATACCTAATTTTCAATCCAATATAGAACTGTGAAATATTTATAGAATCAAAAGTCCGCAACAATACACGCATTGATCCTGGACAAGCTTGCATAAAAAATGCCGTGTATAAGCCCACATAAATTCTATGGATTTCGGGGCGTAGATCTCTTTAACCATTAAATAAAAATTTAATTATAGAAATTTTAACATAAAAATGTTATATATAATATTTTTATATATTTTTATAATATTTGTATTAATTGAATATTTAACTCAATAGTTAAATATTCAATTCTATATTCACTTCTAAGGTCTAATAGGGGATTCAACTTTATCAAAATGAGAATATGCCGACTGAGCTTCAATTTCCTTTTTTTTTTTTTTAATTGTATTTGCTCGAGTTTTATTTTTTCCAATACCGACATGAAATTCAAATAGCATAAGTTGTGAAGGAAAAGCTATGAGCAAGTCAACAAATTTATATTATAACTGTTTTCTTTGTTGAGTAAATTTTAAAATATAAGTACCAAATAATTTATGTTCTATCTGTTATAGAAATGTCAACCTAACGTAAAATATCGAAAGGGCACAAAAAATAATAATAATAATCATAGTTGGTACTTTATTCTCGTGGATTTGTAGTTAAAAAAAAGTTTAAATTTTATCTATTTTTTTTAATAATTATTAATATTGTATCATCGAATCCTAATTACTGAACGAATTAGAAGTTTAAATACTGTATGAAATGAATCCAGTCTCCACATGCTCAAATTTGAACCCTGTGCAATACAACAATATGATCAAAGGATTGATGGGACTAACTTTTTGATATATCTTTCGACGTTTAAATAGTATCTGCCTTTTATAAGAAAGAAAATAGATGATGTAAATTAAAAATTAGATTAACTTTATGTGTGGGAGCTTCTATTTTTCTTGAAGAGTCTTAAAGAGAAAGAGAGATTTTTTTTTTTTTCGAGAGAGTCCCCCCTACCTTGCTGAAAAGAGAGTCTTTTTATAATTATTATGGAATAGTTAATTTTTTTCTGTCAATTATGTAAGAAACCATCTATGAAATTGCTAAATGGATAAAATTTTATCGATATTACGGTTTCAACTGGCGTCTGAAGTCATTAAGAGAAAGGAGAAAAAAATCGCTCGACCGTTATCTTTAGTTTAAGCATATTGTCGGACGGGTCATTTGATTGGATCAAATTAGTTTCTTCGACTTTTCTGATATATGGGTCAAACTTTAAAAATTGACTTTTTTATTGGACTATTAATATCAATACCCATTAATTAATTTTATAAATAATAACAATACTACCTGACAAGATGGGGATATTTTCATTTTTGTGGGTAATCCATTGATTTTTTTTAACACTTAAGTTTAATTATAATACATAAATTATAATATATAAGAAAGGACGATAGTATTCGATATGTGTCCCATGCATGGGGATCAGTAATAATATATTGTATTAAAATGATATTATTAGAAAACATAATTAAGAGGCTATTAAACCCATGATTTTGATTTTTCAATTCTCGAGAATCTAACTTAGGAAAAGAAACACATACAAAAATTATCTTGAGAATTTAAGTTGTTTTATTAAACCAAAGTAGAGAGCAATCTAATGTTCTAAATTTCACATGGCATTGTTCAAAGATATTAGAAGTTTTAATAAACTATATAAACCTTATATTTTATCAATGTTACCCTGTAAAATATCCTAAACTATACAATATTAAAACCTAAAAATAGAGTTGCCTTTTTCATGCATTTCACATTAGACAATTATACATATCAAACTTTAGGTCTAGTCTTTCCACGAGGAACTTTGAATAAGAAATGAGAGCTTTATCAAATTTTGTATTTGATTGTATGAATCAGAAAATTTTTTATCTTTCAACTCTAATTATTTATTTAAAAATAATTAACTAAAAAGATAATTATTTTTATAATTTTAAAAATAATAATTTTTAAGTAATTATTTTCTTATGACTGTTAAGCTTAAAAAAATTAATGATCTAAATCTCAAAATAATAAAAAATATAAATATATTTAAGTAGTTATTTTTTATTATTTTTTATAATATTAAAATAACCATATGATTTTAAAAATAAAATCATAAAAAACTATTTATATATATATATATTTTTTTTAAAAAAATTTAAAATTTGAGTCTTTACGTACTCAATCATAAGGACCTCCTCAACAAAAGCCTTGGATTTATTCTTCGTTTTCCTCTGAACCTTCAACGGTCTCCCTTCATGGCTTTGGTACTCCAGATGCATCAAAGGGGGCTCTATCTTTTTATTTTTTGTTGAACATAAGTTATTCATTTTTAAATAAATAATTATTATTTATTTTTTAAAAAATTAAAAATTAGTTAAAATTAATTATTAAATAATAACTATTTATTTTAAAAATAGATAGTTCTAATTTAAAAAAGAAAAACTTCGATCTCTTTAAAAGATGAAACCCCTCTTCCCTCCTAAGCCTTCACAAGACCGAACTTCTCCTTGCTGCTCATGCATTCCTGGAAGAAGGGTATATGAAACTGTGGTTATGCACAAATCCGAAGTGTAAACCTCCTGTGTGTTTACAGGCAGGCAGGTCTGCTTTGAGCAGTAAGTTGTGGCTTTTGTCACGGCACTTGGCTGCCCTCCGTGGCCCAAAATAGAGGACACAATAGTCTAAATAATGCTTCACTACATAACTAATTGATATGTTCTACAGTATTTATCTCTAGATCAGTGAAATGCAACAACTTACATGAGCATTTTACAATAACAAATTGAAACTTCTGCTCTCGCTTTGGTGTTTCAGAGTTGTTCATGCGTGTGTTTTTACAGTATGAGTTTGTGTATGTATCACTCCGGTTTTCAATTCTGTGATCGATGCCCAAATTGTAGCTCATAACTCCTTATATAGAGATGCTGTGCGTAGCGAATTTGGCATGAGAGCAAATGAACTAAGAAGGCGAGCAGCAGGCGCCAAGAAAATACTGCACATGCAAATGACTACTTTTCAGATGAATCAAGAAAAACCGGATCTTCAGCTCGCCTAGTCCCCGGCACAAGTGAAGGACCGGGCTCCTGAGCCTCGGCCACAGCTCCTTGGCGGAACCTTGACGTTACCTAGGCCACGTCTGTCCCTCTGATTCTCCTTCAGCCTGGTTGACACTCGGCCTCTTCATGTGTGTACTTTGCCAATTTGGGTTGAAGCGATATATAGATGTGCATGGACTCACATGAGAATGGTCTGCCATCAACTTGTGTGATTACTTCTAAAATCTTCAACTGATCCTAATGTTCCTTGCTCTATCAATGGTTGGAGAATTCGGGTTCCGTCCAGCTCGGAAATATTGTTCGAGCAGAAGGCTTTAACAACCATGGATCCCACAGCTCAGCCATCTTGCTCAGTTCTCCAGAAGCCACCGCTATTTGAAATGTTTCTTCCCTTCAGCTGATAAGTCCTAACAGAGATGAAGAGCACCACAAGTTGGTTCTGAGATTAAGAAGAAATGTGGGAGAAAATTCAGAACTAGAAAATTGAGATACCAGTTACTTTGATACCGGGCAATAGTGCCTGCATGGATTCAGTACATAGCTGATAACAAGAAGCTAAAGCGAAATGGATGAATTGAAGGCAGGTCTAGACTAGGCCATTAATGGTGGGCATAACGATTAGGACAAAGAAATGAAAATCTCAAAACTTGCCATACTGGTAAAATAGTTTGATACTTATGGTTGTATGTACAATTACTAACCCTAAATTGCCCCTCAAATAACAAAACAAAGTTTAAAACCAAATTCAAACATTGCCGATCAGGCCCTTAGTAGTTTTATGTTAGGTTTTAGATCACTCCTTATGAGTCTCATGTCAATTATATATGTTGGTTTTCAACTCTAAACATATGTATAAAAGTTCGCTCAATGACTTATAATAGGGGATGTCGTTTTTAGTGATATAAGTGAACAACTCCTGATATACGTTTAAAGAAAATATGTGTGTAGGTAGTTCAATATAGTCACGCCTGATACATGCATGAAAGACACATATACGTTATAATAATTTATGAAAAGCTTTTTTATTAGGATACGAATGTCAATTCTACCATTTGAATGGCCACATTTTCAAGTCATTTTGCTTAGTTTTGAGAGTAGTTGATGGTGCAAATAATTTTCAATACACTTTGAGTGACAAACCAAGAAAGAGAGAGCAGAATGAAGAGATTTTGCCAATTCTTGGACAACTAATCGCGTTCTTTTTTTTGTCATCTTGTATGTTTGATCTAGATGGTGTAATGAATATCTTTACTGGTGATTTTCTTCATTCATTTGCTCTTGTTATTTATTACTCAACTTGCTTATATTTGTGATAGTCTAAAATGATTTTGAAGGGGTTTTTTTATGAGAAATTTTTTTATATAAAATTTTTATGATAGTTTGTTACACGATTTTTTATTTGTTAATGTGTATTATCATCTATTCTCCTCATTATTGTAAACAATTGAAATTCTGGCAGAGATTTGTTATTAACTTTACGTAATAAAGTTTAAATTGACCAATTCAAATATTTTGTTTATAATATCATATGACTTTGAACATACAAGCTGAATTTCATGCATTCTTAGATTAATTACTCTATTTATCAAGTTAGCCCCCAACCTAAATTAAAAACCCAAGTCCCTATTTAAACCCAGTCGTAACTAACAGAGTTTAAGATGTAAAGAGAAAAAAATAAGAGATAAAGTAAATGCAGAAGATATCAACATATGGACAACGGAAATAGATTTTGGCCTACCTTGATTTGGTTGAAATTAGGATATTACCGATTTGTTTCACACGTTATTGAAATCTTTCTTTTGATAGTAAAGTATCCTACAATAGAAATACTTATATCTATGACATAAATGAACACGACGGAAGATAAAAAAAAATTCTATCTCTATGATGATCGACACAGACACTAGATGAGTAATTACTTGACCGTTTAGATTGTTAAATTAACCTCAGCTGAATTAGAGGAGATCAAAGGAGAGTACATTCTGTCTTTAATTTTGTATAGGAAATAAATATGAAGGACTCATAATTTAGATACAAACCAAAAAAGTATATGCTACCGGACATTAATCTTCCTTGCTACGTTTTGATGATACAAACTCTCGAAGCCGCAGAAACAGGATGGGAAGAGAGATTGAGTGCATGGACTCTGAAACCAAAAACATGGTGCTTCATCGTCAGCTGCAGGTGCCTCAGCTCCTCCATGGCATCCTACCGCATAAAAGTTTCAGTGAATTTGAGCCTGTGAGACTGCAAACAACACCTCTTAAATGATCTCAGTTATGAACAAAGCAGAACTCAATCACACACACAAGCCATGAGAAAAATGCCAATGACCACAACAACTTGGACTATTACAATTCATTTCGATGCGACTAATCATGACGACAACATGCACATATTAGATCTTCGGGATCTTTAGAACATAAAATGAATGATATATCACAAAGTGTATGTTCGTTCTTAAAATCGTCATTGCGATTAAAATCATCACCAGAATAGAGGGCCCGAGTAACTTATCTTATCATTCCGTCTACGATATGCACAATTTACTATCATCACATAGGAATTTTTTCTAAATCAAATAAAGCTCATGTTCGGTATGAAATTGTAGTCGAAACTAAAACTTTAATCATGTTCATCCATAATAAATAAATAAATTGACCAAATCCAATAAATTTAAGTATTGTCCGGGCTAAGCCATCGAATAATCTAATTTTGAATTATATCTATTATATCAAATTAATCATTAATAATATGGGAATATTTACTGGGGATTAATTCTTTAGGGATAGGCTAGTGCATGATCATTACTAGCTTACTAGTATGCTTGTGTTGGGTTCAGTACCCAGGGTCCCCAATCCACCGGGTAAAAAGGACAAGTACTTGACCCGGGAAGATAAGTGTATCGGAGTCCGAGAATGATCACAACAGTCCGAAAGAAGATCTCAAAATAACAATGTAGCCCGAGAACCCTCATCAGGCTTTGAATTCCGCGGACCCAATAAAAGCACGAGGACTTATCCAAAAGCCAAAGTTCCAATCAATACGAGGACTCTTCAAGACGTCCCGAATGCCACTAGCCTTCATAAACGTCCAAAAGACGATAAAGCTCGCAACACGCCACCACCGCTTTAATCGACACGCCAGCCTCGACATTCCCGCAAATACGGCACGAAACGCTCGGCGGCCAAAAGTTGCCCGTTCACGATAACAAACCCGACACGACAGACGTGTCGAGAGTAGGTGGCCCACTGGCACCTAGCGGCCAACGGTAACATTTTCTCCTATAAATACCCCACTGGGGCATCGAGATAGAGGACCTAAAATTTTTCCTTAAAGAAAGAGAGAAAAAGCACAAAGATTCAAAAACAAAAAGGTAAAAAACCTCGTCCACGGTTCTCGGACACCATCTTGTAAACCTGCAAAGATCAAACTTAGTGAAATCTTCTCCGTGCCGCCTCGTGGTCTTCCCTTCTCATTCAAGAGAAGGTTTCCACGTAAAAATATTGTGTTCAATCTCTCTTCTCTCTCACTCAATCATCATCACTTGTGTTGCTCGACCCAAAATCCGCAACGCAACATCGCGCGCCGTCTGTGGGAACCTTGGATTAAAAGTCAAGTTCTCATCCTCATAAACACATTCTAAACACACTCAACAGCATCAACAATCAACAAGCGCTAAAAATGGTAAGCACCAGAGCACAAGCGAGTGCCCCAGAAAGAGCCACGGCTCACAATCCTCAGGGGGACGCCCCCAACCCTTGCGCTGGTATTGAGAACCACTCTGATCCTGCCGTGAGGGGATTGGCGGCAAAGGTGGACGAGATGCACAAAGCCTTCATCGCTCTTTGCACGAGAATAGACAAGAAGGAAAAGGGAGCCCCTTCCGGGGGATCCCAGGCGGAGATATCCCGTAGCAGAGGGGGAAGGCACGAACGACGCGACGGGGCGCCCACCCACCGAGATCTACCAAGGACAGAAGTCGCCTCAAGCGGCAGGGCCCCTCGCGGGCCGAGAAGAACGCCGAGGACCCGATCCCGGGCGGCCGGGAGCATCGCGTCCCGGAAATAGCGGATGCGCCCGTGTCCCCACAAAGATCCGTAAGGACCCCGAGAGGAGGAGGTGCACCGGCGGCTGACGAGTTGAGGCACTTCCTCAACGCAAAAAGGCGACCGCTCCACCACCCGTGGAGGAAAAATTGGAAAAAGTATGGAACCGTGTGTTCGGAGAGAGCGGCTGAGCAAGCGTCCCGCACTCTCGCTCACCACCGACGTTAGAGCAAGGGCACCGCCCTCGAAGTTCAAAATGCCCAACTGAGGCATACGATGGGAGCGCGATCCCATGGATCACCTCAACATGTTCCGAGAGCACCTGAGCCTCCAAGGGCTTGATGAAACGGCAATGTGCCAGTGCTTCCCCTTAACGTTGAAAGGGGACGCCAGGGTTTGGTTCTATGGGATGCCCGCGGGCTCCATTAACACCTTCGGCGAACTGGCGACAGCGTTCCTGTCACAGTTCGCCTCCAGCAGAAGGGTGGAGAAGCAGCCCTGGCATCTCACCCGCGTGAAGCAGGGTGCCAGGGAGAGCCTGAGAGGCTTCCTGGCCAGGTTCGTGTCCGAGGCCAGACAGATCCCTAAGCTGTCTGACGGCGTGAAGCTGAATGCCTTCCTGTCTGGCCTCGAGGGGGGTTCCTTCTTCAAGCACCTTATCCATAAGGGCCCCCGTACTTTCGAAGAGGCCGAGTCCATAGCGAGGGCCTATATTGCAGCGGAGGAGGCGAACGAAACAAAGCGCCCAGCAAGGAGCGAGGACTACCGCCCAAGGACAGAGGAAGTGAAGAGAAAGGCCGGGGACTATCGCAGTCCCTCGTTCGTGACCAGGCATCAAAAGCACCACAAGCCCGAGATGCCCACGCGTAGAGACGTTCCCCCAACACGTCTCACTCCCTTGAACGACACGCGACCAACGTGGCCGATGCAAATTCGAGGGGAAAAGTTCGTGAAGTGGCCCACGCCTCAAGAAGAATCCGGCAGGGGCGACAGACGGGGTTCCTCACGATTTCCACCGCCTGCAGAGAGGACACGCGACAAGACCGCAAATCTTTGCGAGGGAGATCGAGGAGCCGATTAAGAGGGGCAACCTCACCAAGCTTCTCGCAACGAATCCGGACAGTCTTCCGGACAAGCGGGCGAACCCGAGGCCGACCCACCAAGGAACAGTGGTCGCGGCGGGAGTTATCAACATGGTGTCCACCCATCCACTGGGAAGCGACTGGCCGAGATCATGTTGCAAGGTCAAGAGGCCGGACTAGCCCCGAGATGACATCATATGTTTTGGTAAGGAGGACATGGCCCATGTAACTTCCCCCATTCTCGACCCCCTTGTTGAATCAAGGCTCGTTTCAGATGGAGTAAATGACTTCCATCTGAAGCGAGTATTTGTTGATAATGGAAGTTCTCGTAACTTGCTTTATTTCGATGCTTATCAAAAGTTAGGACTAAAAAGAGACCAAATGAAGGCCCCGAGGGGCCATCAGATGGCTCGACAACGAGCCGATCCCCGTCCGGGGCATCGTGCGGTGGGAGGTCACCTTAGGGACATATCCGAGGATCGCGTCTAAGGTCCTCACCTTCTTGGTGGTAGACCTCCCAGTCGGTTTATACGCAATCCTCGGACGCCCGCTTGCCACCTTCGGTGCCGTGACCTCCATCCCACATCTGAAAACGAAATTTTCAACTCCATTTGGAGTAGGGAAGTCTTGGGCGAAGCAAATTGTTGGGAGAACGTGTTACCTCACACAGTCACACGGACTCCCTTCCCAACCAATGGAAGACCACGACCTCGGGGGACGAGGCGACCCTCCAACAAGCACAGGCCGGTGAACCCACCGTAAAAATCAACTGATCTCGAGGATCCCGAGAGATGCGTCCGTATTGGAAGCTCTCTCGCTGAAACCGTCCGAGAGAGCCTCACGACTCTCTTAAGAGAGAACTCGGACGTCTTTGCTTGGTCCCAGCGGACATGCCGGGATTTTCCCGAAAACCATAACTCACGTGCCGGGTGTGGATCCCCACCACAAGCCTCGTTAGACAAAAGCGCAGAACTATTCAACGAGAAAAGATAGCTATCCGAGAAGAAGTGAAGAAGCTCCTAGACGCCTGGTTCATCCGGGAGGTGCAGATGCCGACCAAGCTCTCCAACGTGGTCACTTGAAGAAAAGCGGCGGGAAGTGGAGGATGTGCGTCGATTTCTGAGACCTCAACAAAGCTCTGTCCCGAAAGACACTTTCCACTTTCCGTAGTAGCCCGGCCGTGGACTCAACGAGTGGCTATGAGCCGCTTAGCTTCATGGACGCCTACTCCTGGATACAACCGAGATCAAGATGCACGCGGAGGACGAGGAACATACATCATTCGTGACCGATCGTGGCACGTCGTTATTCTGAAGTGATGCCCTTCGGTCTCAAGAACGCCGGCGCGACATACCAATGCCACAACAAGATCTTTGAAAACCAGATTAGCGTAAACGTAGAAGTCTACGTCGGCGACGACATGCTCGTCAAAAGCACCATTGGTGGAAGTCACGCCAAAGACTTAGCGGAGACCTTCCGAGTGCTAGAGCGCACGGAATGAAGTCGAACCCCAAGCAAGTGCACCTTTGGGGTGTCGTGCGGGAAGTTCCTCGGTTTCATAGTGTCACAACGTGGAATCGAGGCAAACCCGGAAAAGATCCAGGCCATCTTGGATATGAAGTCCCCTGACCGTGAGGGACGCCCGAGACTCACGGACGGGTGGGTGGCGCCCTCTCCGTTCCCTAGCCAAATCAGTAGAAGCATCTCGCCATTTTTCAAGGCACTCGGGGACCGAAAACCCAAGGGTTTCGCTGGAGCAATGAGTGCGAAGAAGCTGCCCGGGGCTCAAGGCGTGCCAGCCAACCCTCCTCTCCCAGCCTCCCACTACCAGGGAGGAACTCTATTTATACTGTTGGTGACCGACCGAGCCCCTAGGGTCGGTCCCGGTGAGGCAAAGATCAAGAAGATCGGCCAGCCGGGTGTATTACGTCGAAGACGCCGGCGATTCAGAGACCCGGTATCCGCATGCCGAGAAGGTTGCGTTAACACCGGTGTACTCGGCTAAGGAAAGCCGAGACCTTATTTCCGTGCTCACAAGATCGTGGTGTGACCGACCGACCCGCCGAACCATTTGCAAAAGCCCGAGGTCTCACGGGCGACCGATCAAGTGGGCTATCGAGCTCGGTGAGTTCGATATCGAGTTCAGGCCCTTGCGGACTTTATGGTAGAAACGACAGCACATCAGGACGAGGACATCGCCGAAGCAGCGGGGGCTGAAGAAGCAGAGTTCACCCAAGCGTGGACTTTGCATGTAGATGGATCCTCCATGAAGGATGGGTGCGGAGCGGGTGTTGTCTTCAAACGCCCATGGGATCCGAAATCAAATACTCGCAACCTTAGGGTATCCGCCACAAACAACGTAGCGACGAGGCCTCGCTCACAGATCATGGGCCGGCAAAAAGGAGTGCTCGGCCAAGAGCCTAGTGATCTATAGTGACTCGAGCCGGTTGTCTGGCCCTGCCCTGGAAACTTTGAAGTGAACATTTGACTTTGACTTTCTAGGTACCTCGCAAAGGTGAAAGAGTTGGCCTCGCATTTCGAGAAGGTCGATTCGTGCACATTCTAAGGGAAGAAAACGAGAAAGCGAGACACGTTGGCAAAGGCAAAGCAAATGAGACCCAGCAGTGATGACAAAGGAATGAGAGAAATTCCTGAGCGACCCTCTATAGAAGAGACAAGCCGAGGTCATGCGGGTGTGTCCTAAATGACACTTGGATGACCGCCTACTTGAGATACCTCACCAGTGGAGTTCTGCCCGAGGACGCCGCAGAAGCAAGAAAAGTGAGGAAGTCCGCGGGCTGGTACACCGTCATCGACGACCGTTTATATCGCCGGGGGTACTCGGCCCCCTATTTGAGGTGCCTTACCCCCGAGGAGGCAGAGTATGCACTTCAAGAGGTGCATCTAGGAATTTGTGGATCACACATTGGAGGCAAGAACCTAGCATTCAAGATTATGCGGCAAGGGTATTATTGGCCAACGATGAGGGATGATGCCATGGACTTCGTGCGCAAGTGTGAAAATTGCCAGGTCCACGGCAATATAAGCCATCAGCCACACGTGGAGCTTGGCGTTGCAATCTCCATGGCCCTTTGCGCAATGGGGGGGCTTGACATCCTCGGACCGTTTCCCATTGCGGCCCGCTCGGAGGAAGTTCCTCATCGTGGGAATAGACTACTTCACCAAGTGGGTAGAAGCAACGCCACTAGCACGGATAACCGAGCGAAACGCGACCGAGTTCCTCCGCAGTAGTTTTGTTTGCAGTTCGAGTGCCCGAGAGCGTAAATCACATAATAATGGGACACGATTCACGGGAAGGCAATTTTTCGGTCTTGTGCTAGCCTTCAATTAATTTAATTCATACGTGCATTGTCAGCATATCCTCGTGCCAACCGCCAGTGAAGTCACAAATGGACCATCTTGCATGGGCTCAAACCAAGCCGCTAGACTCAGGGGCTCATGGGTGGACGAGCTGCCATCCATCCTCCGGGCATACTGAGGACCACGGCGAGGGAACCTACAAGAGAGACCCCATTCACCGTGTGCTACGGGGGTCGAGGCTGTCATACCACTAGAAGTGGGCCTTCCAAGCCTCCGAGTAGAACACTTCGACCCAAGCGTCGACCACCGCCCGAGAGCACCTAGATTTGCTTGAGGAAGCCCAAACAAAGCGCAACTTTGTGTGGCAATGTATCAACGACGGGTGGCCCGCTATTACAACAAGAGAGTAAAAGCGGCAGTCAAGTCGGGGACTTGGCACTGAGAAGCATCGCGACAACAGAAAGAATGCCTACTAAACAAGCCGTCTCCGATTGGGAAGGACCCTTCCTAGTCTCAGTGATTACTTCAAAACGGGCGTACAAAATGCGAACCCGAAGGCAAAGCAATCCTAGAACTGGAATGCAACACACCTCAAGAAATACTATCAAGAGGTCAAAGCTAATGCAAAAACTCGGCTTCCGTCCGAGCGGCCCAAGAGGTCGTATTCAAAACTCGGGATCGACCGAGCTGCCCAAGAGGTCGTATTCAAAAACTTTGCCTGGTCCGAGCGCCCAAGAGGTCGGTTTCAAAAAGCCTTGCCTTATTCAAAAGCCCGAGCGGCCCAAGAGGTCGTATTCAAAAGCTTTCCGTCCGAGCGCCCCAAGAGGTCGTATTCAAAAAACTCGGTTCCGTCCGAGCGGCCCAAGAGGTCGTATTCAAAACTTCGATTCGTCCAAGAGGTCGTATTCAAAAACTCGTATTCCCGAGCGCCCAAGAGGTCGTCGTCAAAACTCTGCCTGGCCCGAGCGCCCAAGAGGTCGTATTCAAAAACTCGGTTAAAATCCGAGCGGCTAAGAGGTCGTATTCAAAAAACTCGGGGATCGACCGAGCGGCCTTAGAGGTCGAAAAATTCAACAAGTACAAGGAAGGAAAAGAAAAAGGCACAACAATCTTCAACAACTTCTTTCTCATTTCGACAAAGGAACAAAGTACATGTACAAAAAATAAAAGTACATCAAGGCACTGGGGGCTGGCTCCCCGACAGCTCAGCCAGCTCAGGAAGGTCCAAGGACACTTCCAGATCCGAGGGCTCTGACGGCCCTGGAGATAGTGGATCCTCAGAAGGACCCAGACGGACGTCGCTCGGAAAGGGCCTCCCAGCAATGCCAAACAAGTCATCGGCTCTCAAAGCACTGGCATTGAGGGGATGGAGTACCGCAGAAGGAAACCCAGGACGAAATAAGACGAAGTACTCGGCGACACATCCGATGTCGCCCCAAGATTTGCACTCCAAAGAAAGGCGTAAGGTCCCTGTGCCTAAGGGACACTCGAGCCTCTCCTCCCGCCGACGCACTGTCTTGTTGGGCGCCTCGCAACATCCTTCAAAGAGGCTATTTCCTTCCCGGCAGCAAGCGTCCGCCTCGCCCTTTCGAGAGGCCTCTCGCGGCCTCCGGCTCCTCTGGGGGAGAGTCCGAGCGACCTCCGTAAATAATGCCGAGCCTCTCGGCCATAGTTTGGAGCCGCGTTCGTAAAGAAAAAGATTATCGAACAAAGGAAGTATAGTGGAAGGACAAAGCACCTCGAGGAAGATGGAAATACCTCGGCAAGGGAGCCGCCACTCGAAGAGGCCTCTCCACTAGTCCCTGAGCTGGAGCGTCGAGGAGGGCACCACGTAAGCTTCAACCCCACCCTCAGAATAGGAGTATCTGTAAGGGGCAACGGTCGGGGGCTCGACAACAGTGCCTCCACCTCCACCTCCAAAGGTCCGAGGCCGTGCACACTCGGGGTCCCATCATCAGGAACCTCCTCAGGACGCTCGCCCTCATCTGCTTGGACTGGGATGGCTGGGAGCTCAGCAACGACCTCCTCTTCGACGCCCCTCTGAGAGTCCTCGACCTCGGATGGATGCCCAGCGGGGGTGGACGCTTCGCCAGGTAGTTCAGGAGAAACTCCGAGGGCAGGACTCTCAGTGGCTTGGACTTCTGGAAGCTCAATCACCTCAACGATCGTTTGGACTTCCGGGAGCTCAGTCACTTCATCAACCCTCAGTGAATATCCCCCAGGGAAACTGGAAAAATAAAGGCATGTAGAGTCCTCGACCCCCGAGGACCTCAGATGTGAGGACTTCCTTCTCTTGAACAGAGGAGCGATGACGTCATCATCCGCAAACTCACCCGCATCAGAGATAGCGCCCTCCGAGGAAGGCAGCTCCGCCATACCTTGAGGACGCTTTGAACCCTCAACGTCCGAGCGTTTGGAGCTCCCAGACGGCCCGCTTTGCTCTGCTTGGACGGGCGGACCTGAAATGCTCAGAGTCCCCGTCCTCTTTCTCAACTTCTTCTTGGATTTGGACTTCGCGGGAGTGGACTCAGAGACCCACTTGGCCTCCTTCAAATTCTCGGGCAGCAACCAAATGTTGCGCTTGTCCAGGTGGAAGCCCCCGAGATTGGCTTTCACCAAGTCCGTCAGATCCTTGGCATACTCCCTATCACTGAGGGAGGGCTCGGTGCAGTACTCACTCTTCACCTTCCCCCATTTATTTGGGATGGCCCAAAGCTGTGGGACTGCCAGAAAGAAAAACTTGTCTTTCCAACGCTTCGTGGAGTCCGGGTTCCCCCCACAAAGCAAAGCAAACTCCGGCCGAGGAGTCATGGTAATCCGGTCGAGGTTATGTGTGAAACGAAACATAACCTTGACAACCGTGACGTTTAGGAGTTTTTTATGGCAGCGAAGGAAGACGCACAAGGAGACGAGGTACCTCATGGCGTTCGGTTGGAGCCCCACAATGGGACGCCTTGATCCCTCATGATCTCGTGAAGCTCCTCGGGGATAGGAAATCGAAGCCCACTTTTGAGGTGAACCTCATGTACCGTGATGGCCGCGCTAGGGCGCAGTGCCTCGTCTTCCGGTCCTAGCACCACCATCGCCATCTCATCCTAATCTCGAATAAAACTCAAGCTCCTCAAGCCTATCATTCGCCAAAGGCCGACGCAATATCCCTTACGCCAGTGCGCCTTTGTTGACTTCATTGACGACGAAAAGGAAGTCGGAAGACGAAGAGGATTTCTTTTCGAGAGAGGTTCAAGAAGGAAGACAATGAAGAGTTTTTTTATGCGGAAGGGCGCCTTTTATAGCCCGAAATTTGAAAAGGCGCCATCATCACCATGCCACACGTCGACGGCCATTCGAATCGAAAAGAAGCCTTGCCACGTGTCACTCGGACATTGTCCGGAAAAGAAGTGACGCTTAGCCCACGTGAAGTCCGACCGTCCGAGAATAATTAATGGCTCGCCACGTGTCACCCGGCCGTTCTCTTCAAATGAAATGATGAACGTTTACCTTTCCAAGGTAATCGACAAAAGGTCAATCACGCATTTAATGCCCACAAGCCTCGAAACGGCGGCGTGAGAGTCTTCTGGACGATAACAAAGTTCTCGGGACAATGAAGTCCGCGGACCAAGAGGAAGTCACCTAAGTTACAAGGACTTAAAAGTGCCTCCAAGCAAATTCGATCTAAGTCTTCATCGCCAGTCTCCTCCTGACAATCATCGTGTTCGCGACTAGCATTCACAGAAAAAAGGACATCTCAGAAGCTTGAAAGAACATGCCCAACGGTCGAAGATCTCGGACCCTTGGGCATGGGGGGGCTAGTGTTGGGTTCAAGACCTGTGGTCCCCAATCCACCGGGTAAAAAGGACAAGTACTTGACCCGGGAAGATAAGTGTATCGGAGTCCGAGAATGATCACAGCAGTCCGAGAGAAGATCTCGAAATAACAATGTAGCCCGAGAACCCTCATCAGGCTTTGAATTCCGCGGACCCAATAAAAGCACGAGGACTTATCCAAAAGCCAAAGTTCCAATCAATACGAGGACTCTTCAAGACGTCCGGGAATGCCAAATCGGCCGTAACGCCCAAAAGACGCGCAAAGCCCGCAACACGCCACCACCGCCTAATCGACACGGTCGGACATTCCCCGCAAATACGACACGAAAGCGGCTCAGCGCCAAAAGTTGCCCGCTCACGATAACAAACCCGACACAGGCGTGTCGTCGTGAGAGTAGGTGGCCACCGACACCTAGCGGCCAACGAACATTTTCTCCTATAAATACCCCACTTGGGGCATGGGATAGAGGACCAAAATTTTTCCTTAAGCAAGAAAGAGAGAAAAAGCACAGCATTCAAAAACAAAAGCGAAAAATCCTCGCCCACGGTTCTCGGACACCATCTTGTAAACCGCAAAGATCAAACTTAGTGAAATCTTCTCGCCAGGCAGGCCTCGTGGTTTTCCCTTCTCATTCAAGAGAAGGTTTTAATGCGTAAAATATTGTGTTCAATCTCTCTTCTCTCTCACTCAATCATCATCACTTGTGTTACTCGGACCCAAAAATCCGTAACGCAACAGCTTGGCATCCTTCTTTTCAAAAATAAGATAATTAAATTTGTATAAAATTAAATAATTTAAAAGTATTTTTGAAAACCATTCTACTGATTTTCTATAATAATATTATTAAACTTTACGAGCAAGTCATCTATTAATCTGATACATAGTGATTTAATATGTTCAACCAAACGGGCTCCAAGAGTAAGAAAAATATGTGTGCCGCACCTAAGAGGGGTTGACGGCGAAAACAAAATAGAAAAAATCATTGCCGATAGAATAGAAATATTACGTAACAAATAAAAGATAAAAATATAGTCATATTTAAACTTGTCAGAATCATAAACGTTGAAATAAATCACCACATTACGAATAGGTTCAGATATCAAGTAAAGTCTTTGTCATATCGAATAGAAAAATGATTAGATTTGTCATCAATTAGATAATCAAACATAATTCATGCCTGTCTAATATTAATAGCCTTTTTCTGTTCATTCGTACAACTAGGTTAGGTAGTCTATTTTGTAGTTATAAGTGAAAATGTTAAATATGGACAAGCTATAAAAAGTATAAAAGAAAAACAAATATAAAAGATTAGATAGATTTTAATTATATTTAATTTGACCAAGTTGGGCATTTTTTATTCAAAACTTAGTGTAAAACTGTAAAATCCAATAAAGCCTCTAGTATATCTCATAGATAATAAATTTAGTTTACATAATTTTATATCATATAAATTAAATAAAATAGATTTTATGATTTTTATATTCTTAGTTTTACACAATTTTAATCTTTTCATAGTTTGAAGATAAATTTCCCTCTTGGCTTCAGCTCGGTTCCAATAAACTGAAACAAGAAAGCAAGGCATTATAGATTCCACGGCTTTACATTTACATGGACTTCTCCCGCCACGGCTTCCTATAATCTCAGCTCTTCGCCAGTGGCAATCAGCTAGGGTTTGTGGAACAATACGCGATGTATTCTTTGACATTCAGATTCCAGTTGATGCCGAGAACCTGACTCACCATGGATTGGATATCGCCATGGTCATGGAAGTTTTTTGGTCGCTTGAGCGGAATCGCAAGAGGTCAGATTAAACATATCGAATTTCGGTAAGACTTCGGAAATCAGTGAGGAAAAACATCACCACCACAACAAAAGCAAGAAAAAAGAAGGTTCCAGCATCATCTCTCTCTACTGCTCAATTCTAAATGCAGTATAATTCTTGTAATGACCTGAAGAAAACTATTCTAGAGAAGTCATCTGCAGTTTCCCTGAACACATTCTAGAATTTCCAGTTCCATGGCAATATGCGCTGTTCATTTCGATCTTCGGAAATGATAAGCAGAAGTAATTTCTTTCTTCCTAGTCCTTCATAATTTGTTCTTGAGCTGGCTTTTCTGTGTTTTTGCTCACCTAAGCGTCTCAGCCAAGCTGACGGGAAGACAAGACAACAGAGGCCGCCGGTAATTGCTCAATATCGGAGTTGTTGCACTGTTGTGAGCTTTACCGGGCTCATTGGTTGTGTTCATCGCACTGGTGGCTGTATCTCTCATAAGCTGAACAAGGGGTACAAATATATCCATTCTTGTTATATGATGCTTCTTTGCCTGTTAGATATTATTCATTAGCACCAAGATCAGAAGAAATCCATACAAATCATACTTAACAAATCAAATGGAAATATTGTTCATCTCTATTAATAGTTCCACCCATTATATGTACAGAGTGCAGTATTTGGACCACCAGAAATGGACAAATCCTTGATTTGCCTTGATCGGTTATCGATAGAGTGAAATTAAAGGGGAGACTTTGCAAAATGGTAGAATGTCCTCGTATGATATGGTAATAAGGGGTTTAAGTGGTAAAAACACCTCTTACATAAAATGTAATATAAGATCAAATACAATAAATTCAAAAGCGATCCGACTTGATTGAGCAAGTCAAAGGAAAATCATGTAATTTGGCCATCAATTAGTGCGGGAATATAATTGCTAAAATAGGTTTAGCCAGAAATCACTCAATTGCCAAATAATGCAGACAGAATCTTATACAGGTTAGCCAAGGAGGCGTTAGAGTCAACCAATATACCAATTGATGAGAATTTTATCTTGGCAATTTCAACGGCTAAAATTATAAGATAGACCCAACACATTTTCATGTGTCATCATAATTATAACCATCTAAGTTGTCAAAATGAAATTCTCACCGTTAAAAATATAAAAAAATAAAAAAAAATAGGACTTTATTATGACTCATTTGGACAGAGCTTTGAATAACTAAGCCCCTATAAAAGCCACGCGCACTTTCCTAGCTAGTGGCTTTGACCTTCTAGGATTTAAATATGCCTTTCACTGTCAAATCCTTAGCAAACCATTAAAAGCATACCAACCATGGAAACTGAGGAATTCCAAAGAATTTAATACTCTGGTGTTTACTTCCTCGGATTTTAACTTCAACAACCAAATGCCTAACACAATGTACCAAATGAGGGCATATGCTCATTGTCGGATATTTACCTCAACAATGAAGTGTGCCCATATTTTTTCATGTCGCACTTCCATCACTCCCTTGAGGATAATCAAGCCAAAGCCCCGAATTAGGTCGGCTATCTCAAGAAAGAATCCCCGGTCTTCACAAAGCATCTACAATACAAAATTACAATCATATCAAATCACGTTGAGGTATGCTGAATATTTTTGTCTATAAATACTATATATTTGCAGTCAGCAAAGGTTTTGATGCAAATTTGTTATTACCTCTATTAGCATTTGACCAGGGTGACTAAGATCTTCAACGATTATGGGACAAAACAAATTTTGAGCCCCCACCTCCAATGCCCATGTGGCGCCACAACTACCACCACCATTGTTGGGCTTGTGATTTCCAGCTACGCTGTTCTCCCGGCCAATCAACTAAAGAGTAAAAAGAAGGTATTTCCTTCCATAAGTTAAAATCCATAACCATCCATAAACAACAATGAGCAAAATATTAATTACCTTTGGCTCATCAATTCTTTTAAGCTTGTCCACATACTTTGTCACATTTTGCAGGAAAAGCATGTGTTTGATGGTCCGATCCAACAAAGAATCAATGCTGCACTGTTATATCAACAAGCTTCAACTACATCAGCATTTTTGCTACATTTTGTTTCTAAAAAGTTATCATTTTACATTTAACAATCACGGAATAAAATATCATTCGATATAAATCAGAATTAGAACATTGACACCATGATAGAAAGGCATCATCAATCAAAGTTTTCGTGACAAGTAACTGCAGGATGTTGAAGTACCTTAGCACCATTAGGAATGATCTCCCTCAATTCTTTGACACGATCTTGGATCATTTGCCGGTCTTTAGGTCTTGGTCGTGTACTTTCTCCAGGCCTAGCTCTTTTCTTATTAGCATTTGCCAGTTCTTCAGCTCTCTTAGGCTGTGTAGTCGTAACGCAGCTCTTGGCACTAACGCTATATCTACCATCAACCCATGAGCCCACTTGTGATTTGTGCATGCAATCCTTTAAAAGTCCAAATTCATCATCCCTTTTTCTAAGGTTATACGTAGGCTCAACTGAGTTCATTCTCCAAGAATGATTAATCGTCTCAATTTGATTACTTACCGTACAGAAATTTTCTATTCTCCTCTTTTTGTTAACGGACTGATCTATGCCAGATTTGGTAATGCAACAAGCACCAGTTCCATCATTCAAGAGCTGCTCAAGACCTAATTCAGAGAATAATCCTTTCCACGTCCCTGAGATACAACTGCCAGAATTGCATTCAGAGACGCCAACATCAGTACCCAAGTGGTTCATTTTATCTGCCATCAGATTTTCGCATGCAAAATCAGGACCGTACACATGGCATAGGTCATTCTGTGTAGCAACGAAATCCAAGGATCTCCCTTCTCCACGAGAATCAAATGCATTAACGATGGAACTTTGGGAAGAATTATCCGGTTGCTTGGGCAGATAGCTATGAAGACCGTCATTCCCAGCTAGTGCAGATGAAATTGAATCAACTTCTACTGCATGTGATAGATCATCGCGATCACAGCATTTAATCCAGCAATGCATGGCTCTGATGAAGTGCCAAGCCAATTAAAAAGATCGTCCACTTGAAACGGGCTAAACAAAGATGCTGCAGAATCATCCAGCTTAAACTCCTCAAACATTTTTGGACTGGTTGGTTCCTCCTCATGTCTGCCCATTGTTTCATGGATTAAGGAACCAAAATTATTCTCCTCGATCAGTTCTATAAAGCTACTCGGATCTCCTCCCTCCATGAATAATGAATCAAATAATGAGTCATCGTGAAAGTTCTGAAGTTCTCTTGTCAAAGTTGTGGAGACATTGGGTGTAAGCATGACTGGAGAAACCTCTTGTTGGCCGAACGAAGTTAACCACATATTGATGCAAGGGGAAATGGAAGCCAAAGTATTGTCCAGAGGGGTAGAATTAGTATTATGATTATCATACACCGGCTCAGGATAACAATTGAGGGAATTTTGAGATGAAATTATTGTAGAAAACTGCTGATTTGGGCCACTGGTGTATCTATTCAAGGATGAAGATGCATTTTCTGATGCAGGTAATGCAGCACAATTATCTGTCTCTTGAATAAGTTTTCTCGTTTGATCCATAAATTCAGCTTCCTCCAAAATCTAACAAAGAAAAGGTAACAACACCGTCAATCAGGATCATTTGATCATGTTGTACATGGAGAAAATGTGCAGATTATCAGTTGTCATATAGTTATAAAAATAAGTAAACTTACATAACAGATCAGAATTAAAAAAAAAAAAAAAACTTTAGAAAAAAAAAACACAGGAAATCAAAATAGCCAGATCACTTTTCCCTCATCCTGCTTCATAGACCATAGAAGCCTCTCTTTCAATCCTCTCACTTTTTTTTTTTTTTTTTAATAGTTTCCCACCTGCTTTTACCAATTAAGTCTTCAATATTTCCATTTTCCAATCTCTGATCTCTAACATGGAAGACAGAACCACAGAGAAGTAGATCCAGGAAGAAGAGAAACTGCAAAGCATGTTCTCGAAGTACAAACCTCTTGAGTCGACCCAAATTGCACCACACCTTGTGATTCCACTGGTATCACTGCAACTGTCTGTTGAACCGATATATAAATTAGTATGGCACATTTAAAATCGAAGTAAATCAGTGCAAAACTTCAGAATTATGGGTTTTTTGTGACCAGAGCTAAAATCATAATTCAACTGGATTGATTTGGGCATGTTTGACAACGAATATTGCAGCTTACCTTTATTCCAGATGAAAATTGGCGACATAATTCAGAATTTTCCTGTAAAACAGAGGAAAATTTTCAAGTAAGACAACATGAAAACCCAAATAGTATATAATAGACTCAAAGTGGTCCGACTTTGTGGCTCACAAACAACAACAAAAGGCAGTTTGACAAGAATGCAATAATCTCTTTCAATCTTCAACTAACAGAATACCTCGACTTCATCTTGACTCTGAAGATGACCCGTAAACTGGGATTTCCCACTTGAAGTGTGGGAAAACATCCATCTGTTCTTCCCATCAAATGCAGCTTGACCAATAATTCTGATGTAGACAATAAATCAAGATTTCACAACTCAATTTTTTCCCCGACTGATTATGCAGATTAGTATTGCAAGAATGGCCATGATCAGACTTTGTTTCCTGGAAGATCTGAGGGAAATATGACTAAAATGCAACTAAAATTTTGACAAATTTCTAGTTCGAATTTCACCCCAATGATTCCAGAATTAAAATAGAATAAAACAGGATGGAAGCTACAGCAGAAAAAATTACTAAAGAATTTGGCAATTTAGCATACCCTTCACCAAGAAGGTGGACTTGAAGAAGCATATCATCAATCATATTCCCAACGTGATCTTCACAGTATGCTTCTTCCAAAGTTAACAATCTGCAAAACAGGAAACATGGGGAGTGAGGATTACATCAAAATTAGCACTGAGAAACCATTTTATGAAAGGGATCTTGAACTCATTACAAGTTTTACACTTCCAAGTTGCCCCATTTTCTAATTTATATAACGAATTCCGTGGCATAATTACACCTTTTAATCTGAAAACTTACAGAAACTTGAAAAAAAAAAAAAAAAAAACAAAAAGACTCTTTTGGCTTTTCTCCACTAAACCCCAGCTTTTAAGATAAAACCGATATTTACACAATTTTGTTTTTCTCAGAGAAAGAGGAGTGAGAGAACCAGATGAGACAATGCCATGAAGTATACTCTAGGCATCTGAATCAATAATGGAAGTAATTGCCAGAAGCACCCAAAAAACTTAAGAACCTGAAAAAGGTGATTAAAATACTTGGTGTTTTCTTTCACTCAAAGCTTTTCAGAGTTTAAATAGAAAGGTTAGCAAAACTTTAGAAAGTACAGTTAATTACAAATTTAAATTTTCTGCTATTCTTCTTGTCCTGTAGAAAACCAGACAGGAAAATAGCATGCATGGCAAACAGCCATAAAATGGAAATAAAAATTAGCTTTTCAACAGATTAAGGACATTAAAAAGCCTACACAGATTGGATCACTGAACAAACTCTTCTTTGCTTTTTGCTCTCAAAAAATAATAATGAATTTGAGAGAGAAACAAAACATTAAGGAGAGGAGAAAAACAGAGGGAAACTGAAGAAGCAAAACTTACAACGGATTCCGCCGATCAAAACGCCAAAAAACACCATAAGACCATCCATTGCTTAAGCATAAACACTTAAGCGCCTTCTTTATCATCGACTCCTCCATTTTCACAAAATCAACTTTCTTTTAACTCCACCATATTTTAAAATCAATACTTATTCCGCTTTCTCCAAAGCAACTGCTAAAGAACCCAGAAACGAGTAGTCGAAAATAGTTTCAGAATACCAAAGCCCAGAGCCAGCACTAGGCGCTGTGATCAGAACTGCAGAAATGGAGGTTTCACGGTTGGCATGAAGAGCGTAGAAAAACAACGACTCCTGACTTTCAGAGCTTCCCGAAACGCTTTAAAAGCTGTTTCTAATTTCATCGCACGTTGGCAGCAGCAACCACAACAACAAAAGCAGTTTCTGTTTTCAAAATTTTTTGCTAGCAAATGCCAGAAAAGAAAATGGGATTTGCCTTAAGCAACAAGCAGAGTCGTTTTCTTAGATGCAGAGAGAAAGGGCAGAAGAGGAGCAAACTATGGCGGTCTCTGAAGTCTGAAAACCAGAAGGCTCAGAAAAGTGGGTTTTATATAATCATGTTAGAGGGAAGAAGGAAGCAACAAGAAAAATGGAAAAGGAATATGGACAACGGAAATCATTTTATGAAAAGAGAGAGAGTATGCAGCCAGCCAATAGAGAGACGTGGAGGAAGGAGGAGGGAGGACGAAAAGGGAATTATGATTTTTGTTTTCCTTTTTTCGGGAAATCTAATTATTCGTTATCCGCTTTCGGTCTTTGTTTCATTCAGCCAACAGAGGAACTACGATTGCTGCTCCCACCTTGAATTGGGAAACCAGATCTTTCTCATTTAATTTCTGCGATGAATCTGTTGAGAAGCAAATATTTATGTGGGAAAATTTTTACAATATACTATAATTAATGTGAATTTATTAACGATAGTAACAGTATAATCAGATATCTTAATAATTAAATAAATTTGATACGTATTATAAAATATTTATTATAATTAATAATATAACAAAATATATAAATCGCTGACTATGTTGTAATTGAATAAATAAATAAGGATTAAACAACTTATATAAGTATATAATATCATAGTTTATTTAGCCATTTTGATTAAAGTAAATAATACTGTAAATGTCTAGTATAAGGTAATTATTGACGTGTAATAAAAGTGAAATGATGCAATTTAAATAAATATTTATACCATAAATAATTGGTGATATTATTTGTAATTGTTGCTCTCGAGTTATCTTCATTGTAATTATTTCTTGATACCTATGTTATCTTGAAATCAAAGGCAAAAATTTAATCATTAATTTAATTAAATAGCATTTAAAATTTTATATTTAAAACTATCTTCTTGACACATATCTTAAAATTAATGAAATTATATTTTATTACTTGGTTATAACAATGATATTTTCTAATTATTAGGCTATGTGAATTATAATTATCAGTCGGTTGTCAAGATCCACCATTGTCACCGACACAGTTGGTCCACCTCTACCATCAGTCACCTACTTATACCAACCCAACAATACCCACCACGCAAATCATCTGATTTTAACAGTTGACAATCATATTAGCTCTAATTATTTTTATTGACAATCTCTATTATTAATTATAATGTACGATATTTTATAACACTATTAAAATTTTATTTAAATGTGAAATAAATGTCCCCTATGAATGCAATATAGTTGGCCTATTTACAACCATAAATTTTAATTTTTTTTTCTTGATTTGCGGTACATATAATTAATTTCTTGGTATATATTTGGGTCCTCGATTAATTCTTTAATATTGGATCTATAGAACTGCAAATAAAAATTCAAATAACTAATTTTCCGAAATAAAAAACCCACAGCCCCATTAAATACAGAAACAAATTATTTAAATATCTATGTTATGTGTATTTAAAATCTTTAAGAGATTCTTTCTGTGAGTTTGAGTAATTTTATTAAAAGTATTAATTTTGCATTGTTTTGAGATATTAACTCAAGAATTCCATTTAGCAAATATCAAAGCTTCATGAAATAGCATCTAAAAAGAAAAATTAACTAATAAAATTTGAATTTGAACACCTTCGTTTTTGTAACCTAAAAAGAAAGGAATAAGATAAAACCTTCGTTTGAAGAAAAGGGCTTCATTTTTCATAATATATGTTTAAAATTTATTTATTTTTTAAATAGTGTAAGTTTTAAAAAACTTATAAAAATAATTTTTAAAAAATACCAATAAGAAATGGTGACAATATGCTTTTGGGCAGCGGTCCCACTCATGGGGTCAAATTAACATATTCTAAAAGAAAATATTTATAATCAATACTACCAATGGATGCGTAACTTATTTAATTAGGTGTTTAGAGACGAACTCCATATCTAAAATTGATAGGTAAATAGTATATAAAATATTTAAAATAGACGCCGTGTCAACAAAACTTAAAAAAATAAATGACAAAAAAATAAACCCAAAAATATTTTTGAGTGAACAACAACGAGCTGAACCCCAAGTGAACGGTACTCAATACATGTATTATTTTTTTGTTTTTTTAAATCTATTTTTGATACGTATATTGCATTTAAATAGTTGTTTACATCGTAATGGGTTGAATATACAAATACTTAAATTTGACTCCTAAATGATATGGGACTTATTTTTTAAAATATTTTTAACACTTAAATTATAAATATTTTTTTAAGTGAAGATATGGTAAGAGGATGAAAGAAATAGACATAGGAAGTGGATGACTTTATTTGGTGATTTTAAAATTGGCAAGTGTTTAGAGACTTAAGCTATATCCTTACTATTTTGATAATTTTTCTCATTCTCCCATTATTCACAAAAAATACACATATTTATAATCTTATTATTAATCGATGTATCGTTTTAAAGATGTGTGTTTACATATTAATTAAAAAATTATATTGATTAAGAATTAAATAGGATTACCATTATATAAATTTTAAGTATAACGCATGTTTGTTGGATTTATTAATTGTTTACTTAACCTAATTGTTCATTACTTGATTATTGTAACTATTCATTATGATTAATAGTTTAAATTTATTAATCAACTTATCACTTGGTATTCTAGTTATTTATATTACCAATCAGTCTAGTCATTTTGATATTTTATAGTATGATCACTTGGTCAGATTTTTTCTTAATATGAGTCTAACAAATTGGTTGATCCATATATTTTCATGATTTTTTTTATTTGTGGGCAACATAAACCAATGTGTTAGATTGATATTATCTTACACTATATCTAATAATTTTATTAATATATAGTACTTTTTATTTTTTTAATGTCATTTACATCAAAATTTATCAGCGATAATCTATTTTATATACAATACATTAAAAGTTTAAATATTAAATTATTGATCAACAATAACAAGATATTATTATAATCTTTTTTTTTTAAATTTTGTATAACTTTTAATTTTTGTTCACAAAGAAATACATTAAATTTTAAATTTCTATATTTTAATATTCTATTATTATTATTATTATTATCAGCTTTTATAATAATTATTATCAATTTTCATTATAATAATTTTCAATCATTTAAAATGTAAAAACTACTACATAATAGTAATAACTTATTAGTATTGATTAATAATTTGGCATTTAAACTTTTAATTTGTTTACATAAAATAATTTATTACCGATAAATTCAAATATAAAAAGTAATATATATTTAATAAAATAAATCTAAAACTACAGAATAAATAAAACAAGTGTTACCGTACCTGAGCACTGTTCTTGGATACTGTTCCATGAGGTTTACCTGGAGTGCTATTCATCCGAAAATACCCCCAAGTCCTTTTTTATTTATTTTTTTCGTCCTCTATTTTTCCGAGGTCGGCTGACGTTGTGTCTTAATTTACGCTTTTTGTGCTACTTTTACCAATAGTATAAAACTTACACTATTTTAAAATATAGTTTTTTAAAATTATATTATAAAAAATCCCAAAGAAATTATATAAGAGGGCGGCGGCCGTCGGCCGGTGAATGGTAGGGACGGCGAGGGCGGCTGAAATCCGCCGGAGAATATTCCGGGGGAAGAGAAACAACAGATAAAGCAGATGAATGAGTACTGGGCAAACCACTCACCTCGGGAACTGATTAAAATTGTGTAGAGAGAGAGAGAGAGAGAGAGAGGGGGAGAGGGTGGTGGTGGGGGTGGAGCCCATCGCCTGTGTAGTATGTGGGGTGTGTAGCCATCATCATTTCCTGCCATTGCTTCCTAGCCTTCGGAATCGAGATGGCTAGATCAATAATGAATTACATTTTCCAATTACCAAAAAATTTAAAAATTATATTTTTAATCTTAAAAATATATTTAAAAATAAAAATATATATATAGTTTAACTAAATAATTTGATCGCCCATTAATAATTTATAATATAAAAAATTACATCTTTAAATAAATAAATAAATATATATATATATATATACACACGCGATAGGTCCAATTATACCACAGACCGATCTAAGTTCAACAAAGCCTATCAACAAAACAAGCCCCGCGAGAATTGGAGCACCTAAGGTCTAAATGGCAGGCGCAGACACAACAACGCATTATGAGGTGATGGAGATAAAGAGTTGTCGAGTCCAACAAGTAGTCCCTACAACGCAATCAATTGCGATAGATAAACCCTCCAACCTAGCAGTAACAACTTAACAAATGCAAAGACTGCCAAAGCAAATGCCTGTCATTGGTAGCCGTGGTCAACAATCAAAAAAAGGCGCTACTATAGCCAGGCCACTGCCGTCGCCCTCGAGCCTCGACGAATCATTTGTTGAAATGGATAGGATAATGTCTACTAAGATCATACGCAATCTAATCACAACTGCAATGCAATAACTGGCACATTGGCCACAACTGACATGTTGGCCACGACTATCGTCAAGGCAGGCCGACGAATCCAAGCCAGATACCTGTCACGAGTTTTGACACCAATATCATTTCTACGAAGTATTACAAATACCCTACACTATCGTAGGAAGAAGAGGGGCCTGAATTGGCATACTAGAGTTTAGAAAGAACCAAACTTTCTTTCGATCCCACAACACTCTCTCTCTCTCTCCAGTTTCCAAAACCACTCCCAGTTGAACGCAACACCGGAAGCTATCCCTCCGTCAGCTTCCAAAGTCGCTCCCCGTCGAGCGCATTCGCAAAGCTCAATCATCCACAAACCTCACTTTTCCATTTACAAGTATACTAACGCATTTTAATATATTTTTATTATATTTTTTTATCCGTTGAAAAAAATTTCTAATTTCAGTATCAGATAATAAATTAGAGTGTGAATCTTACGAATTCTCTAACGTCTAATTCGTTGTTTGTAGTGTATAGAACCCAAGTTTGCAAAGATGAAAACTAAATCCACTTGAGCTCGACCCAACGTGAAAGACCCAAGGCCCCCTAATCCATACAATAACTTAAATAAATGAACGCATCAATATATATATATATATATATTGCTCTCAAACTTCTATCATTTGGAGTTCTATCTTATTTTCAATATCCTTTAACCCTTTTTTATTTAATTTATTTTTAAATTTTAGATTTTTAACAGTTAAATTAGATTATAATTATTTTTATATTTATCTAATATATTTAAAATATGTATATATGTTGTTTTTTTAACATTATATATTGAATCTAATAGAATAAATAATTATCAATTCAATTCTGAAAGGCCTCTTATTTTCTTACTTCCATATCTCAAAATATAGTCCAGAGTTAACATGTGTTTAATATTATGACTATAAGTTATAATATAAAATCATTTTTGATATTTATCTAATAATTTAATCTTCTATATCAGCTACACTAGAAAAATTAAGGAACAAAAATTGTTACGATTTTTTACAGCAAATACTTCTAAAATAATAACAAATAACAGTTTAATTAAATAATATTTATAGAATAACTAAATTAAAAAAAAAACCCCCATGATATTAAAAAATAATAATAAATCAACCATTCGAACAGATGAGTTGGAATGGTTACGTTTCTGCGCTCTGGTGTAAGCAAAGAGCCATCAAAAGACGCACGCCGCCTCTCGCAGCTTGGGGGCCTGTTTAAGAAAGAATATTTGTGACTATCGATATAAACGGCGCTTGGCTCATTGCATAAGATTGTAGGAGGGTGGTCTTAAAATTTTGAGGTAGAGGGTTCATAATTAGGGCTGATGATAGCTCCTGTTTGCTGTGTTTTATACAATTGGGTGTGTGCACAGGCACACAAACGTTCTTAAATATATATATTTAATGGTATCAAAAATAATATAAAAATATTACGCCTCACTTTTAAAGTATAATCTCTAAATCTAAAAATTCAACTCATCTTTTATAATACTCAAACGCTCTGATGTCAACACCCATACGAAATGCAATTTAAATGTCAATATCGCGAGTCACATATCGGGGAGCTTGTGATGGAACCATAAACTTATAGTTTGGGGGGCACTTTCCTCTTAAGGTGTCATTTTAAAATGAGCTCTTATCTCGAACTTGTACTCGTATTAGTGATACTCTCATTGAGAGTGGCCCTGGTTCTCCGAAAGGGTTACCTAGAAAGAGATTGGCTTGCTATCAGTACGTCGAGGTGAAGTGAAGAGTTCCAAAGTGAGAGCCGTTGAGGTCGGCGACCATTGAAGGAGGGAGAAATATTGCGAGTCCCACATCGGAGAGTTTAAAACATGACCTCAAATTTATAAATTTGGGGGACTTTTTTTTCTCATAAGACGTTTTTTTAGAATGGGCTCTTTCTCCATACTTGTATTCGTATCAGTCAAGGTTATTGCCTAAACACTATAGAAGAACTCATTGCATTTGCCCCCTTGCGAAATTTAGGAGTAGCACTCTATCCAAATTAAGGACACACATCCTCGATGCGAGACTCAGGCTTGGACGCTTTGTTTAGTAACAATAACATAAAAAAGGGGCCACGAGAATACATGAGAAAAATATAATACCTACTATATTGTTAGAACACTCACAAATAATAAAATTTTTAATGTATTTATCAATATTATTAGATTTATTTAATAATAGATGAGTAAATGAGGTTCGTATCATCGTATAATATCACAATGACTTCTTCCTAACATATATTAAGATATTTGGCTAAAATTCATATTGAATTAACCATGCATGTGTTAACATCCAAAACCTATACATCAAAATACGAATTTTTTAATGTAATGTTTAAGACATGGTGGGACCTTGCCTTAAAGGATTGGAGAAACTGCCTGCGGTAGAGCTTAGGTCTGGCCATTGCCAATATAATTGTACGGCTTGTAGCTTAGAGTCATAGCATTTTAAGTGAAGTCTAGATGAGGAATGTATATGATGGAACCTGTCACTCTTGAGTGTAGGGATAAAAATTACTATAATAATATGTTTGGCATCCTTCCTTTCAAAAATAAAATAATTAAATTCATATAAAATTAAATAATTTAAAAATATTTTTAAAAATTATTCTACTTATTTTCTATAATAATATTATTAAATTTTACGAGCAAGCTATCTAATAATATGATATATAGTGATTTAATTTGCTCAACCAAACAGGCTCTAAGATTTCAAAAAATAAAAATGTTCAATTAGCTTTATGAAAGATTTTATATTATAACTATTAGTCTATAATTAAATAACTTAGGTTTTTAGATTATATAATATTTAACATATATAAGTAATATTTATAAGTGTCCTATTTTATATGCATTTGCTGCCTGCACATATACACATATGCACTACATTTTGATTCCTTTTGATATATTTAATGTTGATGACTCGCTTTCTATAACTGGGTTTGTTACATTGTCTATTTTATTTGAGGAGTCAAACGTTACTAATTTATTTATTTTTCTTATTTTTTAAAGTTAGGCTAGTTTTTATTCTTATTTTATTTTTTAATTATATTAAATTAATTATATATTTTAATTTTAAAAATATATAAATGGTTAATTACTTATTCATAAATTTTGCCGACACAATAAGTCCTATTTAATAATTTTACCAATTTGCAACCTTTGGTAAACTCTTCATTATCGTCATTTTTACATGAGTTGTTTCAAAAAAGTTACAGTTATTTTATTTAAAAATATTCATATATTTTTTATGGTAATATTTTATTATAATAATTTAGACAATTAAGATTTAATATAGATTTTATAAGATAGGCCCATCTTATATGGAGCATGGGAAAATAATTATGATATAATACTTTATAAACTTATAAATATATATACATATATATAGTTTGTAATCTCCCATGTCAATTTTCATTTTTGTCCCCGAATCAATAATGGCGACAGCGACTCATGTAAAGAACCCCCTCCCTTAATTTAAAGGGCACCCCCACCACCTTCATCTTCTATGTTTGCGACCAAATGCTCCTTTCTTTCATCTCCTTCCTCCCATGCTTGGATTCTTTGGTACAAGCTACTGCGGTCCAAAAGCATGACTCTTCAAGATTTTTTTTAAACGTCCTTGGTGCATTTGATTTCTCGATTTAATACTCTTTAATTATTCTTAATAGCATAATATTTTATACTTTTATCTATAATAATAATATTATATAAAAATAAAATAATTAATTAATATCATGTCATAGTAAAAAAAAATTAAAAATTAAAAAAATCATAAAATATTCATAAAATATTATTGCGTAAGGAAACTGCAGCCTATCTCTTTGAATGACACGCTAACTAAACTGAAGTGGGCACATTGCCTTACGTTGCCACCGCTAATTAAAAATTGGCACCTCGCACCTCGGGTCATCTTCGCATCTTCTTTTCCTCTGTTTTTATTTTTATTTTTTTCTTTCTTAACTGAATGGTATTTTATGATGAGGGTTGTTCAAAAGACCCTTTTATTCCATAATTCAAACTAAAACGTTAAAATCGGATTATAATTTATGGTTTACCGGATTATTAATTTTTGTTCAATTTTTTAGTTAAAATAGCATATTTTTCTCAAATTATGAATTGTTTCAATTATTAGATTTTAAAATTGAAAAGTTATTTTTATATATTTGCTATATTATTTCAGTTTGTAGTATATAAAATCTAAATTAAATGATCTAAGAGTAATATTAAAATATTTCGAGTTAAATTCTAATGTACAGTAGACATTAATATATTAAGTATAAGTTAAAGCTCTGCACCTTCAAAAATTGGGGATGCATTCTCAAAGCCACTCCCTACTAAGGATATTTTGTTAGTGATTTAAATACTTACACGGAATTATAATTTCATTATATTTGATCGTTCAATCTATTTCACTCAATTGTTGCATAGTTAATTTTATAATTATTACATATAATATTTTATTTTAAATTTATAAAACATGTTATAAGTCTCGTAAATGTTTTCAAAGTTGGTATTTACTAAAATTCATAAAATTGGTAATGTAATATAATAAAATTTGATGTGTCTTATTTACTAGATATTATTATAAATTTATTACACCCAATAGTAGAATTCCTTTTCTTATTTCTGCCAAATTTAATTTCGTTGTAGAAAAAAACCACCTATATGTGGGAGCAACTGAAGCAAAATTTGATTTTAAGCTTAAAATATATGAATAGCTAATTAAATTCATCAAAATATATATATATATATATATGCTCCCCGCTCCCCCCCCCCCAACCATATATATATATATATATATGAATAACTAATTAAATTCCAGTCATCCGACACTGCATATTTCTTCTCGATAGTAATTACTATCTATTTTCCAATGTTAGACTATTCTAGAATATCAACGGTCTAACCCAATTGCTTTCCTTCTAATCACTTCCTTAGATTATGGATCCTTTCATTCCCTAAGTCTGTTGATTTTCTCAAGTTTTGTATCCCATTGAAGAACTTTTATCTTATCTTATAAATTATTTTTTCTTTAAAATGTCAAGCGTATCTTATGTCAACTTAATCTTCTTGATGGGTCCAATAATTTCATGAGTCAATATGAAATTCGATCCACCAGTCTGTGAGTCCAAAAGGTAAAAGCCTGGTGAGGCCTAGAGCCCAAAAGACTCCATGACTAACAGCAACCTGCACGGCTTGACCCTGCATAGGCCCAACAGCTTGACGGCCATGTGTCCCTGTCAACACGTGGCGTTTTAGCCCAGTGAATCTTTCCTAAAAGGTAACTATTATAACCACAACTATAAAATGGCCCAGAGAAAGAAAGAATATCATCCGGTCAGTCACAGTTGTCGTGACAGGCATTCATAATTGTGTTATCGTTCCCGAAAAGAAAATTACTATTGATAACCACAAATGATTATCTACACGGCTCAACAGTCTCACGTGAGACAACTGTCCAGTATTGGCACTCAAGTCAGGGTGAACTGCCTCCATTGCCTATAAATACATTCATTCATCTGCAGAGAAGGTGGGCCTCTAATGACTAAAGAACTCAAAGCACACAGAAAAATACTAAGAGTGGAAGCGATAGAGAGGGAGGGCGATCTCCGCCCTAGATCACGCAAAAAGACAAGGAGCTCTCCAACGCTTTTGAGGCCATGTACCCCTAGAGTGACTCCTTTTTCTCCCACTCTCATGTCACTTCCTGTCGAGCGTAACCATCGGGACCAAGTCTTTCATCAACCCTTAATAGAGACCGCTATAGACGGCCTTACTTTAAAAAAAAAAAAGGAGACTACGTGGAGTTTCCGACCCCATTGTTAGCGCACAGGAGTCGCTCCTGTTTTCGGCCAGCCACTCCACTTGCGGGTACACTATGCCTCTCCTCACAATGGCCACTTTTAAGCAAAATTTCTCCATCCCTCTCTCTCCCTCTAAATCGCCCCTAGATCGGGTGTACTTTTAAGCCACCCTCAACCAAGTGTATCTCTAAACTCTCATCAATTTAGTATACTTCGAAGTTGCTCCTCTATCGGGCGTACCAAATACTCAATCCCTAAAAAATATGCATCCACGCATTCTCTTATATTTTCGTATTTTTCTATTCTTTTAAAAAGATATCTAATATAAGTATTAAAAAATATATTAATGGTCGAGTTCTGTCAATCTTTTAATATCCTGTTTTTAGTTGTATTATGTATGGTCCAACTTCGAAGTGATGGGGATTGGATCGATTTCAATTCGACCTAATGAGAAATATCGAGTAATTTTTAAATATGTATAATAATTTAAATTTAAAAACGTATCACTTTTTATAAACAAAATTTTTTTTTAAAGGTTCCAGATAAAATTATAAAAAAATCTCAATACCATGATACTATTAATAAAAATAATTGTCAAAAGTAATTCTAATTTTTATATATATAAGATTAAAATATAGAAGGTACAGAAAAGAAATAATGATTGAGACCCACAACATTTTATTTAATCTTTTTTTTTTTAAATCTTTGCCGTCACTCTATGCACCTTTTCTTTGTAGATTCACAATAATCTATTAGTGATATATTTGTAACGATTAATAGTATTCATTATTTATTTTTGTCTTCTTCTCTTTAGCATTTTTTCTCATTGTCTTTTTTTCTGTGTAATTCAAAATAAAAATTTTGATATTTTTAAAAAATTTATTTTATTAGTTCAAAAATAGTAAAATCAAAATAAAACAAATTAGATTTGACTGTTCAGTTAAAAAAAAATAATAATGGAGTGAACGTTTACTTGAATTCATTTTCAAATAATAATTTTATATTTTTGAATACACACTGAACCTTCAATTATATCTTAACAAAATTTTAATTATTAGAAATAACATATCAAAATCACTTTATCTTCTCAATTAAGATCATCTAAAGGGGCTGCCAGTAATATACTGAAAGAATATACAGATAATGTCAAGTCCATATTGACCTTATAAGTTGGGCTACACACTTGCTACAATAGCAATTGTAATGGTAAGAAAGGCTCTAAGGCAGAGTAAATCTACCGTAATTTGAATTATTCTTTATAACTCGAGAAAATAAAGTTAAAATTACTAATAACTATATATCAATATGTCACAATAAACATATATTAGACACTGTGTATACACTCGTCATATCATAGGAAATAATTTTGCTCAAATTATCATACTAATGATCACCCGTGACTTATATGTATCACTAGTGTCATAAAGACTTCTAATAATCTTATTGGCGCATGTTACGTTAGGGTCTTAGGATGAAGTCGGGTAAGGTAATTGTAGGGATTTTGTTATTAGATTGAATCATTTATAGATAAAAATTAATGATTTTTAATTATAAAAGATAAATCAACCATCCTATAATTAGGGTCCAGCCTAATATATAGGTTAGGCGATAGCCATTATATTTTTTCTATATATTTTAACAAAAAAATTATGATTTTATTTAAAAATATTTTAATATCTGTGCACAAAAAAATATATATATTTTAACAAAAAAAACTATCATTTCATTTATAAATATTTAATATTTGAGCACAAAAAATATATATTTTTAAAAAGTGTGAATACTAATTATGGACCCAATAAATGTTATAAGATCATCTGGTAACTTTATAATAGAAAAATATTTTGAGATAATTAATATATATTTTTAAATAGCATAATATTTTAATTAATTAATTTTTAATATAATTTATTAATATTAATACGTATATATTAAGTTCTTTAATAATTTTTAAAAAGTCACTAATAACTTTATTAGTAAAGACAAAGTGGAATATTTTGTTTGAAAAAAATGATAGTAAATAGAATTATACTCCAAAAAGGGACAAATTAAATAAAAGATTTATTGCTTATAATCAATAAATATATAATTTATATAGAAAAATGATGTAATACTATCATACTGGTCCACAAATTAAAAAAAAATAGAAAAAAATAATTACTTATTTAAAAAGTAACTACTTTTTTCTTTCTTTTTTTTTTTCATATTTTTAATTAATTTTTATATAAATTTATTCATATAAATAAAAAGATAAAATAATCATTAAAAGTATCAAGTAACACTACTCAATGAATAAAAACAAAGGCAATTGCAATCCATTCAAGCTCCTCCTTTTGTTCTGCTTCGATCTTTTCTATTCCTCGACCGTCAAGTTGAACATGCCTAAAAAGCAATTTTTTTAAAAAAGGAGTTAATTAATTAATTAATTATGTTTACGTGCTCGAGTACAGCTATTTCCCATCCAAACTGTGCTGAATTATGCATGATTTTTTTGAGACAAATTGGGAATTTAGAGTATATACCAAACATTTAAATAAAAAAAATCTAAGTAGCGACCCACATCGGTAGATCTCCTTCATTATGATGTAGGGTTGAGGGCCTCCTACGGTCACACTCCCTCGAGTCTTTGACAAACTCTCCAATCACTCCGATAAGACAAGAAAATTAATTAGGTCTATTAGACCCCACAAAGCAGGGCTAGAGTTTTTATTTATAAAAATATTATTTAAAATATTATTTATTATTAAAAAATATTAATCTTATTTGTTAAATATTAATCAAATTATTATAATTAAATAATATTGAATTAACCGCTATTTTAGTATAGTAGAAACCTCAAATTCTCTGCTGGAAATTAAAAAAGAAAATCCTTTGGATTATAAGGAAAAAATGAGGAATATATAATAAAATTTCTATATTCTTTATACTATGGCATATCAATTTTATTTTATTTTATTTTTATTTAGCTTTCAAAATATATTGTTATCTTCTTCTTTTTTAAAAAACTAATTAAAAATACTTTTTATTTTTTATTATTTTTATTTTTTATAAAAAATATAGGGAAATATTTCGGAATTGTCAATTTATATTATTTTACGCTAAACTTTTAGCCGACTAAATTCCACTTGGAATTAATTAAATTTTTATGCTAATTTTCCGAGTACAATCATTCACCGGCCAAATTGACCTTCTGTGATGTCACAATAAGATCGAATGAAAGCATTCTTGATGTACCTTCTTCAAGCAATCTCGACCGTCAACGTACACCTGGCGGTGACATCTCCACTTTGGCCAACTGATTCGAAAGGCTCACTTTAGCGCAATTTATATTTTGTATAAAAATATGGGAAATTAGTTAAAATATTTTCAAAATTTTCACTTTGCCAGGTTAATTTTTAATTTTTTATATAAAAATTTCTCCCAAAATTAGTATCCTTTTTCAAAATCTTATATTTCTTAGGTTTTTAAAATATTATACCATAAATTGACCTATAATTTAATTTTATAAAATATCATAAAATATATTATTTTAAACCCCAGTCCATAAATGATTATAAAGTTTGTTTATTTCACCGAGGCATCGCTCTTTCCTCTTTACGGAAAAAATCCTTAAGACACAAAGAGCTTAAAATTTGTATTTCCATTTCCCTTTGTATCGGATCTGAGATCAATATGCCATTTTCAGTCAGAGATTTATTCACTTGTTTGATATAAAATCTTATATAAGATAATTTAATAACCACCCTAAAGTTGTGGTTTGTGATCCAACCAAATCTATGGATATGTGAGATAATGGTGCGTGTGGGATTGTAGGGCATCCGATGCCCAGCTTCTAAAGTTTAAGGAGACATGAATAATTCTTCCTAATTCAAAGGAAGACAGCATTATTGTATGCAGCTTACAGAAAAAAAAAAAAATTATGGGCCCCTGAAGCACAAAATCTCCTTCTAGTATGAGAATATTGACTTTAGGGTACTCAAAACAACCTTATAGAAAGTCCATTATCCTATCTTTTTAGGACTTTTTCTATGGGAATAAATATTTTTTGTGAACTTTATTTTTAGTTTATTTCTATTATTTTGCTTAGTTAAAAAGTAACTAAAAAAATAATAATTTAAAATATTTACTTTAGAGAAGTACAAATAATGAATTCTTTATATGAGTAAACTTGTTAATTATTATTACATCATTAAAAAATATTAATTATCAACCATATTCTTCTTCATCCTAACTACCTTATAGGTACACCCTTGTCAACATGCGGCATCGACACATCTCTTTAGCCACTTGTCGGTGCTAGCCCACCTTTGTCAATCCCTCGATGTACCTATCGTGACCCATGTATGTGACCTCCATCGACGCTAGTAGACTGGTTTTCTACTGGTCCTCAACCGTCATACTATACTTCTTATTCAACTATCGTAACTACAGTATCATATCATCTTCAACACACTATTTACTCCTCTTGTAAATCAAATAATAAAATATTACTCTTATATTATTTTTATTAATATTTATTTAATTCTCACATAATTTACCTCAATAAACTAATAAGTCTTTGCAATACAATATTTATTATCAAACTCCACCCATATCTTATCACCAAGACAATAAAAACACATTGAGTCATCAAAAAAGACTATGGCTACCTTTGTTGTTATTTTATAATCCTAGGGCTAGTAAACACGCGAGGCTTTGATATGATATGGTATGAAAAATATAATATTAGATGTATTTTTTTCCTCTTGATATTGTATAGATATTATCTTTTATAATTTGAATGGTTGATATTTAGTTGCTGAGAGGATAATGCAGTGACATTATTTAAATCATTTCATGATTGAGTTTTATAAAATTTGGAAGCATATTTATTAGTACCATGTCATTAAGACCATGAAAACAAAATTTAATCGTTTGAATATCCTTTTGTTTGCTAGTAAATTAGTACTCTGTGCAATGATGAGTTCTACCTCTTGAAGCCGAAGAGGGTCCATTGTGTCAAGGGTGGGTCCTAAAGGAGGAGTTGTCACGCTATGAAAATTCAATAAGTTACTAATTCAGGCAAAGCTAACTATGGAATATTTGTAACTTAAATTTATATGAAAAGATTTTACAGTAATTAATTTAATATAAATTATTTTACAAAAAAAATCATAAATATTTTACAGTAAGTTACAATAATTCCTGTTAGGGCTCCTTCATTACGTTTGAACAAAGGCACCGTATTTGGGGTCGATTATTGAGGAAATAAAAAAGCTGAGCCATAAATATTTAAAATTAAAAAAAAAAAAAAACGATTCAAGTTTTTTTTTTTTTCTTTTAATGAAAAAAAGCGTTAAAGTTTTAGATTCGAAAAAAGCCCATATAATTTTGTCTCCTAGAGAGAACACACGCCTCATCATAGCCGTTAACAACGAAGTCAACGGCATCCGAGAGGCTTTGCCATGCATAAGCTTTTCCTTACAACACGTCCCTCCTCAGTGGAGATAAACTAATTTTTCTTTTTAAGAAAGCTTTTCTGACATGTTATATAATTCATTCAATTCAAATATATATATATAAACTATGATTATTAGTTTTAATGCATATGCCACCTAAGAATTTAGGGTTTTTATCTTTTTTTAAAAATTTAATTTAATTTTTTAATTATAATTATTTAATTAATATTAAATAATTAATTTTTTTAAAAATAATTATTTAATTAATATTGAATAATTATTATTAAAAAAAATTAAATATATTATTTTGTTAGAAAAGTAAACTCCCATTTGTTGCAACCCCATACCATAAACATACTATAGTAGTTAATATAATGAACATAAACTTTTGAAGAGTAAAAAATTGGTACTATGGGAATATTTTTACATGGTTCCATATTAGGACAAATAAATAAGTAAAATACTGAAGAAAAATAGTAATTTTTTCAAGAAAATATTCTCTTTTTTTTTCCTCATATTTTGGCCATGAGAGTAATAAAAAAAGTTTAAAATAAATAAGATTTGATTATTTTAAAATATTAAATTTTAATAATTTTTTAAAAAAATTTTATCAAAAAAATTGATTGACTTTAAGTCTTTCGTAATTGAACAACCGATTCTTATTTACAATCTAAACATATACCATTAAACCACACATGCCAATTGAGTTGGTAAATACAATTTAAGATAATATACCATTAAATTCAATTTTTATGTGCGTAGAAACAATTACTGCGATCCACTATATGGTATTTGTGATTTTTGTCCGTTGTAAATAATTAATTAAGACAGAATTGGAGAAAAAAATAGGAATCTACCCATTTTAAAAATAAAAAAAAAAAGCAGACTGTGCTGCTATGTTGAGAAAATACAAAAAGCAACAGCCATAGGTCCCTGTGATCTCTTATCCACCGTTGATCTTGTCTTTTGGACTTGGGGTTCGGTGAAAGCTCCAAAGGAATCCAACTCCTTTATCAGAATCAAAAGCTGTCAACGGTCTCAAGCCCATGGCCCACGCACGGGGTACAGCTCGAACTGCTAGCTTTATACATATATATTAAAAAAAACCTGATTTTTGTGTGAAAAATAGAATTTTTACATATAGTTTATTCATGTTAAAATAAAAAATATATTCTTAAAATATAATAATAATATTATTACATTCGAGAACTCTGATTATTATCCGTCAGATATTAATGTGTCTTTAGTCTTCATATGTCTTTAGTTGAAATATTATGAAATCACAAAATAAAGGTCAGAGAATTAATGCGGCTCACTCTCTGATATATTCTCTGACACTCAAATCAATATCTATCTTAAATAAGAGCGAAGATAGAGTGTAAAATATATTTTTTTGTTTGAGGATTTGCGCTCCTATAATGGCGTCTTAGATTAAAAGAGTATATGCTATTGACTTCTTTTTATTATTTATGTACTGTCTGAGAAATATCAAGTTATCTCCTTTGATTGGAGAAGGTGGGCTTTATATAGAATGTGGGCGCCGATTAACCGTTAGAAAAATTGACGAATGGTTAATTTTTATCTCAACAACAATTTCAACTAATGTTCGATATTTTTTGTTAAGGAACTGTTTGGGCCATTAAATGGATCTCAATCATATTTGTTGAAATAGGTTGCGCGGACGTTTTAAGTCGTCAAATTTTATCTTTTAACTCAAAATCATTTTGGGTCGACTTTTTTAAACCGACGGACATGATACCCATCAAATATAATCTTATATTCTATCAAAAAAATTAACCACATAAATTTATTTTTATAATTTTACTCAACCTTAATTAATATTCTATAAAAGTATAATAGTTTAAAATCGTTTTACAATATATCATTTTTAAAATAAACATTTAATTAATAAGTCATTTTGTTATTTGTCTGTTTCCAAAAAAAAATTATTTAGTAAGAGAAGCATTAATTAGTAAAAGTAGCTTATGAGCCGCTAATGATCCAATCATGAGCTTCACTGCAACCAAGGAGTTTAGGTCTAACCCTGCGGACCCCGCACCCCCTCACCCGTAAAGCCCACCCCCCGACAGTGGTTTCAGCATCCTGCACCGTCTTTCAGAGAATGTCTACCCTTTCATTTATATATTTTGCCATACTTTTGTTATATAATAATTGTAAACTTCATATTTTTAGATTGCTGCTAAATTTTTAATTTTAAAAAATTAATAATTTGAAACATCCACCAAAATAGAATCTATTTTTTTTTACGGGAAAATAGTTTCCCAAAATTATAAAAATAAAATTAATAAGTATTGCTATCAATGACCCGAGAAAAAGATTTTGCTCATGGATTTGGCCCATGAAATACAGAGGCCCAGTTGGCCCGTGCAATCCAAATTAATAGACACGTCCGACGATTTTATATGAACGGTCCACTTCTTAAATGAAGACGGAACCAACGTTAATGGCCGATATAGTTTCCCTATCTTAACTTGAAGTAGCGACCTCAGGCGCTTGTTAGAACTGCTAGTTGAATTTGACCCTATTTACCTGACGGTTTTTTAAACGGTTGACAGGAAAAATTAATCATCCCATAACTCCTATAAAAACTCCTCCTTTTCAACAAGAAAAATGGTGAACACTCAAACAAATAAAAGGCAAATAAAAAACGCTCAGAGCGCATTATTTCTTTCAAACTAAAATGCTTTTAGAAAAATACAAACTTCTAAATAAAAAATAATTTTACTAACATTCAAACTTGCATTCTCTCATTTCCTTTTTTTTAAAATAGGATTTTAATTTGAATGTTGGAGGATATATTAGAGAATAAATTTTATAAAATTATTTGATCATATTTTGTATTATACAATATTCAAATTACAGACGTATGGAGACTGGACCTATGATAGACCCAACGGATAAATTTTGGCTACCTAATTTGTATTATAATTTAGATTTAAGTATCCATCAAAAATAAAATAAAATTTAACCAAATAAAAAATATTTTTTTTTCCAATTTGCTATCTTTGGAGGTGCCACCTTCCATCAGATGGCTCTATTGCCACAATCTATAACACATTTTATATTACTTTTTATCACCATTTTATCTGTTTGTCTTTCTATAATATTTTTTCATATCATTCATATGGTATTGTTTAATGCTATTCATGTTATATACGTAAAGTTAGTTTTTTAAATATTATCTACCCCAATCGGATCAAAATAAAAATTTAGTGAACATATTTGAGTGTAAGAGTTTATAGTATAAAAAAAGATTGAGAACCTAGTCGATACTCACACTGATAAGCTCATATAATATGGAGTTCTAAAGATGTAACGTTCCCAAGCCACTCGTATGTAGATATTGTCCGTTTTGGGTCGGGAGAATTTCACGACGTCTCAAGCTAACAGGCGACCCGCACGATTTTGTTCATGGCAGATGGCTTCCACCGCCCCCAAAATGTATCTACAAGGGAAAGGTATCAACATCATTATAAAGGTATGTTTCGTTCACCTCCTATCCGATGTGGGACATTACAACCCACCCCCCTTGGGGAGCCCAACATCTGCGCTGACACATCGAATCGGGCCTCGACTCTGATATCATTTGTAATATCCCTAGGCACTCGCATGGAGATATTATCCGCTTTGAAAGTCACACAGGTTCCGCACGGTTTTGCTCTTGACAGACGGCATCCACCACCTCTAAAACGCGTCTACAAGGAAAATGTCTCCACATCCTTGTAAAGGCATACTTCATTCACCTCCCCATCCGATGTGGGACACCACAAAAGATCAATCACTCTATTATATATAACTCCTTTTAATTTTATCTTATTTAGCTTGCTATTACGACCTCAATATGAGTAGACAATAAAATACTATTAAATAAATTTAAATAAAAGGTTTCCTAATTGAAAAAAATTCAATGGCCTAAATATTCATAATAATATTTGATCCTAGACATGGGAACTTATCAAATTAACTCTATTTAATCACTTAATAATCAATATAATAGCCTATTTTAATAAAACTATCCCTAATAAAAAGTATCCAATAAATATCTAAACCATCATAATATATTATCTGTATAAATGTCCATCAAATATTAATACCCTAAAATTATGTAGATTATAATAAATAAATTAAACAATAATCCCAATATAAATCCTAAATGCAAATCTAAATACAAATAATAAATAAAATCTTTAAATCATATGAGTAATTTACAATTCTTTAATTTAAAAAGTTTAAAAAATATAATAAAATTATAAGCCAAAATCTAAACATTTATATATATGAATATAATATATAAATGATGCGTATAAAAAAGATCGAATGATAAAAGGCCGCAAAACACATGAAACCCAAAATATCCAACGTATTCAAATACGTAATCCATATCAGAATTTCATATGAAAGCTCGTAATATATATACAAATATCAAATAATTTAAATTATATGAAATTATTCAAAATGCCTAAATCATATCATTTCAAATTTTTGAATGTTTAAAATGAGACAAATCTAATTATCGTATCAAAACCTATAAATTTTAAAAAACAAATCATTAAAAAATGTAAAATACGACACAACTAAAATTTTAAAAATCAAAACATGTCAAATCGAAGAATCAAGGACTAGGTTGCTAAACTTTGAAGAATGATTATATATATATTTTTAGTGATTTTAGATTAAAATACTACTATTTAGAACAGTAAACTCATTGTTTACAAATTACGCTCTATAAACAGATTTAAATATCAGTTTCTTTTGCCATTTGTCAATAGGTGCACTCATAGTATTCCTAATATACTAAAATATCTGAATATATTGTTTTGTTATTTTTTACAATACTTCTCAACAAAATAATAAATAAGGGATTATATAATGAATATTTATGACTTTTTTACTCTATTAAAAAAATATAAATATGAAACTTTTTTTATTGGAAGAAAGTACAGGCTTTTGTTAAATATTAAAATAGAGTCTATTTGAATACTTATATAGACTACTAACTTGTAAGGTGAAATGTAAAATAGTTTATAATTTTATATAAATATTTTCGTATACGAATATAATACTCTAAAATATTTTCTTATTCAGTAAAAAAATGAATCAGATTTTATAACTTTAAATAAAACTCAATAAAATAATAAAATATTCAATAAAAAATCACATGGATGCATTAATATTTAAAATATGGGTCTAATTGTGGTGTATATATATATATAGTAGAACAAAAACCATAAATCAAATGATATCAAAATAGAATAAAGAATGAGTTTAAAAATATTTATCTTAGATTATATAATATAACTAGCATCGAAAAATTTTAAAATTTTATTTTTTTCTGTTTCTTTGTCATCTCTCCCTTCTCTTTTTCGAATTTCTCTTTTCCTTTCACTTTTCCCATATTAAAAAATAAAATAGGTGTAGCCGACCTTGATTATCCAAATCGGTGCATGAATATTAGTAAGATGCACATCAAGCATCACGCTCATAAATAGACATACACGATTGTCGTATTGATTGTGACTCAGGTGCCAACATTTACCTAAAACATGCATAAATGCCTTAACAAGTGCACATTAGCATCCTATAGGTGCCTATAAGGTGCACATTTGTTACATCAAACACGTATGAACATAGAAATAGACATTTATCAAATATCGAACCTAAAACCAATTAATCTAATTTTTTAAAAAATTTTACTTTATAATTATTTTTTAAATTGAAATAATATTTATAATAATAACATCATTAGTCATAATAAAAATATTAGGCCTTGCACTTATTGCCTTAAAGCTTTTGCAAATCAAATGATTGTCACTGATCTATTTAGAAACATTACTTCTTTTACTAATGATTAAGATTTTTGCCTCAATTATCTACTATGAATGACTAAGGTTAATATTTCGAATATTTTCTATCTACATCTAACATTACTCTAAAAGAATATGATAAAATTATAAAATTTTTTGATTTTTTTTTATTTTGAAAAAATAGGGTATATTTCCCTTTAAAACAAAAAACCCTAATCAATTTTCTTTCTTTCATTTTGCTCGATACCGCTCCTACTCTCAATCCGGCAACAAATCCCAGTCTACTTTAAAATTCTCATTTGGTTTCTCTTATTTTTTCAAATCTCACATTTCTTAGCTTCGTAATTTATTTCCTTTTTTCTCTCTAGCACTCATAGTGACCTTCCTTTTCCTTCTTATATTTTATGTTATTGTTAAATGCAAATTAATTCCTCTCAAAATATTTTTTCTATTTATATATTTTTTTCCTATATGGGTTCATATTTGCTTAAAAATTTAGTTATTTTGCTTATAGATTTTGTTTCATCCGAGGACTTAATTGTTGTGGAGATGAAGAAATTTATCCGTCGGATATTTGGAGTCTTCGGTCTTCGTAAGCCTTAAATCAAATTTTATACAATCACAAACAATAGTCAAATGATTGACGAGACTCACTTTTCGGTATATCATCCGACGTTCAAATCAGTATTTCTCTTAAATATTAAAAAAAGAGATGATGTAAAAAAGTGTAATAAGTTCAAGGAGTTGCACTCTTTAAATGGCATCTTGGTTTGAAAGAAAGAGTGTGTGCGCTCGTGACGTCTTTGAGTAATTTAGTCTGAAATAACTTAAGTTCGACCAAGTTGTTCCTTCTGAATGGAGAGGATTGATATTTATAGAAAGTAAGCTGCGGTTAACCTTTTAAAAAACTGACGAGCAGTTAACCGCTATCTTTATCACGACAGCAGTTGCAACTAACGTCTAATCTCGTTAGTTGGGCTACTGCCTCTGGCCGTTAAACTAATCTCAGTCACATTTGTCGAAATGGACTATGCTAGCGCTATGGGCCATTAAACCTAGTCTTTCGGATTAAAGTTGCATTGGGCTTTTTTATTTGGGCCGTCGGGTATGATACCCATCAGATTTAAATTTATTTTATATCTATAAATAAAATAACTAAATTTTTAAACATGATGGGTATACAGAAAATGGGCTGGCTCAAAGTCAACGAAGGCCCAAAACGGACGATCAACTCGCTAACGGCCCAATTGGAGAACAAGCCAAACAGCTGAAAGGCCCAAGACGGTCAACACGCACACGGACGGTCAACTTAAACGTTAACTGTCTGCATACTGAAGCATGGGCCCAACAGTGGTTTCTTCTACAGTTATGGATCTGGCCCACTTGGGCCCAAAGTCAACGAAGGCTCAAAACGGACGGTCAACTCGCTAACAGCCCAATTGGAGAACAGGCCCAACAGCTGAAAAGCCCAGGACGGTCAACGCTGGTGTTGACCGTCCAGGCGGCCAACACGCATACGGACGGTCAACTCAAACGTTGACCATCTGTATACTGAAGCTTGGGCCCAACAGTGGTTTCTTCTACAGTTATGGATCTGGTCCACTTGAGCCTGCGATCCATCAGACAACCAGTAACGGCTCTCCTCACACCTTCCACAATCCCAGCTGGCTCTCGAAGTCGACGTTAATAAAATTGGCGCCTTTCACGTAAGGAAGACGCCAGATTTTTTCAATCTCCTACCAACTAGGGACTCCAACGGTAAAAATCACAGAAGGAAGGTAAGCGATTTGGAAAGCCGTTGACCATCGTGGAAGGAAACTATTTCAATCCCTTTGACAATTAGTATCAACTCTGAAAGACAAGTCAACCAAGAATCACACAGTGGATCACTCTTTCCAAAGGAGAAAGATCGCCCGCTCAACCATAAGTAAACCCTGAAATTTTCATTCCAGACACGCTTTTAGTTACTTACGCTATCTGATACTCACGCAAACACTGACTCTCGCAAGCTATTGCTAATACAACAATGACACTTCTCCATTTTTTTGCTGTCAAAACCTAAGGCATACAAACGCGCCTCTCACGGCCGTTTACTGCCTCTCCACCTTCCAAATTTAAGAAGACAGCTTTATCTTTCTTTCATCTGAAAACACACACACACACTTTCTATCTTTCTCAATTCTCAGTTTCTGAAATATTCTTGTATTTTGAAGGCTGTTTACTGACTTGAGCGTCGGAGTATTTTTGGTGGGACAACTTCCCGCCGACACGCTAACCTCCTGTTCTTTTTAGTGGTGTGTAGGATCCAAACTCAAGGAACGGTGCCGGAACCAGGACAAACGGATCAACCCGAATCTGTTCAAAATTTGGATCCAAGAACGCATCAAAACAAATACAAACCGTATAGGAAAGCATACTTTATCTTCGATTTTGATATAGGTGAAATCTGCCTTTATACATAAGCAAAATCAAAACCAATTACAAAAATTAAAATTTATAATTCCACAGCTATTTTTTTGTCACTTATCTCTACAGATATCCGAAATAAAACTTTTGAATTTAGATAACAGAATTAAACTTTAGAAAATATCGTTTACCATTCACTAATTATGGTTTGTAATAAAAAAATCTGTTTGTTAAAATGTTACTTTAGAGAAAAATAAAAAAATATATCAATAAAAATGGAGCTACTAAGCATAAAAATTTAAATTATTCAAGCTTGTTATCCTCGAATTTTATCTCTCTTGTTCGCCACTATACAGAGACTATAATATATATGACACCGTGGCTCAACCATCAACTATAATCCCTAACCCGTAACAAAGCATTACTCCTAGCCTATACTGTGCATGATATCTTGAATAAATAATAAAATATTGCATAAATTTTATTATGTATTTTATTGGTTTAATTAATAAAATAATAATGTTTTATAGTTATTATTTGGGCATCCTCTGAATATATTTTTTTGATTCATAAACCCAAAAACTACCAAATGAGAAAGAAAATAAATTAAAGCTTTGATTCATTTGAAAATCTTATACCTAATGCTTTAAATATTAATTTTGAAGAGATGTCTAATTAAAAATAGATATATCTCTGGCTTTGAATTAGTATCCAATTGCATTGAGTTGTTCCTTCAAATCTCTTTATTTGAATTCTACACTACAGAATAACAAATATGAGATAAGATGATATGAAATTTATTTTTTGATATATTTTTTTAGCGTTTAAATTGAAAATCTTTCTAAAAAATTAAAATATTAAAAAAATAGAAATAAGTAGGAGATTTATTGAATTTAGAGGACCCAGTTTTGAGGATTAGAAAGGCGAAGAAATAAATGGCTTGTGAGCCCGGGTATAAAATATGCCTCTCTCTTTTTCAATCCAAGCTTGGCATCTTTGTTCCCTAAATAGATATTTTGTAATCATAACTTGGATGTTATTTAGCCTATGTTTTAAGAATCGAAACAACTATTTTGTTTGGAATGTTATATTATTTATAACCCAATCATTATTGATGGGTTTTGTAAATCCAGCTTAGGAAGAAAAATTGTTCAACCACTCCGTCTTATCCACACGGTTGGTTCCAACGGTTTTTCATTAGAAACAGTTTCGGAGGCGGTTAAAACCGCTTACTTATTTGTAAATATCCCTTTTGATCTCAGGAAAAGGAAATCCGAAAAAAATGTACCTCCAGGAGAGAAGAAGCATAAGGTTGGAGAGGAGAAGGTTCTAAAGGGAATAGGCCAAAGAAGAAAGAGAATGAAAGGGGCAAAGAGATTTAGAGGGCAATGCTCCTTAAGTCTTCCTAAAATAAATCTCTCCTATCAAGTTTTCAGCCATTTTTCAAGAACACCCGACCATTTAAGACGCTTCTCTATAGGGAGCACATCAAAGACATCTCACAGTGTGCGTATCTCTAAGCGTCCCATCAATTAGACGCACGTTCGATCCATTGCTATATGCATCTACACTTTCTCTTTACTTCTTTCTATTCTCTTAGAAAGATATTTGATTTGAGCATTGGAGGACTTATGATGGAAAAATTTCACCTCCTTTGACCTATCGCTTTCGGTTATATTGTATATTGTTCAAGTTAGATGTTATAAAAATTGGATCTGTATCAGATTGACTCAACACGAATATCTGATTCGCGATATCCTAATTCGTAGGACAACTCGAATTCGTGATACGCAACAATTACGATAATTTTGTAAGAATTTAGTATTTAAAATGGATTAATTTTTGATTTTTATTGTCCGCTTAATGCTGCTAATCAATTATCAATTCATGTGATTACTTATCAATATTTAACGTCAAATTTATTTTTTTGTTTGATTATTTATCACTTCGGTCTTCAATAACTCTAATTGTTTGACCATTCGATTGGTCAATCAATAGACGATTGATTTAAACCAATTCTTAAGTCAAATTCGTTCTCAGCTGTATAGCTCAATTATTTTGACAATCTTCTTTGAGTTAAAGACTTTCACGTCTCATATTTTATTAGGTCGAGTTGACCATATTTAAATTATATATAATAATTTTTTTTAAAGAAAAGAATTATCTCAAAAATATTTTTTATAATAAAATATAAAATATTTTTTACATCGTTACAGCCGCACACCCATTCTGATGATTTATAAGTTGTCACTATAAAAAAAAATATTATTGTAATATTTTATATTAAAATACTCGATCCGTTAAATTCATATTTTAATTATTATAAAACTACGAATGGGTTAACTGAATAGATGTCCGGGCAAAAATAGCCAAGCGCAGGATCACGTGACACATGTCTGATCAGACAATTTGTTAGGATTTGACGCCTCAATCAGGCGGCGGTCATTTTGAGGGCATTGGTGTCGGTGACCTGGGGAGCAATAGGCCGGACGTCTCAGACGCTTTTACTGACTTGGGTAGGCGGACCGGCTCACAGAGGTGAAGGTCCACCGTAGTAGCGTGGTCCCTATGAGGTCCGATTCCACCACGTCACCATCGACTGCTGGTGGACGGTATGGTAAATCATTGCTCTCTCTCTCACGTCTGTGGAGGGATGGGATAGCATGATGCGATTTGGCGCTATCAACGGTCCTGTTTTATCCTCCGCTGACGCAAGGGCCACTACCCCGAAAATGCCTTTTGTGTACGGCTCGATGGCTTATAGAATTTAGATGATATAAATACCATCCCAAAAGAACATAAAAAAACATATCAAAAAAAATATTACACAAATTGATGTGTCCAGAATTTTAGTTTTGGATAAACTTGGATTTAGCTGCTAGTTGTGTTCGTGCCAACATCAAGTTCGATCTTCATCCTGCATGAATTAAATTCTATACATCATGATAAAAGACAAAAAATTAAAAAATAACGATAAAATTCGCTTACTAATTTATTTTATGGTATTCAAGTCAATAATCTTTTTTTTTTTCAAGATGAAGAAGGTAAAAATAGAATGTGTTACAGTTAAAGTTGAGAAGAAGATTTGTGAGTCTAGTTCGGAGGTGCACTCAACGTAGACTAATTTTAAAATGTAGTGCGCTCGTGGAGAGTGATTTTTTTGACCATTGGATTCGCTGAGAACAAGTAGTGAAAAATAGAATAGTAATTGGTTGCTTGAAGGATAAATGGCTTGCGTGGGCTTGAGTACTAGAAAGAGTGTGTCTTTGGAGTGTATTGCGAGAACTTTTTATAGTCGTCAGATCTCGCCACTATCGAAAGGATGGAGGATCCTTTCCATCTATCGAGAGGATGCAGATGTTATTTAGAATTGTAATGGTCGGAAAGGAGGATTTTTTCCTCTGCGGATATGTGTCTACTGTGAATGTTAAAACTTTTATTGTAAGTTGTGTACTGATTTAAGTGTTTCCCTTCTAGGATATGCGTTGATTTGGGGACTTCTGTTTCAAAGGAGATTGCCATCATGGAAAGATTTTCGGCATTGCCGCCAAAAAGGATAGATGACCGTTGAGCGCAGGGAAGGTCTCGTGGGCCACTCCTGGCTTGGGCTACATCTGGTTTAGGTTGCACTTGGCTGCCTGAAGACCTTCTCTAGACAATTGGGACGTTAAACGTCTTTGGGTCAATGGGTTGTAGTTCTGCTAGGCTAGTCGCCTCCTTAGACTGGCCCATTCTATCCGTTCCCATTACATATAATTAAAATATATGAATTTTATGTTTTTATTATTTTTAAATGAATTTTATTTAAATGGTTATTAAATTATCAAAAAATACTTTGAAAAAAGTTAAATAATTTGTGAAATTTTCATAAACAACTCACTGTTTGAAAAATTGATATCATTAGAATATCCTATATATTGTAATGCCTCAATTTCATTCTCTATCATTCTATTTATATTAAAGGATTGGCATAATATTATATAAACGATATCAAGATAATTATTTATTATTTATTATTAAATATTAATATTTATTAAATATAAAATTTATATATAAAAAGTTACCAAAAATTATTTAAATAATTATTTTTAAAATTTAAATATCACTTATCGAATCGCCCATGAGGGAGCAGCATTAGGCACTATCATATACTGGGTGTTGCGGCGCCCCTTAATTGCCGTTTGCCAAGGCAATTAGCACTGATTGAGTGTTTCTACATATTATAATTTTTATCCAAACTATTCATCCAAGTCTTCTTTTTTTTTTTTTTTGAAAAATGGTCAAAATTAATTTTTATATAATTTTATTAATTATTTATCACAGGATAAATTTATAAACAAAAAATTTCTCTTTAATGTTTCTTTAATTTTGATAAATTTGATTAATATAAGTGTTTGGAAAATAAATTGAATGAATTGGTAAATTTTGGTAATATAAAAAGTAATTTCTTTTACTTACAAAAAAAAATAAACTTAGATTTATGTTGAATTTTCGTTCTATCTTGAGGTCTCTTATTTCCATTTAAAAAGACATTATATGAAAAAATAATCTGGAAAATGTAAATAAATATTTGCCTAAATTGGATTTAATTTTTTATCCTTTTTTTTTTTTAATTCAGAGGATCCAAAGATTTAAAGGCAAATAAAATAATTCAGGCATGGGCCTGACGAAGCGGTTGGCCCATCTTTTGATTTTCGTTGTCCTTGACACCACAAGTTGGACCCAAGGCCCAATTAGAATGAAGGAAGTAATTAAAATGCATTAAAAAAGGAAAATTGCCTCTATTGGGCCTTTTGATTGACTGAAGCCCAATTTTCTCTTGCTGCTACTCTACATATGATACGGAAAGCCAGGAACAATGTGGATTTATTTAGATTTAAAAACACTTTAAAAAAATAAAAAAAATATATTTTTTATTTTTATATTGTTTAAAAAAATATAATAAAAAATATAATGAAAATACTTATGATATTTTAAAAAATGTAATTAATTAATTATTTTTTTCTTATTAATTTTCTTTATTTTAGAATTTTTTAAATCCAAACAAAATATAAATCTTTTAATCACTGGATCTCTAATCATATTTTTTGAGTGGCATTAGGAAGAAAATACCACATTTGAAATATATTTAATAATAAAATATTTTATTTATTTATTTATATTAATAGACCTGTATAATAATAGATAGATGAATAGAAATCATACTACCCAACAATGCCCCAAAAATGGCTAAAGGACATCCTCAAATTACTTGTTGATATTTTTTTTGTGTGTCGATTAAATATATTACAGTGAAATGTTCAGTGAAAATTTTGGTCTTACGCAAATGTAATCTATACAATACCCTTAGTTTATCCTCTATTGTTAAAGATCTTAATGTTATACTGTATGGTTAATAAGAAATTTCCTTATTTTACTAATGACCACATTTTTATACAAATAAAAAATTTGTTTCATTGATTTAAGCTAATTTTTAAAGCAATTTAATCTTAATTATTTATTATTAGATGGACTATTAAGATTAAAAAATGAAGGGGCTCCAACTCTATGAAATATGTAATCCCCTCAATTATTTCCCATTGGATGAATATGGAGGGCTCAAAAAGAAAATTTATAAATTTATATCATAAAAATAACATATTTTTAGATTAGCAATTATTAAACTCTATAATATGAAAAATTTCTATTGATGCATCCCCGAATTTAAATTATATAGATTAGAAAACTGCTAGATTTTTTATGTTAGGTTGAATAAGAGCCGATTTGGTCCCCACTTCTTCAAACCTAGAACCTAATCAATACAACGAATGGACCAGAGGTTAGAGAATTTATAGAATTGCTTTCCCGATATATCTTTCAACGTTCAAATCAGATATTTTTTCAAGAGAATAGAAAGATGTGAGAATATAAAAAAATACGTTAATACATGTAGTGAGAATTGAGTGTTTGGGTGCATTCGACTGAGAGGCAATTTAGAGGTACGCCCGGTTAAAGGGTGGCTTATAAGTATGCCCTACTGTGGGACTGCTAGAGATACGCCCCTAGATAGAGGTGCGCTCAATTGACTCCTTGGATGGATTGTAGGCCCCTAGATAGAGGGAAGGACCCCTAAATAGAGGATAAACCTCTTAGAAGGATGTCATGGCACCTGAATGGTGGGCCTCCTAAAAGGAGGGCTTCTAGAAGAAGGACTTTTAGTTTTGGGATAGAAGGCTGAACTCCTAAGGTGGTGCCTTCTGAATAGAGGATTGGTCTCCTAGGGGGAGGACAGGCCTGCATTCGTGGGAGAGTGGTTGGCTAGAGAAAAAATGGGACATCGTGTGTCAACGGGGAGGAGAGTATCTGCCGGTCTCTTTTCTATGCGCATAGATGGTTATCTCTCCATTTTTCCTATTTTGTTTGTGAGAGTAAATGAGTATTTATAGCGCTTAGGCTGGTGGGTGTCAAGATTGAAAAATAGCTATCCACGTGGGATTGCTGAGCTGTGTAGATAATCATGGGTGGTTGTCAATAGTAGTTTCCTTTTCAATAACGATTACGTGATCGTGGGTGCCTGTTATGGCAATCATGGCTAATCGGAGGATATCCTTTTTTTTTTGACGTGATTATTAGAGGCGTTCAATATGACAGTTGCCACTTTGAAAGAGAATGTGTAAATCATGGGCGAATGTTCTCGGAACATTTAACAACATTTATCAAGTTTGTACTGATCAGTTATTGTGAGTTTTCTTAGTGTGCGGAAAAAGGGTCGTGGGTCATCTTGAAGGAGCCATTCATGGCAGGCTGCTAGGTTAGTCAATGTCTTGGCGGACAACATTAGATTATGCGATTTTCGGATCTTAAGCCGCAAGGGCCTTCCCTTGAGTTATAACTTTTGGACACCATTTTTATCATAGGTCTCGATATTCGGGTCCGTCCATGGTATTCAGGTCGGTCCATGGGTGATAGACCCGAGGATATGTACTCTTTTAATCACATTATTTTACTAAAATTTGCATAAAATGTAATTTTTTTAATGAATGTTAAATGGGAGGAGACAAATACATCAAAAAATATTGGGCTGCCAAATTAAATTAAGCGTCTAAAATTGAAATTTTGGCTCGGGTGTCCAACACGGACCGGCAGAGGCCAAATATTCTGGCTCGTTTTTTTTTTTTGTTAATTTTATTCAAATGGCCAAATAATGTAAGTCAATGGTACTTTAATATAAATATTTATTTAATTACTCTATAAATATCTATATTCTTGTCAATTTTGTCACGTTGGCAACTTCGAATTTCATTAAAATGAATATTCTCACAGGGCTAGCTTTTTGCTAATCTCTAATTTAAAGGTTTTTACAAACAATTTTATCTGAGCCTAGAAATGAAAATTTAATAAGATTTTGTTTTGGAAAATGGCCCCCCTTTTTAAAATTGATGCTTATTGTAATTTATAATTTGAATATAGAGATTATAAAGGGTTCTTTTTTTTTTTTTTTGATTTTCTAAAATAGATTTCTATACAATATAAACTAAAATATTAAATATATAAAAATTTATTCTCCGATGCACAAATAAATATCGCCTTTGATGGGTCAAATAGTACATTGAGCCGGTCCAGCGATTAGTCCAACCGTTAGTATGTCAAGAAGAGCAAGGACCCAAGGAGCAACTATTGAAATCCATGGAAGGAGACTGATCCAACCTAACTTAGTCGCAACTGCAATGGCCAAGATGAGGCACAGGGAGCAATAGGACAGGCGTCAACGGCTTAACTGGTAATACAGACAGATGACCAAATCGGAAAGCTCTTAATCAGGCGGCCAGCAGAGCAAACAGAGTATGCCCATGCAACTGTCAGAGCACATATGTAGGCATCACCTATAATTGTTACCGCATCACTCTGACGAAAGAGTTGAGAGGACTACTTATAACCACCGAATGCATCCTTAGTGAACCATTCCAGTCAAATGTCTTCATCTATCTCTCTAAACTGCTCCTTATCAAGCGCCTTCAAGTGAGTCATTTACCGAGTGTTGTACACTGGAACCTAGTTCTCCATCTCTCTAAGCCGCTCCCTACCTAGCGCATTTAGGAGTCCAATACTCCTCTCATATCCCCACATAAATACAATTCTATATTTTTATATCTTCTTATCTTTCTAATTCCTTAAAAAGATTTCTGATTTGACTATCGGATGATAAATGAGGAGTGAGTTTCGCCAATCCTCTAACTTCTTATTTGTAATTTGTAATGCGTCAGTTTCAGGTTAACAAAGATTGAGACCAAACCATTCTAATTCGACTTGCAGTAGAAGATTGAGTGACTCCTTAATTTATATAGTAATCCAGATTTCAGGGACATATTAACATTATACAATCTAAAAATTAGTGATTATAAAAGAAAATTGGCTTCTAAATAGTAGTGCTTCGTGCTATGAGATGTCTTCTTAGGATAAAAGGTTATCTAAAGGCTAAGTACTTTTCAACTTGTGTTTAACAATTATTTTTGGAGTGCTTCGTACAAGAGTGAATGCTTTCATCAACCAAAAATACACATTCTAAAAATGCTTCTTGTTGTGATAAGGGTGCTTCCTTTTATAAAGGTACTGAACCTATGTTAAGAATAATTTAGAAACCCGTCTTAAGCTAATAAATATATATAAAAGTTACTAATAATCATTTAACCTTAACTATTCTCAGTAGGTGAAGAATTTTATTAATCGTCTATTAAGGCTCCATCATTATCTTTAATGCATTTGTTTTTTTTTCTTTAACAGTACTAAATGGCTTTTAGAGTATTGATAGCTGTTTCATTAACAGGAGGTCTGACATTAGACCACATCTCATTAATTTTAAAATTTAAACTATTGCCTGTGATATTATGGTTGTCGTCAAGTTCTATATAGAGTGACAGTGTAAATTAAATATTCTATTTTCTCATATTTACCATTTATTGTTTGACAAGATGTCTAACGTCTCAATATCAAGGTGGCTTGACAACTCTATAACTTGTTAGCTCACCAACCTGATCAGTCATCCACTTGATGTCTTTGCAACTAAGCAGCTTGGCGGCTCGGCCGTAAGATTATATGGCCATTAGGTTATTTAGCCACTTCTCTATTTTCACCTCGTGAGTGTCTGATAATTTGAGATCTCCTAGTTCTTTGAGTTCAAATCTTGCTATTTATTATCGAATCCAAGAAAAAGCTTTGCTGAAAATAACAACACGTTCCAAAGAACTTAACAAAGATACATTAGAGAAACTTCACGGTTAGGTGATCTTAGACAAGGTATAGTGGAGCTGCATGGACCAGCAAAAAAGAAAAAAAGAAAAAAAAAAGTCAGACTGCAAAGGCCGGATTTTCTGGTTTCCATCAACAGTAGACTTTACATAAAATGATGAAAAAGACAAGACCTATATAATAAGCAGGGAACGAGTTTCATGTTTATTTATTGAGGGATAATACAGTAATATTTTTTAGTTATTTTTATAATATTTTTAATGATATAATATCTTATATAGATATTTATTTATAATTATAAATACATATATGAATAAATAAATATCATAGGAAGATTTTATAATTACTAAGAAAATATTCATAAATATTTTACTTAATTATTTCCTTTATATTTTCTCAGTCATCATGCACACACCAACCAAGTGGCTTACAGCAAAACAACAAAGGAAGTGGCATTTTAAAACTATAATGTATATAGAACATATATAAATATATAGGTAGAAAATAATTTATTATTGAAGGTCTACATCTAGCTGGATTCAACATATAAGTGGACAAAGATTATTCCATAGACACGCTTGCCTAGGAGAATGTTTTGTGGGCCCCATTCTATAAAACCAATAAATGAAATGAGTCCAATATATCAACATAATATAAATATATAGCTTAGTAAAGTCTCATCTTATTCTATAAATAATATAAATTATTTAAAAATAAATATTTATCATGCATTAATAATCAATTCAATTATCATATATTTTAAAATAACCTTGTATTGATTAATTATTAGTTTATAAAATAATAACGGACATCATTTAAATATTATTAGATAATACAGAATGTTATTTATTTATTTATATTAATAGATTGATATAAGATTAGATAGATAAATAGATATAATATTAAGTTACTAAAAAAAATATTGATTGATTATTGCAGAAATATTTCTCAATTACTAATGATAGATGGAGGAGGAAGGTAGGGAATTAATGAAACCAATAATCTAATAATTATCAAATGTGGCAACATGACTCGGCCATGGAGATGGTAGGTACGGTTTGGATGCAGGAATTAGCAGCTGAAAACCTTTTGGATGAGGCAGGCCGGGATGATTCTAAGTAATTTCGTACATTTTTTATGTATAATTTGACTGATTTAAGAATTATATTTTTTTAAAAAAATAAATTAATTTAATTATTTTTAATTATAATTATTTAATATTAATATAATAATTATATATATTTTTAAAAAAGATACTTAACTTTTTATTTAATATTGATTAGATAGCGGTGATTAATAAAAGTTGAATTAATACCTTTAAAAGATGGGTAGAGACCTTGAACTGATAATTTGATACATTATAAGTTCCTCCTGGCTACAGTAAAACTTACTGCAAAGCAATTTGAAACTGTGAGAATTCGTCTCTGTTATCTAATTATCAACAGTATGTTTGTTCATCAATGGCTGGAAGAATCATGCATGGGGCCGGCCTCAGGGTCGTAAAACCTGTTCACATCACTCCTCATCATGGATCGATAGCCCTTGATCTCAGTTGCTGGATAGTCGATCGACGGCTGGCTACAGAAGAATGGTCCAGAGATCATAAACTGAACCGATAAGAGAAGCAACGTGACATACGAGTATAGGTCACGATGAACACTGCAACAATTTCTCTCATGAATTAGTGTTCTACATAATTCATTGCCTTGGCCTAACATCAATGAAAATTTGAAGAACAGAAAGAAGAGACAGAAACTTTGTTTTATATTTTACAAATATAAAATGAATCTGTGCATTTAATAGAATCAAATGAGTAAAATTATGCCATGAAAACTATAAGCTAAATTCAGTCGCTACATATCTTAGTTAAACTTTAATCATCCCCTATTAACATACAAAATCATTCTTATATGTTTTACCTAATAATTTAAATACAGAAATAATTGTTTATTAAAAGTAATAAGAAAACTTCCAACTATTCCTTAGTCTTTAATTTTACATATTGATTGTCGTAATCCAATTTTATGGTGAATTACTAGCTTATACTTGATATATACTTCAAGTTAAAAAGACATTCAATAAAAATTACATAAGAAAATAGAACTATTGTTAGATTTTTTTCCCCATACAATTTGAACGTTTTTTTGTGCATTTGGTTTCATTTGCATCCACAACGCAATGAGCGAATTACACGTTGCAACTTCGAACAAAAGCCTGCAAATTTCGACAGTATACTGATGATCGTGGAAGAGTGCAGACACAATGAAATCCAAATAGATAGAGTAGCTGAGCTTTCTTCTCTTAGTCACTATACCACTCCATATGCTGAAGCCAATTCAAAATAAAGCTTCAAGTCCCACACTAGTAATGGAAGATACAAAAAGATAGGATAATTAGAGGAGATAAAGAGAGTTGTGAGAGAAAATTAAGAAACCCAAGAAGTATCCTATCTGTTAGTTTGAAGAACAACTCCAAACAAGTCACCCCACCATGAGAAATCTCAAAGAAAAAAAAAAAAACAACAAAAAAACAAAAAAAAAAAGAAAGAAAACCCCAAAGCCAAAAGTAGGAAAAGAAAAATTAAAAAAGATAACCCAGATTTCAATTTCTGTAATAGGTTCTTCTTTACCATGAACCAGCTCCACCCAGCATTCCACTCCAATATCCATTTGAATCCTCATGCTCTCTGCTCTGCTCATTGTCTTGATCGCTTGCGTTTGAAACCTGCTTCAAATCCTCTATAAATGGAAACAAAAGCTTCCCATTACTCGTCTCTGGCACCCCTTGAAGGCTATCGTGATAACCACTTTCAGTCCCTTCCAGATTAAAACTAAGGGCTGTCTTGAAATCACTTTGCAGGGAAAACCCAGATGAGAAGACTGCGTTTGGATCAGAAATCGGCATCGGCATGAACGAAGTCATTACTCCTCTTGAAGAAGTAAACCCAGTTAGCAGCTCCAAAGCTGAAATATTAGCAAAACCGGTAACCGAAGAAGTCGAATTAATGGGGAATTGGCTTCTGGGTGTATTTTCCACATGTGGCAACTGAACAAATTCGCAGAGTCCTCGGAATTCTTGATTTGGTTGGAAACCTAAGTTGAGATCATGCCCATCATGGATCTTGGTGTCATGGGAAATCGAGGGCTGTGATGAATTTGAAACTCCTAGATCAGGAATCTTGATCTTTGATGAACTACCACTTGTTATTGTTGATGATGAGGATGAGGATGATGAGGATGATCTTTTGTTCTTCCTTGATCCACCCCCAACAGGGATATTTCTTAATAATCCACCTTCTGTCCAATACCTTCTACAAGTCTTGCAGAAGTATCTTGGCTGTGTGAGGCTGTAGTTGTTGTAATAGCAGAACTTTGTGTTAGTTGAATTGCACCTTGGACAGTTCAAAGCTTGGTCTTTTTGAGGCCTTGCTTTCCTCTCTAAAGATGAATTTTGCTTTGCGGATGAGCATGGATTATTGGTCATGGAGGAGCAGGTGTTGTTAACTATCTCGTCCATTGTCTTCACAGCTATCTCCTTCAAACCAGATAAAAAAGCAGCAAAAGAGAAGGCCAGAAGAAGATGAGAAAGGACAGAAAGAAGAGCAAATTAACTTCGAAGACAAAGGGGTCAAAAAGAAGAAAAAACTCAAAAAAAGATAGCTGACAAAAACAAAGCAAAAAAGAACAAATATTAGTTGTTTTTTTCGATTTCTCCCGCACTGTGCAGCAGCGAAAGAATAGAGGGAGAAATAATAACAAACTAATTCTTTTTTCCCATCCTCTAGCTCTTCTCTTCTATCACATACAAGCAGAAGGAGAAAGGGAAAGAGCAAAATTACCAAGGAAAATTTTAATTACGTTGGTACTTCAGACTAGCTATGAACATCATCGTCCTGATTTTTATAGGAAGCGACCAAAATTTTGATAATTCTCAAGAGAAGCGCAGAAGAAAAAATGATTTATTTTATTTTTTCATGTAAAGAGATCAGAGGAGAAGGTAAAGGGATCGGTCAGTACCTGTGGCCATTGAGCAGTGTCCATTGATGCCGTTTAAGGCTGCTGTGGAGGAACAGGTAGATATCTTGAAAGGAGAGAAAACCTTTCTTTTCTAACAACTGGTTTTAGAGCAGGAAAATGGGAATGTTTTAGTGTCTTCTAACGTGGGCAGGGAAGAGAGAGAGAGAGAGAGAGAGAGAGAGACGGGCACTGAGAGGAGCATTCTTCACTTTGAATGAGAAAATGATTTAATTTTTTTAATTGTAGTAGGTAGATATTAATTAAATAATTATTAAAACATAAAATTTTATTTAATTTTTTTAAAAATATTATAATAATTTATTATTAATTAGCTAATTATAATAAAAAAACTAAATCAATAGATATAGATTTCAAACTTAACGAGTATTTACGTTTAAGATCTCTATACGATAAAAGTGATTCAATTTTTTTATTTATAATCATTTCATTAATATTAAATAAATATTTTTTATTAAAAAAGTTAAATAATTTTTTATATAAAATAATATAATTATTTAATTAGTATAAAATAATTATAATTAAAAAAAATTAAATAAGCCCATCTTTGAAAAAGATAGGTTCTTTCAAGGCATGTGAGAGTATATGACATAAGAAATAATAATTTAATTACTAATAAATGTTTAAATTATTTTTAGGTTATATATCAATTACATAGATATTTAAACATGCTAACTATAATTTAAATTAAAAAAGAACTATTTAATTTAAAAATATCTAAAAAAAATATACAAATCGAGCATTATGGTATGCTTTTTTAAAAAGTATTAAAGAGTTTTTAAAAATTTAAAATAGACAGTAATTGATAATTTTATATTACAATTATCAGATCATAATAAGTTATTTAAAGTATATATAAAGGTATCAGACTATACTATAAAGAGTATGCTAGTAAAATAAGATAAGTAATTTTATGTATAAAAAAGTCAAAAATTTAATAAAATTAAAATGACATAATATTTTTATATTATGTTAATAAAAAAAATTACCATATAATCTCTTCCTACTTTAGTATTGTCTCTAGAACTAATGTAAAATATTTTGGAAAATTGTTAATATTTTTACTGGTTCTACTCATAATATTGAAAAATTCTATACAAATCTTTAGTTCACCTTTTTTTTATTTTAACATCATCTACATACAATTACATAAATTATAATAGTGAATTCGTCATTAAAATTATGTAATATAAAATAAGTGATAAAATAATAGTTATGGATAATTTATTTTAATAAAATTATAAGCCAATCAACTTTAAAAACTAAAAAATAAAAATATAATTTCATTAATTTCACCATTTATATAGTTTCATTAATAAAAAGAAAAAAGTCAAGTATGAACGTGAAATCAAAAAGACATTAAATTCTGAAGAATCTCTCCCATAATTTCATTGAATTTCATACATTAGGAATTATTCCCAATATAATACAGCTAATAATTAAAAATAATTTAAAATATCCTTTTTTTTTTTACTTTTATTATGATACTTTGTTTTATCAATTATATAAATAAAACCTATTATGATACTTTACTGTATATACATTTCTTGGTTTAATAACCATCTTTGGTATTTAACTTTATAAATTAATAATCTTAAAAATTCACTAATATTCTTATTGATTTTCTTAAGATTTTATTATTATTATTATTATTTATATAAATGTATTTTCTGTAATAATTTTAATAGAATAATTAAAAGTAAAATTTCTGTAATAGCCACTTCTGTCTCTGGAACTAATCGCAGCCACGATTACCGGCGGGCTTTAATTCTCATTTAATTAAAGTATTACTTTTCAATTTAATTTTCATTTTTCAATGAACAATTTCTATTTTAATTTGGTGTTTCACAGCCATCAAAGCAACTGGATAGCAAAGAATTCATAGTACATTTTTTTCTGCGGTGCAGTCAATGATCTTTCAATTTTAAAATATAAAACAATCATATTTTTATTTTTTATAAAAATATGAAATATTGACTTATTTTAATAAAAATGAGTTAGTCATAGCGTTAATAAATAAATTTTTAAATATTAATTAAAAATATTCAATATATTTAATAAAAAAATTATTTTATATATTAAAAATTCTACATCTAATTTTATTTTTATTTACATTATATTTTGAATGAGCGAATCATAGTGGAATATATAGATTACATTAGTGAACATTTTTTAAGATATTTTTGAGTTATAATTAACTCATATTATGATATCTTATTTATTTATTATTATTATTATTAAAATTAAAAATAGAATGATGAATTAATATTATTTAAACCTACTAATATTGCAAGTATGCTAAAATGATTTATGACCATCGTGGATATACGTAAATCATGGGTGGGATGATCCGATGACTCATCTTACGTAAAGAAAATAACAATTCTACAATTAAATAATCAATTACTTAAAGAAATTAAATTTGTCATTTATATAATTCCATTCCCACGTCCAGAAAACCTATTGAAGGGAAAAATTAGACAGCGAAATTCAGATATAAATGTAGGAAATTAGACAATAACACGCATTAGTTAATGTAGTTAATAAGTATAATTTTAGGTATAATGATGAATTTAATTCGTATTGTACTTTGAACTTATATATTGTTGGGTATAATCTTAGTAGGGTTAATCCAATTAATTAGTACAATGAGTTCATAAATAGTAAGCTTAAAAAGGAAAATATTTCAAGCAATTAATATGTTCAAAATCGAAGACATAAACTCCAACATCGATCTGATTTTAATCATAATTAGATAGATAATTGAGTAGTTGGATATTTGAATGGTCGTTGAATAAATTAGATCAAAAGCTAAAATGGTTAGATATCTAACCAAAGGATCAACCTAAGTAATAAATCTAATCAAATGATTAATTTAATTAAACAGTTAATCAAGCAAATGGTTTATACATTGTAGTTAACACAAATAAAAACTTTTAACATTAATTACTCATCAATACTAATTGAATTACATCCAAAATATCCCATGATTAAAACAAGTAAAAAGATGATTAAACTAATCAATTTTTAATTGGTTAACTACTTAAATAGTAACTAATTATTCTTATTAAAAAAATATTATTAATTGACCACATAGTTATAAATATACTTATTTTTTCTTTAAAAAATGAAAGAAATTTGAAAAGTAAATATAGAAAAATCTTCCAACAAACTTATTATTATGCATAATATGTAGTTAAGTCATTTATTTTTCTCTTTCATTCTCAAAATCTTTTTCACATTTTTAATTTTTTGAAATAATTTACTAATTTTAATATCAAATGATATTTTAAATAATAAATTTTATATAATTTAAATTTTTATTTATTATTATAATTTATAGAATCCAAATAAAAGATTCGATAATTCAATCCGAATTTATTAGAATTATTACTTAGATTCATAACATGCATCATATACTATTTTTTCTTTTATGTTAAAATATATATCAAACATAAAGTAATAGAGGGAATCACTAGTTATCAAAAAAATATATATATTGGCGACATAAGTGTGATATATGTAATGAGAAACGTTACTTATTTCATTGATCCCTGACTTATCAATGGTTTACTCTTATATATATATATATAGGGCTCAATTAAATTTTTATTTTTTTAAAAAAATTTAAAATCTTATATATATGAAAAATAGCAGATTATGAATTTTAGGTAAATGAAATATTTAACAAATTCTAATATAATTACTAGCCACGGGGAAGAAAGTGGACTCATAATGTCGGTTGCCCCTTCTTTTCTACGTCGCTTAGACACACGGGAATCAAGTTGGAAATGCACACTTGTTCGGTCACTAATCATATTTGCCCGTCAGTCGCTCCCTTTTTTGTATTAAAAAGATATTATTTAATTATTTACAAATATTTTAATAATATAATATTTTATTAATTTATTTATAATATTAAACTTATATAAAAATAAATAAATAAATAAAATTTTATTTAAAACTATTATATATATATTGATAAGTATAATTGCTAACAGCCTAAGAAAAAACTCCGTCAAAAGATTCGACCTATAATAAAATAAAGACCCAATCAGCCCATATAACCTAAATTTTGTAGGTGAGCCTGTCGGTCATATTTGAGTAGTTTATTTCATGAATAAATACAGAACTGATTCCAACTAATTGGAACAGACGGCTTCCCTCTCTTATTTGGTTCAACGGACTTGGTTACTAATCAAGAACCGCGGGCTGAACAATATCTTCTTATCCATTCGAACAGTTCCTTAGATGGTTAGTAGAAAAGATCAATTACCACTAATTTCTATATAAGCCCATCCTTTCTAATAGAAAAGAGGAATGATATTCAACAAAAAAGCTAACAAAAAATAATATTAAAAAACTTCAAGCGTCATTTCTCTTACTAAGACACTTTTTATTAAGTACACATCACAAAATCATTTTAACAAATATTTTTATTTTACATCATATTTTTTCTTTCCATAAAAAAAGATTATTGATTTGAGTATCGAAATATATACCAGAGAGTGAGTTCCGCCAATACTTTAACTGTATATTTATGGTGTTCTATAGAATCTAAATTCGGAGCATATGAAGACCGAGCCCAAGTTAGACCTATTAAATAGTGTGAAACAGTTCTTTACTTTCTAATCGTATAGTAATCCGGATCTGAGAACGTATGATTGGCACCATCTATAAGAAACAACTAAAAATTTGTTTACCATAATGAACAATATGGTGAACATACGAGTATAAATCAGCGTGCCGATAAAAAATGCCACATTATGTAACAATTACTCACCTATGGCAGTCGAGTGGATGATCATCCCAACCCATTTGTGCGTGTACTCCCAATAAAGATAGACAATATCTCCAAAGCTATCCAAACCATTTGTACACAATTTGACGAGTGGCAAAAAGAAGAGAGCTCTGTCTTTTGTCTCCCAAACAACAACATCCAAACTAAAGAAATGGGGAAGGAAGCACCCCACTAAGAAGGGTTGTCAGCTTAAACACCTTGGAACCCAAGTTGCCTCGAGTAATAAGGTTTTGACATACTTGAAGGGTTGTCTGAGTTATAGGACTGAGAGAATAGCCCTAAGAGGCGAAATCCTCATTATTCCGAAGGTTGTGAGCCGTCTAGCCTCCTATTCCACTCAGAACCCCTCAGAATCGATGATCTTTCTCAATGAGTAGAGGATGGCTGTCCCTCCGCAAATGAAAGAGAAAGTTAAAAAAATGTGATAGCATATTCTCAAAGGAGACGCCGGTGGATAAATTACAAATTTGCGGAGATCTCCATTCACAATAGAGATCCAAACACATCCACTGCCTTATAAATTCAAGGTGTCAGCCCTCATAAATTAAAGATGTCGGCCATGGATTCTTACAATCGGAGTATTGATCCGATGAACCATCTTGATAATTTCTACACTCTTATGAGCTTTCAAGGCCTAGACAAGGTTGTAATGTGTTTGTACTTTTCCTTAACTGCAAAGGGGACGCCCCGAACTTGGTTCTATTAGCTTTAACCCAACTTGAATCGGATGTTTTAGGAATTGGCCGACAACTTCATGTCCCAATTCACTTTTAGTCGGAGGGAAGAGAAGTAACCATGGCACCTTACTCGCGTCAAGAAAGAGCCAAACGAAAGTTTAAAGAAATTTTCCACTATGTCCATGTCCCAATTTACTGATGAGGTAAAATTGAGTGTCTTCATATCGACCTTAGAGCCTAGGGATTTCTTCAAGTATTTGGCCGATAAGGACCCACAAATCTTTTAGGAGGTCAAGATAATTACTTGAGCTTATATAGCGATCGAAAAGGCCAACGAGGTAAAATGGTTGAAGCGTGTGGACCATTTTTGCCAGAGGACGATGGACGGAAAGAAGAAAAATAGAGATCGCATGGGCTCACATGGACTAAGGAAGCCGCCGAAGACGGAGCCCATAGCACCATGAGAGTTCAAATCCCTGGACCTAATTCATTTGAACGACTCTTGCATCAATATCGTGATACAAATTCGGGATGGAAAATTCTTCAAATGGCCGAAGCATTGAACAATCTGGATGGAGGGGATTAATCAAAGTATTGTCACTACCATTGAAATGAGGGTCACAGCACTAAAGACTGTTGAATACTACAAAAGGAGATTGAAGACTAGATTCGAAAAAGATGCCTTACCCGATTTATGTAAGGAACTGAATAAATCTCCGGAGGAGCAGACGGAGATGAAGTTGAGTAGCCAAGGAATCGAATGGCGGTCGGAGTCGTTAACATGATTATGACACAACCAGCGCAGAACAATACCCCGGATCTCCCAAGTATGACTACTGGCCATAAGAGGCCGAGGATAGGAGTTAAGAATGACGTCATTAGTTTAATAACGAAGATATGACACATGTATCTTTTTCTTATTTTGATCCCTTGATTATATTTGCACTCATCTCTAATGATGATATAGATTATCAGTTAAAACGAGTATTTGTTGATAATAGAAATTTTAAAAATTTATTTTATCGTGATGCATATTTTAAATTGGGTTTGAAAAGAAATCAGATAAAATCCACCGAAAGACCCCTATACGGGTCAAACAACGAGCCAGTACCCGTTTATGGGGTCGTCCAACTTAAAGTTACGCTGGGGACTTATCTGATGATTGCCTTCAAGATACTTTCTTTCTTGATAGTGGACCTTTCATCGGTTTACAATACTATCCTTAGACGTCCCTGTTTAACCAGTTTTGGAGCGATGACCTCGATCCCATAATTAAAAATAAAGTTTCCCACTCCGTACTGCGTAGAAGAGGTCATTGGCGATTAAATGATCGAGTGAACATGTTATTTATCCCAAATCACTCAGATACCCCCCGGCCAATCAACAGAGGATCTCGACTTACGTGACGTGACCACCTTATTATAAGCCAAGTTTAAAAAATTTATAGATGAGATCCCTTTGGATCTAGTGATCCTGAGAAATATATTCAAATAGGAAGTTCTCTGTTAGAACTCCTCCGAAACCAGCTTATTAATTTTCTCCGACAAAATTTTGACGTTTTTGTCTGGACACCTAGTGACACACTAAGAATATCAACTGGAGTAATAGTCCATAAATTTAGTTTAGACCCTGATCATAAATCTGTTCGACAGAAACGAAAGAATTATTCAATTAAGAAATTGATTGCTATCTATGAGCAAGTGAAAAAACTGCTCGATATTGGATTCATCATGGAAGTCTAATATCCAAATTGATTAATTATCGTGGTCTTGGTCAAGAAAAGTAATGAAAAATGAATGATGTGCGTCTCTTTATCGACATCAACAAAATATATCCTAGGATAGTTTTCCATCACCGAGAATTGATCTATTCGTAAACTTAATATCCAAATATGAATTGTTTAGTTTCATGGACGCATTTTTGAGCTACAACCAGATTTGGATAGCCCAGAAGACGAGAAGTATACGTCGTTTATGACCGACCAATGGACATACTATTATAAAGTTATACCATTCGAACTAAAGAATACTAGTACTCCTATCAATGGCTTGTCAACAAGATATTCGAAGTCTAGATCGAACAAAAAATGAAAGTGTATGTAAACGACATATTCATTAAAAGTAGAGTGACCGATGACCTTATTCATGATCTAGACAAGGCATTCAATATCCTTTGGATATACCAAATGAAACTCAATCCAATAAAGTGTTCGTTCAGAGTGACCTCAAAAAAGTTTTTGAATTTTGTTATCTCATATCAAGGGGTTAAAGCAAACCCTTAAAAAATTAAGGCTATCATCGACATGAACTCACTTCGGACTATGAAAGAAGTCCAAGAGCTCATTGGGAGTCTAACAGCGTTCTCTCATTTCTTGACCAAGTCAGTAGAGAAGTGCTTGCCTTTTTTTAAAGCTTTAAGGGGGCGAAGGCCATTGGCTTCCAGTGGACGACCAATTGCATAATTGCATTCCGAGAGCTCAATGAATATGTCTTGAATCCACCACTTCTTACTTCTACTCAAAAAGACAATGAGCTGTATTTGCACCTTATAGTATCTGATACTGCCTAAAATTTGATCTTGATTCGACGATAGTCCAACGGGTAGCGGCTTATATATCATGTCAGCAACGTTTTGACCGACTCAAAGATTCGATATTCTCATACTGAAAGAATGGTTCTGACACTTGTATATTCTGCTAAAAAATTACATCCTTATTTTTTGGTACACAAAATTATCGTTCTGATGGACCAGCCGGTAAATAAAATCTTATAGAGGTCAAAAATGTCAGGATGATTGGACAAGTGGGTCATTGAGTTGGGCTAATTCGATGTGGAGTTCTAACCGAGGCATGCCCTAAAAGGTTTGGTCCTGATAGACTTCATTCTAAAAATAACCCCAACTCTGGACACTGTCGACCTTGTTGAGACCGACAGTTAGCAAAGGGCTCCTGCATGGACCTTACATGTTGATGGATTTTCAGTACAAATAGGTAGTGGTGCCGGCATGGTCATGAGAACTCCTGATAGGTCAAAAATAAAGTATTCAATAACCATTGGGCTTTTGACGACAAATAATGTCATAGAGTATAAGGTGTTGTTTGCCGAATTTAGATTGGCCAAAGAGTACTCGACTAAGAATTCGATTGTTTACAGTTGCTTGGAATCGGTTGTCAACAAGGTTCGAGAAAATTTTAAAATTTTCAACCTATAACTTTTCAAGTACCTTTTTAAAGTCTGAGGTTTGACTTCGACATTTGATAGTGTGGAGATAACCCACATCCTAAGGAAAGAGAACAAAAAACTAAACTAATTAGTAAGGGCCGCAGTGACCGAGGACCCTAAGCAGTGCAAGAGAAATGTGTGAAATCTTCAAAATTCCCAACATAGATGACCCAAAATCAGAGATGATATAGATAGCCGATATGGAGACTTAGATGACTCTCTACAGAAGATATTTATCTAATGGCACACTACTAGAGAACCTAAATGAAGCCACGCCTATGAAAAAGATAGCAGACTGGTATACCATCATGGATGAAAAGTTATACCAATGTGGGTACTTTGTCTTATACCTACAGTGTCTCACGCCAAAAGAAGCTGAGTATGCATTGGGAGAGATACACCTCGACATTTACGGATTCCATATCAGGGGCAAGAATCTCACTTACAAACTCATACGGTAAGTTTACTACTGGCCCACCATAAAACATGACGTTATAGACTTTATACAAAAATGTAAGAATTGTTAGATCCATAAAAATTTTACCCATCAACCACATACAGAGGTCCGATTCCTACAGTCGCCTTAGCCATTCACACAATGGGAGCTCAATATTCTCGGACCCATTCCAGTTGCCTCGGATAAAGGAAACTCATAATCGTCGGGATTAACTATTTTATGAAGTGGATCAATGCCATCCCACTGGCTCAGATTACTAAGTAGGATGCAATGGATTCGTCCGCTAAAGCATTATATCTAGATTTGGTGTTTCAGAAGTCAAATTAATTGACAATGTGACCCGATTCACTAGCAAGTAGTTTACAAAATATTGTGCTAACTCGAGGATAATGGTGGTTCGCACCTCCATTGTTTTCCACAAACTAACAGACAAGTGGTGGTTACCAACTACATACTACTACATAATTTAAAAATAAAGCTTGAAAGTGTTGGGAGGCTCATAGGTGAATGAGTTGCCATCTGTATTATGATCCTATAGGACAACACCTAGAGAGCCAACCTGTGAGACGCCATTTAGCTTATGCTTTGAGATCGATGCTATCATTTCAATAGAGGTCGGACTGCCCAATCTTTGGGTTTATTTAATAATTCTCAAAGGCTATGAAGAAACCTTGACCTACTTGAAGAGACTCGGGACATGGCACGATTATGGATGACAGTTTATCAATAATGGATTGTACGATATTATAACAAGAATGTGAAAGTGTGCTAATTTGAAATGGGAGATTTAGTCTTACGAAGTATTGAAATTGTCGATAAGAATGCCGATCGGAATAAACTCTCACCTAATTGGGAAGGGTCTTTCCGTATCTCAACCATTCTCTGAGATAGAGTATACAAGTTACGCACCTATAATGGCAAACTTACCCCCTACGATATGGAATGCTTTTCACTTCAAAAAATATTATTAGTAAATGTACGTGCATGCAAGTAAAATTAGTATGCATCAACTGGAATATTTATAAAACATGTTACATTTTATTAATAAAATAATTACTTGTTTATTTTTTATTCATGTCAATGCTTGTTTGTCATTTCATAAAATTGGATGACATAGGTCGCCCCTAACTCGGTTGAGGTCCATTCACTTACCCTCAAACCACCATTTGATGGCCAATAAAATTCAATTATGTTATCAAGTGGCCCTAACAGAGTCGAATTGTAAAACTTGGTTACGATAATAAGTGGTCTTCATGAAGTCGAAGGCTAAAAACTTAATGGGCGTTCTTAAAGAACAAATATAAAGACCTTCAATTAAAAGAAATAGTATTGTCAGTTGATCATGGTCAAAAAAAAGTTAAATAAAATATACTAGGGCTTTTATACCCTTTGACATGTCCGAGCAATAGAAACGACATGTGGATGACGACTAAAGTCATCTCAACAGCCCGACATTTAAGTTTATAATGATTGACCAACTTATATATCTGTATATATGTATGTATAAATAACAAAGAGAGAGAAAGAAGATAGTCATAATTGTAACAAGGTCATTTTATTCCTTTACAATAATATTACAAATACATTATAAAAAAAATTTAAAAAATAGTTTTTCAGAGGAAGATCATCATGAGGCTGTGAGGTCTTCGGCAAAGACTCCCAGGACTCCACAATGTCTATGGGATGATACAACACATCTGATCTTTTTCGTGCACAAGCTTTCCTTGGATGGAATCTGAAAATAAGAATGTTAGGAGCCACCATCTTAATGATGTGTCGGTAAAGGCCGATACCGTTCCAATATTTATACTCCATCACTTGCTTGATGTCATTTAGATTGATGGAAGTCCGAAACTCACTCTTGAGTCTGAAGTTCTAGTTACGGAGAAGAGCGTACTTCTACTTTGTCTCAGATAACTCATGTTTGAGACGGGAAACATGCTCCTCCACTGTCAAAAACTTTTCTTTCTCAATATAATTATGAGACGAGCGGTTGGTGGTGGGGACAAGACAATGCGCCAGATCTTGAAGTTGTAAGAGAAGAACAAATTAGAAATTATAAAAATAAATAATAAAGGAACTAAGGAGAGGCTCGGTTGATACCTCAGAAAAAGATGAGCTCCCTGTGGGAGTATCACTCATAGGATCCTCAAAAACTTCTTGAACCTCTAGCTCCGAGGACTCTGTAGTGGCCACCTCTACTGCCTCACTAACTCCTTCAGTAAAAATATCTTCATGGGCCTCAAATGCTGGGGGCTTGGAACTAGATGTTCTAATTGCTACCCCAGATGCTGCTTCACCCTTGACCTCGGATGTGGGGGCCTCTAAGTATAGCACATCTGTCGCCTCAACTCACCTTTCGACCTCATCCTCATCTTTGGCCTCAAAAGCTAGGGGCTTGGAAGGTGCCTCGGCAATCTCAGCAAGAAATTTTGGAACGACCACCTCTGGGATACTGGCCTCTGGAACCTCGACTTGAAGCACCTCCTCGACCTCTCCAAATTAAGTCTCATAGATCCAAAAAGTATCTTTGGTAAAGCTAGCAGGAAAATCAGGCAGGGGCTCCTTGGATAGAGATGGTTGAACGACGGGCACCCGATATGAGGCAAGGGTTGGTGTTGGGATAGGAATATCTTTGGCTCTATCCACAATATCACCCATTATAATAGACACCAAAGGCTCACAACCTCCATTTAGTCCAACGGCACCAAACATTTGGGCCGAGGAATAAGTAGGAATCGAGCCCATCCTCACCAATAGCCTCTTTCTCCTGACAAGTTGATTGATTGTGGCTTCGTCGGAGGAGGAGGACCCAGACAAGGCCTTCTTAGGCTCTGGTGCCTGGGCAAAAGATTCACGTATTTATAAAAGCCTCTATTTTCTCTTCAACTTTCTCTTAGAACCCGATAGCATTGGAGGCTTGTCCGTCCCTTCCAAAAGAGGCTCCCATTTGGCATAATCTAGAGGCTCAACCAACAACCATTGATTCTTCTTATTCTCGTTGAAGGAGCCAACTTTTTCTTAATAAAATCTATTAAGGCCTTAGGCGACTTCTTTTTATGCTCAAGCATTTCAATATTCAAAGACGTTAAAACTTGGCCCCACTCATTGGAGAGCTCCTATTTAGAGGGAGTCGCCAAGAAGAAGAATCGGTATTTCCATATTTTAGTTTAGTTAGGATTTTCCCTACTTAATACAAACTCAGGGTAAGGAGAAAGCAAGATCCAGTCTATTCCATGATGAAATCTAAAAATTACTTTTATGGCCTTAGTGTCCAACATTAGACTATAAATATGTGCAAAAATACATATAGAAACTAAATACCTAAAGGAATTGAGTTGTGGCCTTGCAACCAGGTAATGGAGAGCTGTCATGATTTTATATAACTTTGACGTCATTGAAAATCGGAGCCCTCCTTTGAGATAAATTTCGTATACAGTAATATATCCCTTTGGTAGAGAGCAAGCTCTACTACCCACTTCAGGAAAGATATATACCAACAAGTTTGAAATCTTATACCGAGTATGAAGGTAGTCAACGTCGACCAATGTGAGAACCGATTGGATGTCATTAACTCTAAGAGTAAATGGGAAATATTAGAAACTTTGAAATGAGGAAGAAGATGAAAGGGATTCGAGGAGAGTAAAGAACAGAAGGCTTTCAGAAAAGTGTGGGAATAATGGATCTTAAACAATTTAAAGTAAAGTTCTTTGAGTGAAAATGACGCCGTCGGAGAAAAATTCAAAAAAATGCACCTTATCATGACGGTAATACCTGTCGACACCCTGTAGGCTGTGCAGCACATCAATCAACCGAAATCAATAAAGATGATTGGTATAATTTTGAGAATTTCACAAGACTCAAAGAAACTTGCATTTAATGTTGCTGGTGGTGGCACAGATAAAATTTATCGAACTAGGGGCCCTCATTTGGACATCTAATGAAGTTCGTTGGACTAAGAGTCCTTATTAAGCTAGGGAATGAAGCCCTTTAGACTAAGGTCATTGGTTTGGACAGCTGACATCTTCGAAAATCATACTGGAAGAATGAATTTCAAGCCTCGTAGCATAAGGAGTTAGTGATAGGTATAATTGTTAATGACCCAAGAGGAAATTCTGTCAAATGATTTGACCCATAATAAAATAGAGATCCAGTCGGCCTATATAGTCCGAAATTGGTAGGTGAGTCTATCGATTATATCCTAACAATTTACTTTCTAAATGAAGATAGAATCAACTCCAACCGATCGAAACAGAGATCTTTCCTCTCTTATCTGATTCAACGGACTCGATTGCTAATAAAAAATGGCCGAAAAAACAATATATTTTTATCCATTCAGACAGTTCCTTAAGTGGTTGGTAGGAAATATCAACTATCCCTAATTTCTATATAAAATCCCCCTTCCCAACAGGATAGAGGGTCGACACTCAACAAAAAAGATAACAAAAGACAATTTTAAGATGTTTCAAGCGTACCCTCTCTCTCATTAAGACGCATTTTACTAAGTGCACATTATAATGTCATTTTAATAAATATTTTTTATTTTATATCTTCTCTTTTCTTTTTACAAAAAAAGATTACTGACTTAAGTATTGGTGGATATATCGGGAGTGAGTTGCTTCTAATCTTTTGACCATATATTTGTTATATTGCATAGGATCTAGATTCGGAGTATATGGATATTTGACTCACATCAGACCTATTGACAGTATGAAATAGTTATTGGCTCCATAATCTGTATAATAATTCAAATTCGAGGACGCATCATATATAGATTGTGAATCTTTAAAATATTTTTATTAAAATTAAAGTAAATATTTATTCAAAGTTTTTTATGATACATATATTCAAATATATTAAATTTTACAAAAATTTTTTGAATAAATTTTAAAAGGTACTTACGAAAAGGTAATCAAACAAAAAAAGAGATAAAATTAGAATTTATAAAGTCAATAAGAATTTTATCAAAAAATTAAATTTATAAATTATTTTATTATTTGAACTTCTCCATAAAAGATAATTATAAATGATTGGAAAAACATGCTATATACATTTTTAGTAGACTACCAATCGATTTGGTATTACCTTTAAAATAAGTTTGGGAAAAAAAATATGTAAATTAAATTTTCTCCAATGATTTTTGAAAAACAACTGAGGTTCTCTATACATTCTCGTAAATTAACAAAAATAAATTCAAAATAATTTTAAAACACCCAAAACCATCTTAAATAAAAACTAGATGAAATTACTTCTTTTTTTTTTTGGTTGCGGGAAAACTCTTTTTAAACTAAAAACAGAGATCTCGACGTAGATTATGCTTTGCTTTTTGAAAGTGAGTTGATGTTTTCAAAGCTTTTCTTCGTTCAGAAGTTAACAGCAAGTTAACGCACATCGGCGTCGCCATCAATGTGAATCACAAAACCAAAAACGTTTTGTTTTTTTATTTAAAAAAAGACGAAGACGAGAAAAGAACTCCAAAAGCATGGAGATGGCAGCCTGAAGGAAACATCTAAAACTAAAAAAGAGCTGATTGTGGAAAACCTTTTGACTTGATATGAAACCTGTCCTGTTCATGTTTTGCCAAAATTCGCTCAACTTTTTTCTTTCTATCAGAGCAACCAGCGATATATAACATCTGATATAATAACATGCTTTGACTGTTGCCGTTGCTTTTAAAAGCAAAAGTTTGTTGTGTTGTAGCCCAAGCTAAGCTGGCAAGCTACTGTGATTTTGAAAGCAATTCGCAAAAATCAGAGCAAGCACGCTTGCTGCCTTAATGCATCTATCGATCGCCATGCTAGCTAATAAATTGGGTTAGAGTTTTCATGTATATTTTCTAAAAATATCTACAAATTTAATAGAATGGGAATTGGCCTTGTCTATTTTTTTTAACGATATCAGTATTTGGTAAAGATTATACAGTGTTGGAGTTACAAAAATTAAATAGCAAAATACAGGTTTATATTTTTAAAATTCAAAGTAAAATACTTCAAATCTTATATATATACTTTTATCCAATAATATCGCCGATGAACATTAGGCTTGAAGTAGACCCAAACTAAGTCAAGTGCACTTAAAGTTGAATTACAAAAACTATGTTGGAGTGATGCTAGTCCCACGTCGGGGGGCCCTTCTCAAGGGAAAGGGCTTATAAGTCCAAGGGTTTTCCCATTTATCAGATGTACTTTCTAGGCTAAACTTTTTTCAGATTTGTACTTACAACATTTAGTGTTTTTATTGAGACTCTTCTATACCAAAAAGGGTTACATGTAGAGAATTTTGATAAAAAAAAAAGGTTGAATGAAGTGTCGTAAATTGTAGCTATAGGTCAGCAATTGTTGAAGGGGGTACAATGATATGAGAAAGGAAAGAGCTTATAAATTTGAAGGATTCTTACATATATCAAATGCGTCTTTTTGGGTTGGACTTTTCCTTTAAATTTGTGCTCGTAATATAGACCCAATTAGTTAAACTTTATGTATATTAATATTATAGTAAACAATATCATTGTATCTATAAAGTATCAAATATATATATCTATATTATAACAAAATATATAATTACATAACCAAAACACTGAAAGTAGTCAATTTTAACTATTAAATATATAATGTATTTATATGTTTTGTATCATATAACATAATTATAAATCATGACAAATTTAACACGTGTCACAACATTATAGCAACAGATTGAGTCCAACCAATAAAATACATATGGGGCATAAATTTTATCCAAGCCTGATCTACCAGTTCCTAAATTTTGCATATGTAAATTGTTATTATGGTCGTTTTAATTGACATTTTAAAATAATTAAATTGAAATTAATAAATAAATTATTAAAAAATATTAAAATATAAATAATTAATTATTTTAATTTTTAATTTTAATTATTACACAGTTCGTACACACTATGAATTATACAGCTTTCAAATCTGCAGGTCATTCCCCCCGCCCTCTCTCTCGTTCATTATGTGGTCAAGAGCTAACAGAGAACGCCGGCCGGCGGAGAGCCGACAGCAGGCGGCGAATGGGCAAGGAGGTGTGGCGGCATCAATAATTCATCCCAGCTCCCCTAATCAGATTATTCTCGTGTAGCTACTCCTATCAATCATGCCTGCGGTATGTGAATGATTGACGGCTATGATTTCTTCTACTATTTGCTTCTTCGGGCATGATATGGCATTGCTTGTATGAAAAGCTTCAATCAACAGTACGACACGTTGCCCTCTTTAGCTATGTTGTTATAGGCTGCAATAATATTATTGGACAAGTAATGATTTTGTTTTAATAATATAACATAATTATTTACTACAAATATATAGTTATGGTAAATTGTAATATAAATTAAATAAAAAGATAATTATATATGTATTTTTATAATTAACAATATTAAAAAAATATGATCAAATTTACGGTATATTATCGTTCATGTCACGAACTTGTGGCTGCGGAAATCGTTTTTCATCCCTCTTTTATTGCACGGGGGAAAAGCAGAAGGGTTGAAGATCTTGCCTTGACGCAGTCAGAATTCAAATTAGCAGGGCAGCAATTAAAGGAGAGACGGGGGGGCCGCCGCACGCCGCCGGCGGCAGAAGGTTGTGGGACAGGAGCAAGAGGGTGAGGGTTGGAGAGATGGGTACGTAAACCCAATGAATTTTCAAGAAATTTTGAGATATTTAAAATAATACTAATACTGATTATTGGGATATGCCACGATCAAGTAAATTCCACTCCCATGTATACTTCAATTAGATAACAAGAGCTGGAGTTCAGGGCTTACAAGAATAGAGTAAAAATGGCTTATCCGAAGCTTAGTTGTTTGGACAAGGCTATATACTAATGGGTATGTTGTCAGTTAGTACATTTACCATTGTATGAGAATTCGATCAAGCCAATCAATTTTTTAAGTGATGCATAATAGGTGTCTATATATAGTTCAAACAAAATAGGTATTCATATGCAGTTTTTCTAATGCATTTGTGCATAATGTGCAACTGAAGGCATTAATACGTCAGCACTATTATAAATTATCTCAATATGATTTTAGGGTATTAAATATAGGATTTAAGTTCTTTTTAAACGCTGGTACGGAAAGAAAAAAATGATAAATACAAATAAAAAAAAGATTAAATTATTCATTTGAGTTTCTAACCGTTTTATATTTTCTATTGACCTTAGGTATTTCTAATTGTTATAAATAATATTTTATCGATCACATTCTTATCATTTACTCTTGTATTCTTTGTTGCTTCGGTTGATTATTACAAGATATTATATTATTGTATAATTAGATATTTTATAATTGGACTCATCATATAATTAATATTTTTAGACTTATAATATTGTGATTTTTTTATAATTTTTAAAAAAATTTTTACATAAAATATTATATCTTATTATTTATGATTATTATTTTTTATTATGTATTACTATATCATCTTATCATAAATTTAGATAAAGATTTAAAATAGATCTTTATAAAGATTAATTTTTAATTTTATAAAAAAAATTTTAACGTTCAAAATTAGTTCTATACATATGACCAACAATAAGAAAAATAATATTAAAAATATATTTTTTAACATAAGAAAATTTAATTTTGATAGTCATTATGTTTGTCAAAGAAATCAAAATAAAAAAAAAAAGAAAATTAGAGAGCGAGAAGGAAGCTATCCCTATGTTGATGAATATTGGTCGATTTGATATAAATTAGATAATAATTATAATGAAAAAATATGAACGGTTTCAACATATATTAAATCATATTAGAATATTAGTTGAAATAAATTATCTAAACCATTAATATATATGTCAATTTAATTTAAAAATTTTGTATCATTTATAATATAAAATTATTAGACTAAAATTATTTATCTAACAAACAAAATTTAAAGTGAACAAGTGAAAATATTAACATAAAAATAATATTATATAAAACATATTCCCAAATAATATAAAAACATATAAATAAATAAATAATATCATTTCACTTGAAAATTCAATCATCACTTATAAAATACTCTAGTATTAAATTTTAACTAAATTAATGCTTCTCCTATAAAAATATATATATATATATATCAACAAATATTTAGTTAAAAATAAAATGATATTCAAACAATTCAGTTCAAATATCATATAGTTTTTAATATAAAGCCAACAGTCTCGTCAATCTTTGCTTTGTTGGGGTATTTTATTTTGGGTGATATAAATTGGAGTGAACTTCTAGCCTGTCGAATATTAAAGTAGGACTCTAATATGATTTTAAAACCCCGTCTTTATATTTTTCAATTCATATTAATTAATGACTTCAAAAATGCTAAATCTTGCATTATCGACGAGGAGATATAGAAATAGAGAGAGGTGAGATTCTGAGAGAGAAAGAGAGTGCTGGTGGGAGGGCGGCGGCGGCGAAGCCTCTTTGTCTGACGACGGAATCTGTCTGACAGCCACGCTCGTGAGGTGACTGCAAGGGTCTGGTGAGGATGCGTAGGTGGTGGTGGTAGGTGGAGGTGGAGCGTAGTGGTTAAATAAGATAAATTTCTAAATTATTTTTTATTATTGTAGGAAAATGAGTTAAATATATCTCTAAATATAATAATATATTATTTTTTTGAATTTTAATTTTTTTAAACTCCATATTTAACAAACGGGTCATTTATTTTCACAAAAAATTCATCTGAGCTCTAACGAAGAAATTTTAGAAGGAATCAATTAGGTTCTTATTATTTTTTTAATAATTTTGATTTATTTAAATATTAATTATATAAAAATAAAATAAACTATAAATAAATAAATAGTTAAAAAAATTTGACACTATATTTTATACTAATTTATCTGCACTTTTATCTAGTCCCTGTGCCACGCTTAATATTTTAATTCTACTAAACAATCTTTTCTTGAATAATGATCAAACATTATAATAATAAAACCCTATTTTTTGGATTTTTTTTTTAAATGACACCTTCACTCTTTTATTTTTACGGGAATATAGTTATAAAAATCTCATCTCAAAGAAAATATAAGCAAGTGAATAAAAATATATATAAATTGTGCTAAAAAATAATTAATACTTCAACATGTATTATAATTTTTTCAAGTAAAGTAAGTTATTTTCATGTATAAAGAATAAAATTTATATAAAAAATGAGAGTAAGGAATCTATTAATGTAACAGACCGGATTGAGGGCGTCGCTTCCTAGTAGGAAGAATTTATTATCTTAATTTGGGCGTCGGATGTAAAAAATTGAAAAATGGGTTGTTATATATTTTGGATGATTAAATTTAAAATTGAACAGTCCACGTTATATTATCTATTCAAAATGTGTGGGCCAGTCGATTTTTACATCCAAGCGGTTCGAGATGAGGAGAAGGGCGGTCGCTCTTGCAAGGAGAAGGACACCCTTCATGTATAAAGAATAAAATTTATATAAAAATGGATCCGTAAAAGACCGTATCAATATTTAAAAATAACATTAATAATTCTGAAAATAAATATTATCAATAATAGAATCTATGTAAAAAAAATTTTAAAAAATTGTAATTATATGTAGTTTTATACTTTAAAAAATCAGTTTCAAATATACTGTATGTTAAGAGAAAAAATTCAAAAACAAACTTATATCAATCTGATATTTATTGCCGTGACAAAACTTATTTGTTATTTTTTAAAAAAATTATAAGTTAAAAAATAATATAAAACATATATTTCTAAAAAAATCATTTGGTCTACTTTAATGTAAAATTTAAACCAAATTCAATTTAATTTTTTTACTAAAATATGTGCAAGATATTACAGCATTGTCAATTTGAACTTCTAAAATTCATATTTTAAATTCTCAAACTTTAATGAATATAAAATTCATATTTATATAGTTTTTATCCTATAAAAAACTATATTAAAAGAAATTGCCAAATTATTTTTTTTTTAATTTTTAGCTTGTGAAATAAAATAAAGTGAATGAAAATCGATCACTGTGTTGCCAGTTGGGCATCACGAAGGCAATGACAGAATATTTGTTACTATAAAATATTTAAAAAATATCTTACGATGAATCAAATAACAAAACAATCCAATAGCCGTAATAAATGGCATCATTTACCGTTTTTAAAATTAAATTCTTTCTCCTATTAATTTTTCAACTTTTAAGGAAAATAAATAATGTGACATAACTGGTGTGAAGTCACTATCACGGCGCAATAGAAGCCGTCAGATGCTGAGACAGGGTGGCGCGCCGCGCAGACAGGATCATTCGATGAACTTAAATGAAACGTGTCCCCAGGGCCGGACGACGATGACGCAGCGGAATATTTACTCCTATCTCCGCGTTGAGAAGTCCAGGCAACGAGTTTGTGATGGGAAAGGGCGGTGGGCGGTTGACGTTGATGTCGGACGGCAGCGCCATACGTGTGGGGCCCCACTCGATTGCGCGTGCAATTTTCTAAAGGACAGAGAGGAATCTTTCCCGACCGTACGATTCGGCCTCCGTCTCCCTCACGCTACTGATGATGTTACGCGACTGCTTCTGTCTCAGCCGGTGGACCCCGGTAGTCGGTAGTGCTTGACACATCAGCATTTTGTTGCATCCTCACCTCGATCGTTATCCGAAAACGAGAGTCGTCCATTTTTCTAATCAAATTTATTTTAATTTACATATGAAAAAGAGAAAATCTTTGAATAATCTTCGATATGCTTTTTGTTTACTTTTTTTAAAAATTTAATTAGCCATTTATTTTTGTACGGAAGGTAACTTCTCTCTTCCACGGAAATAAGCTGCGTTCACACACACTGACAACAACAAAATAAGTCAAACAAAATGCGAGCAACTCCGTGGGAAAAATGGCTTAGACTTTTATTATTATATATTTCAATTATACAGTTGATATTAGATATATAAAATTCAGTTTAAGGCAAGAAAAATGGACGCCTGAATTTTCTATTAAAAATATGACAGGGCAATTTTAAGCCGCTTTGGATGCATATTTTCTTGACCAAGTTTGAGAAATTGAAAGGTTGCTCATTATATAGTATATAATATTTGAATTATAAGCATATAGAACAAGAAACGTTTGATTTTATGATTTGCCACGGCAATCAAAGCTTGTAACATCGCTAGCAATAAAAATGAGAAAAGAGAAATTTTTATGATATTTTCAACATTTCCTCCTGTTGATTTTGCGTCGTTATGCTCAGAGCAGCAGCTGGTGTTGTTCATCCCCTCTTTCACTCCTCAGGTTTCAATTTTGGTTCTATGCGGTCAAAGCATTGCAAAATCGATGGCATGGGGAGGACGTCGGATCGCTGCTTTGCTGGCAGATCTCACACACAGTCGCTCTTTGGCTGTGATGGAGGCGGCTGCCACCGCATTTTTATCAGGTTGAATCACTATATGTGAAGCCAAAGTTGATGAGACTGAAAGCTGGTTCCTCTTAGCTGAAACCCAGAAGAAATTTTCCAACTGCCTCTGCACCAACATTTAGTTTGATCGCCATAGCCGCAAGTGACAGAGAGCCGACACGGAGGTGCAAGACCGTAGGGTTTAGTGAACTCTTGGGAAATGTACATGGTATAATTTTTCCTGGCCTTAGCACAAATTTCCACTTCAAGGGGATATTATAGGGTGATTTGAATAATGCAACAGCTAGACGGACACAATTAAGGCCCCAAGTGGTGGATTGAAAGAATGTAATAACTCGGACATAAGGTAGATTGGCAGATGCTAGGCGTTTGATGCACACATAATATGCAATGAATACGAAGCTATCATATCCTCGCATGCGACAGGCACACAAATGGAGCTTGTGCAGCAGAATGATTTTTTTTTCTTTAATAAACCAGCAAAATTGTGTGATTTTCTCACCAATTTCATTACATATTTTGAGGGTAAACACGAGAGAGATGAGGAGATACTGGAAAGATGTTTTCACAAATCCAGATGACTATTGCTCGAATTTCTATTGGGTTTGATCACTCCCTTATAGGGTAATTCAACAAACGATTTTATCATTTGCGGAGAAGCAAAAGAAGACTAGCTAGTCAACGGAGATTGATCGGGGCTAAGAGACAAACGGCCAAGGAGGCAAAATGGCAGGTACGCAAATTTGGCAAAATGGCCGGTTGCACAAAGGAGTCAGTCACAGGTTCCAATCAAATGCATTGACCGGCTAAAAGTGGGCAGCCGGCTAAAGGTGCAAGGATTTGCCTTTGGTGTGAAATTACCGGTCAATGGATTGACCGGAAACTGAGGCAAATTGGCTGGTCAACGTATTAACCGGCCAAGGTTGCAAGTGGAAGGCGCACGCGGAAGCACTTTGTTGATTTGGAGCAAAATGCCCGGTCAACGTCCGTTGATTAGCTAATTAAGGTTTTGCCAGGTCAATGTCTATTGATCGAATATTGAAGATGGGCAAAACTTTCCTATTGTATGAAAAACGCCCAAGGTGTAGACAGTGGATAAGGCCGGAGGACGCTACTGAAGGTAACAAATAAGGGCATGGGATAATATCCGAGGTCATCGTTATTGCATATAGACATCAAGGAACGCCCAAGAACTCTATGATAGCTAAGGGCACAAAGAACAGCTAATGGCCCGCGAACTTGAGGGCAACAAGGACCGAGAATATCGTGGCAGTTAACATAATAGACGGTTGGCTTTGCAAAGTAGGTAGTAGACTTACAGTGCGTGCGCCGTTTGTGCATGTGGCAAGTTACAGAGTTAGTGGGCAAAATTTGTGGCAGGTTGTCTAACTGGTTATAGACATTTGTCCACCCGCAGTCTGTCTATTGGTAGATGGTCTCCAGGGCACTCCTTATAAATATGCATGCTGGGCATGCGGTAATATAGATACCGAAAACTGTGAGAGACGAAGTCTTGAGAGGCAGTCAAGTCTCCAGAGGCAAAACTCACAGCGGTGAAGTCCAGGAGTGAAAAGAAAAGAGAGTTCACCATCAGTGAGGAAAAAGAGAAAAAAACAAAGAGTGAGAAGAAGAGTTTCATTGTTTACTATGGATAGGTTTTTCTTTGTTAATCTTGATGTGTAACGAATATTCTATCTTGGGAGTTTTTGTAACCAATTTTGCACATAGTGAACTTACTGTGGACTTTGTGTCCCATAGTTTTTTTTCCTTATTTGAGAAGGAGTTTCCACGTAAAAATTTTTGGTGTTCTACTTCTTTTTCTTTCCCTTCAGTGTGTGTGACTTCGTGTCATTTTGTCCAATCGAACCCTTTTTCACCAACAATTTCTTCATTTTTCTGATATGACAAAATCATGTGGAAAACATTTCAACCAGTCTAGATTTCCCATGCACTCTAGCTCCGTGTTATTATCAAGTTTCTTCTGCGGTGTCATGGGAAACTTTGTTCAAAAGCAGGCTGTACACTCACATTGACAACTGTACGATCAAGTAAATATAACTAATTACAGTGGAATTTGTTTACATGTAAAAGCCCTGCAATTTTTCCGTTGAACTTTAAGAATTTTACCATGTAAAAAAATTCTCTTGTGATTAACTTACCTTTGTCATAATCTCTGGATGTAGTATGGCTGTACTATTTTACTTATTCAAACAAGGTGGGTGTTTTTCCCCCTCCCACTCAACGTTGAGGGAGGCAGCCAACGGGGTCAAGACTAGAGGCAGCGGCCACCAGCAGCATCCGTTCGAGAAAATGGCAATACCTATGAAAATTTTGGGCACACAACATCCCTTCCGCCATGAGGACACAAACATACATGCCAGCCGTCAATCAATTACACCAAACTAGGGTTTCACGAGGGCCCAAACCTTAATGGTTTGTGCAGGTTAGAGAATGAATCGGACTCCCACTACTAATCATTGCATTGCTTTTGCAATTGCCAGAGGTTTCTAGGCTCAGAATCTAATTGTAACAACTCAAATAATTTGATCTAGCCATCTCTTCTATTCCAATGAACAATCGTTTGATGAAAATGAGTAAGGGGACCAGGATGTACCTGAAGCAATGGGGACTGCAATGATGCCTGTATCGTAGATTCAGAGGCTCACTCGAGTTTGCAGCCTCCTCGTTTCTGTTATGAGCCTCTACTTGTACTCTGGACTTCATGGATGGAGTTTTTGAATCTACATCATCCATTTGTTCATCTCTCGAGTGCATGCTCTCGAATGCTAGAACGAGCCTTCCACATTGGTTGCTCAACAGATCCATTTCAATCCATCCACCCCTGCATTGGGGCATGAAGATGACTCTTCCCTAGCCACTGCCAATACATGCTCGGGCTGTTTTCCCTCTTCTTCGTACTCGGTTATGGCATCAGAATCCTAAAGATGACAATCATATTTGTAATGGACGAAATCATCCACTTCTGACTCAAACCAGTCCTCTGCAAAGCCAGTATAATAAAGAGAATAATTGCATTTTTAACAAGAAGCTTATGATAATAGCATAACAATCAAAGGAATTGGTACTTCATATTGCTAATAATGAGTCCGGCTGCAGGGCTCTTTCTTTTCCTCCTTTTTTTTCTTGTTGGGCGGGGGAGATTGGGAGTAAGAAAAGTATATAAAAGAAAAGTACATAAAAAAGGTTCTCCATAGCAGGTGCTCTTTGTCTAGATCCTTACTAACATAGCCAGTCTGAACAGCAAAAAGGGAGAAGGCGCATAGAATTCAGCGGAGGCATAAAATTAGACAGTTTGCAATATCATTTGTATAGATGAAGACTTCATGAAGAAATCCATTTTGAAGAAATCAATGACGCAATTGCTAAAAAAAAATTACACAAGAAATTACACATTGAAGGATGTGATCGCATTATGACAATCATACGAGGATTAACCCACCTCTGCCTAATTAAATGATCATGCAAGAGGTGCCTACCATAGTCAATTTCAAGATCTTCTCTATTTCTTTTAGCATGCATTTCCTGTAGGGGATCGGCCGGCAAGAGTTAAACCGAGAGGAAAGAATACGGCTATAACAATGACAAATAATAATCACAAAAGAAAAAGGAGAAATGAGACACAATTTACGTGAAAACCCTCTTTTAAATAAGAGGAAAAAACCACAGAACACCTAATCCACAAATTTCACTACGAAAATTTTGGTTACAGAAACTCAGAGAACAGAATATAAAAACAAAGTACGACTCATTATATTACACTGTTATGTTCCAGAGTAGCGACGATATCAATATATATACAAATGAGTCACATCTTTGGTGGCACCTACTTCGCAAGCTGGTCACTTACTCTGCAAGTCGATCACCTACTTTCAAATCGATCACCTACTCTGCAAGTTGGTCACTTATTCTACAAGTCGATCATCGACTCTATAAGCTGATCACTTTACTTTACAAGTCAATCACCTGCTCTGGGCTTAGCAGGTGATTTGTTACACCTGCTCAATCATTTTCTCGCTCATTGGTAAATTGTGGTCGATCTTTAGCATCTTCAATCCGGCTGCCCTCAGCCAACATCTGTCCGGTCATCCTCGGCTAGTAGTCAAGCCACCCTCGGCCCGCATCTTTCTGGTTGGCCTTGGCCAACATTTGCTTGACCGGCCCCCATTAGTCGGGCCGGCACTTTGTTTTGCTACCAGGTCATCTTTTGTCTGCTTATAGCATGTGCTTCGCGCGCAAATACAACAATCCTTCAATTCGTACCTGTGTGTTTTTGGCCAAACCTCTAATTGGTCTGTAAACTGGATATGAGCCCACACGATAGTGACCCATATTCCAACATTTCCTTCAAGGTCTCAAAGTTCAGTTCATTGAGAGGTATGCATTCCAGTTGAAATGAACATTAGTAATTGTACATCAAAGATGAAACATGTGAGTTGCAAGTGAAGAACCTCCTAACTAACACACGAGAAAAGAAAAGACAAAAATGGAAGTACAGTTGCAAGAATCAAAAGAGGAAAGATACAATATTTAATAGCAAGAACTTAATAAGTTGCATTATCGCTTGATGAAGAGATTAGACATGGACATATACAGAATAATTTTCTTCATCTGCATTACAGTTGGAGCTGGCATAGATGTATAGCCCAACTGACCCACCAAATGAGACCAAGCTACAAAAATCAAGCAACCTGTCATCATCCCATGGGATCAGCTACTTGTTTGGTTCCAGAAACTATCATTGTTAATCCCCCAGACAAAATCAAACAGTTGAAATAAACTTGCACATAGCATCGAAAGCACTAAAGTTTAAATCCTAGCATAATGAGACGGAGAATATTGCATTGAGAGGTTACACACGCTGAAAAGTTGTAGCGGACCTCATACTTTTCCCTACAAATGAAACATGATCAAAGGGCACCACCCCACAGGGGCAAGAGTGTCTGTAGAGGGAATGCTTAAAGAAACAGCATTCAGGTGCCTCAATTTGAGTTACAAGACAGAGTCAGGCTGCTGGATAGAAATACCAACCCGGATGGCAAAAAAAGGCAGGATATGGATCTAACAATGCAAAAGAAGGGATGATAGCATCATATAGATCAACTAGACCACCATTTTCCGCTGACAAAACAATAGGGCTTATCATACAAGGACCCATATTCTATTACAATCAAGATGTCACTACTCAATGGCCATTCATTTAATAATCCGAGTTGAAATACCGGGGTATTACAATCTTCCCCCCTTCAAGAATTTCGTCCTCAAAATACGCACCTTATGCTCCATTTGGAGAATCTTGAACCTTCTGCTCAGTCATTGCATAAATACGACTTGGAATTTGTGATTTGTTTTGTTGTCCTGCTTGATTCGGAATTCTACGTTTTGGAGCACGACAATCTTTAGCAAAATGACCAGATATTCCACACTTCACCTCGTACAGTGCACACCTCATCACACTTGCACGCAGCTATACAAATATAAATACACACACAAACACATCCTCACTCCCATACCCACTGCCGCATACACCTATAAATACATACACCCACTGCGCACAGCCACGTACACACACATACCTCGCACAGTACATGCCTACGTATACCAGCCGTACACACCACACACATAAGTATATATATACCATATACACACCCACGCATGGTGCACTGTATACACATACAGCCGCAATATACACATACAAGTATGTATACACTGTTTTATACCCGCCCATATACACATACTCATACCCAAACATATATACCTGCACCCACAAATGCGTATACTGTATTTCGTATAAATCACAGAACCAATGATAATTACACAAAAGAATTGCTTGCCAAGGTAATTCTCATAGACTTTGTCGTGAGCTGGTACAACAGATCGGGCCCAAACCAACACAAACCCGAGTTAGTGGCCACCCTAAAATAATAAGACAGCCCAATATACCGTGTTCAGCCCAACTATATTGGCCTAGCCTAGTCTATCGGAGAAAAACGATTATCTTATCCCGAAGTTACACATTAGCAGATAGAGACTATAGTGCCAACTAAAAACTGCAGCCAAGTCTAAAAAGCAACTTTGAAAGTGGCTGAAACTGGAAAGTACTGAAAATACGGCTGAAGCAGAGATGGATTTGACGATCAAAAGAGGGGCAGCTAGGGATTACAGTTAGGGCACCACGCCAGCCTAGAATGTTAGGTGGGCGCATCAGGCGCCAAATTTCTAGTATCTAGAAATCAATGCAATATCTCATACTCTGAATATGCTTTTAACCAGGACACGCCATGAGAATAAGCGTACATACGAAAAACAGTCATCCTGATTAGGGCCTTCATCAATAAAAGGGAAATGAGCTCGTGAGTTGGGCAAGTAGCAAAGGAGAGAAAAAAGGCACCAAGCCAGAAAAGGTGAAAGGATTTTTTTTATAGATTCTGTCAAATACTTACACAAAATAATCATCTCTAATTTTAAATATGGCTTGCCACTAAGAATACTGCTTCGTCTCTTGTACAATTATCCAATGTTAGTCGTTCTCTTAACTTTATTTTAACAGTTTGAGCTTGAGCACACATTAACTTGACTGTCTTTCCTGGGAGTAACACTATAGCCTTTAACCGGGCTTTGTTATATTTGTAGTGGGTAGGAAACTACTTCGAGGCTTTAGATCACACTCCAAGCGGGGCATAAAAGGGTTCAAGTTGAATCAATTTTCAGGTACACATCATATTTCATTTTTCTGTTCATGAGAATATCATCCAAGAAACTAAGTTGACTAAAGTGAACAACATAACCAGAATGCAAAGCAAGCCTTCTCATCCTTCAAAGCCACGTAAGGGCTCACAACTCAAGCGTGACATCTGAAATTTCACATATTTCATTTGTCCACGAGGTTCTGAAAACAATGGTGGATCAGTGAGAACATAAATGCAGAAATGAGTTCACTTCAAAATTTATGCAATACAACTGAGCCCTTTATTGTTCGGAAGAATTACATTGACGGCTGGATTTTAAACACATTAAGATTTGATCAATAAAATGACTTTGAACCCAGGAGGGGAAAACAATATTGACATAAAATAGTTGCTTTTAACAACACCAGGATGAAAACATTGGATGGACAAGGATGAAATCCGTAAGCTGATTCGTACAGCAGTACATTTTATACAGACTAACACTAGCAACCTTCAAAAAGAGAACAAAAGGAAAAGGGATTTTATGACTGACAAGTTGTGATCCTGTTCTCGCCATGCCAAAATGACATGATATTCCAGTTTTCTCTAGCAGACAAAGCCCGTCACGTGGACACTACAACGAGAAGAATAATTTATATGCTATCATCTAGTCCATTTCTCGGACACTTACTCTGTAATGACCCCTTCTTAACTTCTTTTGCGCCTAGTTCTACCCTATTCAAACACAATGTGTTTTGGGGGGGGGGGGGTATGGGGTCTGACTTTAACTTTAATTTTAACTTTTACTTTAATTCTAATAACAATTTTAACTTTGACTTTAACTCTAATAACAATTTTCATTCTAAATTAACTCTGACCTTAACTTTAATCCTAACTTTACTAGTAATCCTAAATTTAAGTTTTTTGGCTTAAAGACTACATTTAACTCTTCTGAATCAAAGTTATCTACTCTGGACTATAGAAAATTTCGAATATTATTATTTGAAAAATCTATATGCAAGTTTAATTCCTTCAACCCTTTTTACGTAACCCAATTTTATTCAAAAACTTGTCTTCAAGATATTATCAAGCTACTTAGTAAGTATATTTCACCCAGTACTACGAACAAGAAATTACTAAGAAGATTGGCAAATAACTTACGCCTTATACAAGAACGAAATAGATATATTGAGTATAAGAACCTTCGATATCAAGAAAAGGATATTAATCACATTAACCGGCATCATACCAAAAAACGATATAAACATTTTTCTCTTCAATATCAAAAGACCTATCAAAATATTATTAAAAAATATCAACAATATTCAAATTATAATGGGAAAAATTTATTTAAATGGTCTAATCAAATTTTAGGAATTAATTGAAAAGGTCATACCAAAAGAGATAATACCACACATGCAGATTCATACGACACTCATCATATTTATATTTTCTGCTTACAAATTTTATTTTTATGTCAACATTCTTACAAAAGGATTTACATAAAATAAAACATATTTAAATCATATTTTCATCAGTCATCCATTTCTGCATTCTGGACGAATTTCTTCTACAAATTCATCAAAGCAAGTTTTAACAAAGATTTATTAAGTTTTACGCGCCCATACGGGACGGCCTCCTAAAAAGACAAAGGTAAGGCAATACAACCTCCTTCTCTGGCTAAAACAAACCGCTCGTGACTATGCCGCATCCTCCACAAATTTTACCCTCTACTTCTCCACATCAAACATGACCTCTTCATCTTCTTCCCTCTCGTCGTCGATTATTTTGTTAAACCTATCAAACAACATATCACAATGACAAGCTTATACAAACATTTATCTCTACAAGAATTACTCAATGTTACGAATCGTATGTTTCAGCCTGATCGTCTATATCCAACAGCTAAACCTTTAAAAACACAGCAATTCTATGAACTAATCCTTGTCAACTCGAATTCAATAGAACTCAAACATCATCGAAATTTTCACGATAACTCTATCACTTACTCCATTTGCAAAATTAAAAAGATCCGACCTCACCAAGACATTGCTCTTGATCCCTTAGATATCAAACCATTTTCCGTTCACTATCAACCCATAGGATATAATTATCAAGACTATAAGAATGCATGGTATAATATATTCTTTCTTTTGTCTTACAGCCATTATTGGTTTTTTAAATTTGATCAAAATTGTCCTAAGCAAATTCCTTTTTGGTTCTCGGAATGGTGACTCTATTTTGGACATTGTCCTGCTATTTATCTAACTCCGATTAATGAAGCTCGTCTCTATTATAAAACCCTCACTCCAGAAATATTTCTTGATCATTGTAAAATTACTTTTCATATTGATTATGCGATTCCATGGATACTGTCTTGGGATTTCAACTGTCGATCAATGTATCTGGATGCACCATTATCTATTGTTAGAGATTTTAAAGTAAAATGGTGGGATAAATTTGATTTCACAGTCATTACTCCTCAAAATATTCAGAAAGATATTCAGGCCAAAAAATCATTTTATCAAGATCTTAAACAACTTTCACCAACAATATCTCGTTATGGAGATCCTACGATGGATAGCATTTATCATCAGATCTTCAAGAAAAATACGTCAGCTGTACAGATTCCAAAGACTTCTCCAACTCCATCTATACAATCTTGTCGATCGCGAAGAACTTCTCATCCACAATCTTCAGCTCAAATTCATAATGACCTTAATGACATGCTTCAACATATTCGAGAATCACAAGAAAGAGCACAAGCCAGCGTTACTAATATCAAGTCTTTATTATAAAAGCAACGAAGAAATTGGGCTTCTATTGCTGATGAAGAAGACTTAGCAGCAGCTGAAGAAGCTCTCACTAAAGAAATGGCTAATACTAGAGCAGAAAAGGTGGGCTCGTCCTCATCATCTACACCACCGGCCAGCCCATTTCCTTTTAACCCAACAAAGGATCCAACCGGACATGCACAAGATCCATTTGATCTTTGAGCCCATGATTTCCAAAAAAAAAAAAAAAAGAGTTTTCTTCTAACAATTTGCTTGCAGGAACATCCATCAAGCAGAAGAAATACTCCTCCCATTATTATTCTCTATTTCAACAACTTTCCGACAAAAATGAATAGTAATTATCGACCTGTTACTATTATTCAAAAAGTGCGAAGACGTCTAACCACTCCACTTTTCTCAAAAGCTTGACAGAGATGGTTCTGAACCAAAAGCAAAAAGAAGAGATGGTTACTACTTAAAACATCGACAAGACATTTACTAAACAAAAGCAGATGCTTCAGCAACGGTCCTGATCGATTCCTCATCAACGGCCTTGATCAATTTTTCGCATCTATATAAGGCCATCAAAGATTAAAGACAAGGCAGAGCTAAAACGCCACATCCTAAGAGCAAATTTGAGAGCCAAACACAAGAGCCAAGTCTAGAGCTAACTTGAAAGCTCATCCACACCTTGAGAAGCAAGAAGAATCTCTTCTTCTCTCATCCTTATCCATCCTTGTAAATAGCCTAGTTTTCTTATCCTTGTATATACCATCGAGTGTCTGTTTCCTTTCGAGTGTTGTATTTCCTTCGAGTGTTGTGAGGTTTGCTATGACGTCTGTGTGCTACCTCTGTCTATTGTACTAAAGTCCTATATGATTTTCGTCCATAAAGCTTTGAAAGGTTTTCTAAACTGCTGGTATAATATCTCTTTTCTCTTTGATTTAATGCATATTTTAAAGTTTTGAAAGAAAAAATCCTGCATAGTCCTAATTGGAAAGCAATGTCCAATAATCGATTAAAAATACAACCCAAGAAAAAAGGGAAAAAAAAGGGAAAAGAGAAGCTTCTTTCAAAAAAGATGAGCATTATTCATATCATTAATAAATGACGATCCAGAAGGGACTCAATTGATTAATATTCATCACCTCACTGTGACATCAAGAACATGCAGATTAAACGGCAGCCATCCAAAATGCAACATAAGCAATAGTCTCATCATCCCTACAAGTCCGATAGCACTGTATCGCACTCCTTATCTTCCAACTCTCCCATCGCTCCATGGACTGGAACAATTCCTAAACCGGATCCAGGTAGTAAGTGGCGATTCACGCCTTCAATCAACAAAACGATTAGATAACCTGAAAACCTTCCTCTTCATGTGAGCCATTTCTTGCTCTGACATTCGAACTTAAATTCAAGTCAAACAAAAAATGAGAAATGGGACTTAGTAATAGGAAGAGGCGGAAGAGAGAGACCTTAGAGGTATCAATTGATGGCGCAACGGAGACAGACGTAGACAATGCCGCATTTCTTGAACTGGCTCGGACTATTGGAGAGTTCCGAAAGTGAAAACATTCCAAACCATCTCTCGCTGACATTTCCTCTTTCCAATCTGGTAATCAGAGTGGAGGTTTTCAAGGGTAGGGTTGTCACGTTGGAGTAACAGAATTTAGGCTACGATGGGAATAGAAGTGACTTTGTGAGGAGGAAGAGCTGTTCAGGGAAAAAGCTTAGTCCTCCTTTATTCTTTGGGAGACCTAGGCTTTTACCGGTCCAAAAAGGGGCCTTATGGATTTGAGCATAGCGTTCCCTAGACGCCGGAGGAGGATCCCTCCCCTCCTCCTAGAGCGGGTCCTTCGTCCCCCTTAATGCTTTGGGGTAAAGATTTGGCAACAAGGTCTGTGACAAGTGTCGTCTCCGGGTTTGCTGGCCATTGGGAAGCTGACGGGAGCCGCATTTGTCAAGCGTCGCCTTGCTATGATGAGGAGGCCGCGAGTGGTCCCCCAATCCAATCGTTAGGTGGTTTCAGGCAGTGCTTTATATACGCATACTCTGATCACACTATTGGCCGCAATGGGTCAAAGGGGACAAGCGTCATAGCGACTAACCCTCCTGCTGATGGCACTGTGGACGTGACCCTTCGAATTAATGACTTCGTTGATCCCTCTCTGACTATAAATAGGGGGACTCTCCATGCTTCATGCCATGAACAACCTTTCCCTTGATCAAGTGATGCGAGCAATCAAGCGAGGAGAGGGTCCCAGGCCGCCATGGTGGACCTATGGGTGTCCTCCGAGGTTGAAAGCTGCTCTAAAAGCTTGCTTGGAATCTTCGTTGCTTCCGTTCGAGGTCGGTGGAAGTCCTAGGAGGTTGGAAGCTATGGTTAGAGCTCGTCATCATATCCCTTCTAAGGTTGTTTCCCTGTCATGATGGGGATGGTTCTATTTTCGGGCCACTGCCATGTTCCTCCTCCATGCTGGTGTCCAACGGTGAAGCCTCTAAGGGAACTCCGAGGCGCAAAAGTTCTGTTGTGCTGCCTTAGCTCGAGGGGGAGCGCTTGACATTTGGTTCCCTTTATCAAAGGGTCGCTTGTGAAGCTTGCTAGAAAGGGTGCTTTTGGAGTTCCGCCATAGTCGGACCGTCGTCGCTGCTATGGTCGGGTTTTACCCTCATAGGCTACTGTCGCTTTCGGTAGAGGATCTCCCATCGGGGGGCCTTCCCTGTGAGGGTGGCAGCATCTCATCCCTCCCCTCGTTCGGGAATGGCATCCCATTCAGCAGTTGTGGCGCTTCAGCCCCTGGTCTAGGGGTTTGATAAGTAGCGAATAGTTGTTGGACACTTCAGTTGCTACTGTCCTCCCAGAATCGACTTTACAGGCCGGCGCCGTCCGGTATCTGTTTCATATGCTTCTCTTTCTTTCCTTTCTTTCACGTGCGTCCGCTAATGTAAGCTTTCTACTTTATAAAGGAAATTAATGAATAGAACTTCAGAACTGTGTTCTTTCTCTTGCCTTCTGTCTCCCGACTTTGACTTTGTGTCACGATCTTTGGTGGCTGGAATACTTACACACGATTGTTACCTACCGCCGACTTGGTAGTTCAATTTTGCGGGGATCCGACGTATGGCGGTCCGCCTTAATGCCTAGTCAGGGGTTGGCCGGTCGGATTGACCCTAGAGCTACCATGTCAAAAGCGATCGGCCAATTGCATTCAAGGAGCGGTGTGCTTGGGGGCACCATGCTAGCTTGGGCGACGAAGCTGCTCGCATCCTCCGAGTGAGTGCCGCCTTCGGGGAAATGGAGGGCCGGTCAGGCGCTGTTGCAACCTAGGTGACTCGGGGTTAGTACCAGGCCCTCTCCTCAACTTAGTCATAGAGTGCCAATGAAATTAACGCACGCTACTAAAGTTAATGCGAAAAATAAATTACGAGAATTTATAAATAAAATCCAAGAACAATTAATTAACTAATCAAACTTTAAATATTTACCTAATAAACCATTTTACTCTGGTATACAAGTCCTACATGTCCAAACAAGGCCAATAATCAAACTCATCCCAAATTAATCTCTAAAATCCCAACAAAATTAGATAATATATTTAACCTCATTCTTGCCATTTAAAATACATGAATACATCACACGGCTAACTTTAGCAAAACCCCACACACGAACAAATAAATATAAATATAAACACACACGCCCTACCAGTATACACATACACTGCCAGTATACACTCACATCCACCATTGTCCGGTCAACTGTTTTACTTGGCCGATCAACTCTTTCTAAACGACCAACTATCTAAACAGGCAGTGTATGTGTATACTAGTATGGTCGATTTGAAAGAGTTGACCAGCCAAGTAAAATAGCTGACCGGAATAAATGGATAGTCGATTTGAAAGAGTTGACCAGCTAAAGAGGTAGTTGACCGGCTAAAGAGGTAGTTGACCGGATGAGACTGAAAAATAGAAATGAATTGTTAACCAGTCGACCAAAATAAATATAATGATCAGAGTAAGTAACCTACTCTCACCTGCTTCTAATAGCCCAAATAAATCTCAAACCTTCTAGACAAGGAAAATACTAAAGTAGGTGACTTACCCTTACCTACTCTCAATTGCTCCATTTGCCTATAAATACTGGACAGGAGAGAAAGGAGAGATTTTTGGGAGCTAAGGCACGAGAGAGAAGGAAAAAGAAAGAGGAGAAACTTATGAGCCAACATTATCTTTAAGGTGAGAAATTTCTTATTTATTCGAATCATAAAAGTTTAAAATATTTGTTCTCGCAGAAAGAATTAAATATGAAGCAAAGAAGATGGATTGATTTCCTAAAGGACTATGATTGTGAAATTTAGTATAGACCCAGAAAGGCTAATGTAGTTGCTGATACCTCAAGCCGGCGGACAAGCTTTGAAGCCAGGTTGCAAATAAAATAAATGGAAATGATAGATCACTTAAAGCAGTGTGATATTCAGCGATATATTCGAGGTGACCGTATAATTTTATTGTATCTAAAAGTTCAGCACGAAATAATAAAAGAAATTAAGGAAAAGCAGATGAATAGTCCTTTTCTTGTGGATATTGCGGGGGATCTGAATAAAGACACTATAGTAAATTTTAACGTTCGAGCAGATGGAGTTTTAAGGTTTAGGGACCGATTGTGTACCGGATGATGAGAAGCTGAAGGAGAAATTATATAGGAAGCTCATCGGTCTCAATATAAGATTCATCTGGGGACCAATAAAATGTACCAGGATTTGATAAAGACTTTCTGGTGGAGAAATATGAAAAGAGAGATTATGGCTTTCATAGGAAAATATCTTGTCTGTCAGCAATTAAATGTAAAAGGAAGCCGGCCGGGTTGTTGCAGCCAATGCCCATTCCAACCTGAAAGTGGGAAGACGTTGCAATGGATTTTGTGTCTGGGCTGCCAAAAACCCCGAAGAATCATGATGCCATTTGTGTTATTGTTGGCCAACTAACTAAGTCAGCTCATTTCTTGGATATCCAGACAACATACTTTTGAGATAAATTGGCACAGCTATATATAAATAAGATTATTAGACTTCATTGCGTACTTGTAACAATTGTGTCTGACCGCGATCCAAAGTTTGTTTCTAAATTTTGGGAAGGTTTGCATAAGGAACTGGGGATGGAATTAAAATTTAGTACGACATATCACCCCTAGACGGACAGTCAGTCAGAGCATACTATTTAAATTTTGGAAGATATGTTAAAGGTTTCGGTGTTAGATTTGAAAGGAAATTGAGACAGTTGTTTGGCATTGGCAGAATTTGCATATAATAATATTTATCAGGCAAGCATTGGCATGGAACCATTTGAGGCTCTGTATGGAAGGAAATGTAGATCGCCAATCCATTAGGAGAAAACAAGGGATAGAAGACCTTTGGGTCCTGAGATCATTAAAGAAATCACGGAAAAGATTAGGTCGATACGAGAATTTGAAGGTAGCGCAAAGCAGACAGAAAAGTTATGTAGACCAAAGAAATCGGCATTAAAATTTAAAGTGGGCGATTATGTATTTTTGAAAGTGTCTCCATCAAAAGGGACATTTAGATTTGGGGTAAAAGGAAAATTGAAGCCGCAATTTATTGGCTCTTTCAAAATTTTGGAGAAAATTACAGAAGTAGTTTACCGATTAGCCCTGCCGCCTAGTTTGACCAACGTACACAATGTGTTTCACGTATCCATACTCCGCAAATATGTCCACAATCCCACAAATATTATTGAATACGAGCCCTTACCAATTAATGAGGACCCATATTATGTTGAAAAACCAGTGCAGATTCTAGATTGGAAGAATTAGATATTGCGCACAAAGACCATTCCCTTAGTAAAAGTTCTGTGAAAGAATCACTTACCTGAAGAAGTAACCTGGGAGCGTGAAGAGGAAATTCGGGACAAGTACCCCGATCTATTTCAGTAAGGTATGAATATCTTATTAAATTTCGAGGATGAAATTTCTTAAGTGGGGGAGAATTGTGAGAATCGAGCTGCGGAAATAAAGTAAACAAAATAGATAGTCGGCCATTTAGAAAGAGTTGACCGGCCAAGTTAAATAGCTGACCGGAATAGATAGATAATCAATTTGAAAGAGTTGACCGGCCGAGCAAAATAGTTGACCGGAATAGATAGATGGTCAGTTTGAAAGAGTTGACCGGCCAAAGGGGATAGTTGACCAGATGAAACTGAAAAATAGAAATGAATTGTAAACCAGTCGACCGAAATAAATATAATGACCAGAGTAACCTACTCTCACTTGCTTCTAATAGCCCAGATGAATCCCGAACCTTCTAAACAAGGGAAGTACTAGAGTGGGTGACTTACTCCTATCTACTCTCAACTACTCCATTTGCCTATAAATATTGGGCAGGAGAGAAAGGAGAAATTTTTGGGGAGCTAAGGCACGAGGGAGAAGTAAAAAGAAAGAGGAGAAACTTACGGGCCAACTTAAGGAAGCTTTTAGAGCATGTGTAATATTCCGGATCCCGTTTAGATTATTTTAGTATTAATTATGATTTAGGGTATTTTAGATTTTTGGGAATGATCGGAAGTGCGTAGTGGCGCTCGAGGTGCGCCCGTGTTTTAGCCCGAATACCGATCGAATTTTAGAATAAAAAAAAAAAAAAAAAGAAAAATTATAGTAATAATAATAATAATAATAATAATAAAGAGAAAAGGGAGAATCGGGGAGAGAGAACAGGAGAGGAAGAGAGAGAGAAGAGGGTTTCAGCACGGAGAAAGGAGAGGGAGAAGGAGGGAGAGGCGGCGGCTGCATAGGTGAACGGCGGCGATAGTAGTCACGGGTGAGGCCGCAGTGGTCATTGGTTGAGGCGGCAGAGCTGCCAGCCGCCTGTGCGGCAGCTGGCAACAACGCTAGCCGCGAGAGAGAGGGAGAGGACGGCGGCCGAGGCAGGAAGCGGCGGCGGCGGCGATGGTCGCGGGAAAGGCGACCACGGCTTGTTTGAAGTGGCGGCGGCGGCAGGTCTGGCCGAGGCGGTCTTGCCAAGAGAGAGGTTGTCTTGTGCGCGCGAAGTGCGCATGGGGAGCGAGAGAGGCCCAATTGGGTGTTTCGGGACATCCTTTCTAAAGATTTGCGGAGTATAAAATTGAGGCAAATATCCTCTAGCCCTATCCTTGATCTGATTTAATTTCTGATACATTTTGACTACTGTTCAAGATTTTACTAACATGCATGCATTTTTATATACCCTCAATTTATTAATTATGTACATGCACGTATGTTTTTTCTTAAATCTTAGTGGTTTTATATGAATATTTATGATTTGGAGGATTTTGGACACCCGGATGTATATATGTATATTTGTATATTCGTATGTTGTGGAATCATAAACCAGGCCTTGCATTAAACATACACATCTTTACTAGGGGCGGGGTCACTACGGGACAATGGCGGTTCGAGACCGAGTCGTATGTGATCGAGGCATGAGATATTGAGTACAGCTCTCTGCGGGGAGGTATAGTATGCAAGCAGGATGTATATAATGTGGCCCCCGTCCGCCGGCAGGAAGGTTGAGGCGTTTGGTAGCTGACCTAACCAACTGTGTATTTAAATGAAAACCATCGTAAAGAATTGATGGAAAACTAATATATTCCAACGTCCTAATATATATAACTAAAATTTGAGGTTGTATCCACAGCCGCGAGTGGTAAAACATAGTAAACAAGTTTCTAATTTATGGGAGACAGAGTACATGGATGACCTTTAGTTACTGGTCTAAACCGTAACTGAGCTTTGAGCTACTGGCTTAAATCGTAGCCGATATAGTCGTGGTTACCGGACGAGAGTAACCCTTCCTCAAATTGGTATTATTTATCTTTGGTTTTTTGATTTCGTACATACTTTATAATTCTGCATGTATTTTGAGATATACTGATTGGCCTACAATTGGGAGATAGGAATGTCTCGTACTTATAAATATGTGATAAACTCAAAACGTGTTTTGATTTGTGTTTCAATTCCAGCAGTCTTCTCTCAATTTTTGCATTATGAGATTTAGATCCGGACGATGATAGGTGTCCTACACGGATGTGGTGACGGTTGCAGCCTTTGTGAACTCGGATCATATGATATGATATCGTCTATAATATTTGACTGGATCGTTATTTATTATGATAATGTCCCGGATGGGCTGTTTGGTACGAACGACGATTTAGTACGAGACACCTCAGTTTTCAAGGATTTCACGAACATTGTGTTTTGTTTTACGTGATTACTATACGATATCCCTTTTTCTGATTTATGTGTAGTATTTTATATGATGATGGTACTTGTTGAACCCTAGGTTTTTATGGTTGATGGAAACATTATTATCGATTTTATTTTTAACCTGCGTATATTGTGTTCCTGGGTCGTGATAGCAGGCTAAAGCAAGTGTACCTTAAGCTTCATTTTCCTCGCTGATGCTTTTGTAATCTCCATTTAAATCGTCATTGCATGTTTCCTAATCTTCACGACTTTATGATCAAGTTTGCATAATTAAAGTATGAATATTATGATTCAGAATAATTTATGTCTAAATTATACTTTGAATATTTCACACTTAAGTTCGAAAATTATGGTTTAAAGTGGTTTATGTTTCTAGTGGCATCTTGTACATCTTTTGGTGATTATCATGAATATATGTATTTAGCCGACCGACTTGGTCAAGGCCGAATAGTTGACCGGCCGTCTGTGATCCTGAGTACGTAAACAAATTTTAAGTCCACCTAATTATGTGACTTTTGGCAATAGTGGCTCTCCGGTTCTATATGTGTGATTATTAACAGAGGTTTTATGGTGGATTATGACCCGTTCCATCACACTGTCCATACATTCCCACACCCGTATGTATATATAAGTAATAATCAGATAACTATATCCATACTTTTTAAATAACACATGCCAACATACATATATGCTAATCTTATACCCACATATAATAATATATACATACAATTATACCCATCATATATTTATACATGTATATGTTTATACTCACCCCATGAGGACTCTCAACCCTTCCATATACAACCCCGAATACCAAAAGTTAGTCTCCACTATGTACACTCACTGAAACTATAGGATGCCAAAACAAAGAGCGGAGCGCTGTTTCCCGATCCCACTTTCATAGCAATTTCCATAGGAATATTGACATGCATCACGAATTTAAATTCATTGGGGAGGAATATGGTTAATTTAGAGAGAGAAAGGCAGATTGGTTGCAAAATAACAAAAGATTTACTTGCCTTGTTCAATGATGAACAGTGGTGGTAGCATCCGAACAGTGATGGTGTATAACATCGACAAGAAATGGCGGCGATACAACAAAAGCTCTCTCTTTGGTGACGGTAGGCAACAGCAACAACAATGTTGGCGTTATCTACTCTCTTTGCTACTCTGGTTTCCTTGCTTTCATCAGCGATTGACGGATTCAAACAGTCAACAGCGAACGACAGAGATACTCCCTCCAACTCAGAACAATGGCGACGACCACAACTGCACAATCTCAAATGACCCTCACCATTTCCGCACACCTCTATTTATAACCCATGACAACGGCCAACCAATTAAATGAGAAGAAATGAAATCGATGACAAGACATATTTAGACTTGGCAAACGAAGAGGTGAAAAACTGAATGGCTGAATTTAGCGGAGGTGTTTCCAAGCCGAGAAGATAAATTAACAATAGGAAGAAACAACCGAAAATGAAGAAGAAAGAGGGGAAAGAAAGAAGGACGAAGAAGAAAGAAGATCCAGGAAGCCAGAAGAGAGAGAAAAAAGCACGATGTAATTAATATCAATATTATTATATTATTATTAATACATTATTATTATTTCATTTATTATTTATTATTGTTATTAATATTGATTTTCATTATTACTTATTATTAATGTTTATTAATGATTTTTATTATTATCATTTATTATTATTAATTATTATTTTTGTAACTTATTTATAACAGCATTAAATTTATAATCAAATAAACCCGAATCGAAACACTGAGGTGTTACAACTTACAATCTTCCCCTTAAAGAATTTCGTCCTCAAAATACAAATTTTATACCTCAAATAAAAGTGAACATTTATTTTCAATGTCTTCATCTAATTCTCCTACTACTTTATTCCGAATGTGATGTCCTCAAAAGATCCTTATTATAATATATTTTATTTTTTTTATGAAAGAAATTTTACTGATATTCCAATCTCCGCATCTAAAATTTCTTTAAAAAATGATACTATCAAGCACAGTAAAAACATCTCTTTAATTTCAAAACACATCTCACTAATTATTATTTGATGTATACTAGGAATCTGGATTCGTAACAGGGCTTGATCACGCCCTCTCTATAAGTAGGATTTCCACTCTGTCTTTGACAATTCAAGACCTGCGCACCACAACTAAACCAAGAATCAGAATATAATCAGGGGTTTGCTCCCCAAAAGACATTCCGACACTCAAGTTAGTTCTCGTCCAAAAATTGAGAATAAAATTTTTAAGGAGAAAAAAGAGAGTGAATTCTCTTTAGTCCAAGTGTTTTAGTCCAGTTTATGTCCATGCAACAGTCCAAGTAGAATTCTACACTTGAGTGGTCTGGTTATGTTTTTCTAGCTTGCCCTTTTCTGAACGCTCTTTCCTTTTATATGATGCTTTGACAATTCAATTCTTGGTCCATTCGTTTTCTCATAACCTGTGATGTCATGCTAGACAAAATCAACTGAAGCGGTTAAGGCCTCCAGAGCTAAACTGAAGCAGTTATTGTCTCCAGAGTTAAACTGAAGCAGTTATAGCCTCCGAACGTGGGATCGTGCGCATGACCCAGCAGTTCACTGAATGGGATTTTGTTGGGCCTACGTTTGTGGGCCTCGATCTGTCCAGCCCATTTCGCATCATGGCCTTAGTGGCCTTTCTTCATGTATGCCCAATTGTAACTGTACCCATCACTAGCCCCCCATACCAGAAGTTGTTAACTTTAAACCTCTGGTATGTTCACTGATGGTATACTCCTTTTCCAACTGCTCTCTGTTGTTTTCTTGGCAGAATCACCTTGTGTCTGATTTTCTTTAAGTCAATCAAGGATTGAACTGAGCGGGAGTGATCAAACTCCAAAAATGGATTAAGTCTGGAGAGAGAGGAAAAAATCCGGAGTGACAAATCTTTCGGAATGAACAAGGTATTCGGAGAGACAAAATCTCCGGAGGAATAAAGTCTTCGGAGAGACAAGAAAGATAAGAATATTGGAGAGACAAGGTCTCCGGATTGAACGAATAGCTCCAGAGAGATAAGAAAGGCTCTAGAGAGATAAGAAAGATTCCAAAGAGACAAGGTCTCCGGAATGCCAAGATCTCCGGAATAACAAGGTGTCTAGAGAAACAATGTCTTCGGAGTGGATGAGGTATTCAGAGAGACACGATCTTCGGAGTGAATAAGGTCTTCGGAGTGAACAAAATCTCCGAAGAAAATAGGTCAACGGAGTGAACAAGGTCTTCGGAGAGGCGATCTCCCGGAGCGAATGAGGTCTCGGAGGCACGATCTTGGAAAGCGACGAGGTCTCGGGAGAGACACGATCCTCGGGCGAACAAGGCTTCACGAGAGAAAAAGGTCTCGGAGTGAAATGGGAAGAGACCCCGAGGCCCCGACTTTATCACCAAAAGCAAAAACAAAGCCCGATACAACTACTCTTGTCAAGGAGACCACCACTCCTAGCCGTCTCACAAATATCCATGAATGAGACCGGCAGACACTCTTTATTAAGGCATCCCTTCCGGGTTATTTGTGTGCGACATGGTGATCGAAGACTGGGGCCTTTTTCTTTAACCACCCACGTTGCAACTTCAAGAAGAAGAAATGAAAAAAGTGCCCAACTTAGAAAACATACAGGCCAAATATCCAAATCCATGTCGGCTCAAACAATTGGATTTCATTCAAGATAGAAGACTGAAAGGCAACATCCTTGCCACACCCAAGATGGTCGGCAACCTCTTTAATTACAAAGAAGTTCATACACCACCAGAGGACAATCTACTCTTAGAATCTCTAACGGTGAGCCATTTCGCTTGAACAATAAGCCTGGCCTGAGGACATAGTAGGACTTGTCAGAAGAGGGCATGCTGGGGGGTTCCCCTTCATCACCAGTCTCTAATACCTAGAAAAAAAAATGGTTCAAAAGGCCTGTATTTGGCCCCATAGCCGGTTTGACTCCAACAGGCCACCAACATAAAAAAAAATGAAAAATGAAAAACAAAAGAAAGGCAGTCGGGTAGGGCTATAGCGAGGTAGAAAAGAAGAAAGAAAAAAGAGAGGCCGGTGCAAAGAACGGCACCGACAGCCACCACCAGAGGAGGCCACGCCCAGATCTAGAGCCGACAAAGCCTTCTCCATGTTTACTCCTTCGATTTGTGCTGTGGTTTGAAGAGAACAGAGGGAAATCGTGAACTCCAGGCGTGAACGCCCTGTCGCGATCAGGGAGAAAACCCGATGCATCAGCGGGATTTCCTCTTACTCCAAAAGCTTTGGTCCCGATCCCACTCGGCCATTTTGCCCAATGAGGCAATTCCTCTCCGCAAACTACGGTCATAACAACATTCGAGTTTTCCTCTCCATGACATCTAGTCGTGATTTCCACTTACAGTGCCCGCCAAAACCTCTCAGGTTTATCTCTCACCATTGTCTCAGCTCTCCGAAAATTTCTCTAGAAGCAGCACAAAAAACCTTTCGGCGCTAAGCAGCTCAAAAACTCTCCGGCGCTAAGCAGCTTAGAAGCTCTCCAAAAATTTCTCCAGAAGCAACACAAAACCTCTCCAACGGTAAGCAGCACGAAAGCCCTCCGTCGCTAAGTAGCACGAAAGTTCTCCGAAAATTTCTCGCAACAGCACAAAAGCTCTCAGGGATTTTCCCTCTACGGTTAAAGTACTCCGGGATTTTCCCTTTCACGGCCGCCTAGTTAAAGCTCTCCGAGATTTTTTCTCTAAAGCACCCCGGGATTTTCCATTTAAAGCACTCCAGGATTTTTCCTCTCCAGGATTTTTCCTCTTCGAGATTTTTCCTCTCCGGTTAAAGCACTCCAGTATTTCCCTCTCGTAAATGCCTAGTTGTAGCTCCATTTCGAAAGTTTCTCTAACGACCATTTCGGTGCTCCATCTCTCACTCAGCTGGACTAAGAAGCTCTCCAGCGCTTCAATTCTCAGAAGCACTTTAGCACCCAAATCCACGCCAACATGATCCTCGCCAGCATGATCATCTCCGACGTGGACAGCCTGTCACGAACCCGAACCAAGCAGGTCAATTTAAATAATTAATTATAATTTCTAAAATCTAATCTCCCAAATAATTATAAACAATTAATACTAAGTCCCAAAAATTCGGGTGTGACAAACCAAAATATACTTAACAAAATTAAAATCCTCACAGACCTCATCGAACAACCGTCAGAGCAAAAATAAATACGACTGCTCTACGATCATCGTAAGGGGAGATAATAATCCGAAAAATCATAATCAAACATAACAAATATTATTTATATTTCAACATATAACAATAAGCCTATATAACCTACAATTCCATAATCCAAATGCATCGAATATCAATGCAAACCATAATAAAATGAAACTCACCAACTCGGACGAATATCGTGATCATATGCATACTCTGTCTCGCATCCGAACCTTCTATTCGAAGGGACAAAATGAAAAATGAGCCAATGTCCAAAAAGTATCATATTTAGTCAAAAGGAGTCGATAAATCGGATGAGAGGTCGATGGATGAAAAATCCAATCAAATTTCAAAATAAATCCAAATCGCCGATAAAGCGAATCCAACCGAAATCCAAGATCAAATTTCAAAATTCAATGGTAGTCTCGTACTCAAATCAAATGTCCAAGTCGAAACAAATGTCCAAATTTCTAAAATAGTCGCAAATCGGGACGTATATATATATATATATAAAAATATATATATATAACCAAAACTTGATGGTGATCAAGACGATTCCAAAACCGATGTCGATCAGAGTCCCGGATCAGAGTCCAAGTCAAGTCGAATCCAATGCCCGATCGGCTTGTGATGCGAGGCAAAATCAGATAATAGGATGATCGATAGCATCTTGTGATCACGACACATGACGAATATTCAAAGGTCCGGATCAAAACATATAGTCAAAATCATTTTATGCGAGACATACTGATGCCCAATTATAAACAAAAATCGTGAATCTCAAATCCAGTCAAAAATCCATATCCAAATCAAAGTCGATTCCAATCAATGCAAAAATACAAATTATGCACTAAATCTGGTTCTAATTATTTAAAGATTAATTTGAGGAAAGGTTACACATAATCCCGTAACCTTAGGCCAAAATCCGTATCTTGTGTACCCATAGATAAGGTTGCTCACTATGTTTTGCCACCCGCGACTTTGGGTGTGCATTCCGAGTTTGTCGGATATATTAGGACGTCCGAATATATTTTAAGGTCAGTCAAATCATCCAATGGGAAGGGTCACTACTCGAAGCCTTTCTGCCGGAAAAGGGATTTCCAAATAACAAATAATCTCCCACGGGAGTTGGCGAAGAGTCGATTTCCAAATCAAATGTATCGACCACAAACCGTGGACGTGCATGTGAAAATGCACGGCAATGCTGAAATTTCGTGTATATTTTTGATTATACCGATATAAATATACGGTGGGTCGATAAATTTTTTCGGGCTTTAATAAATGTCTAAAATCAAAAGCCCATATTTAAAACATCAAATTTAGCCATAAACTACACATGCGGTCAAATTAAATAAATCGAAGAGAGAAAATTATATGCGTGTTAGTAAAATTTTCAAACAGTCTGCAAAATACTTCGTATTAAATTAGACCAAAGAGGGGTTTACGAATCTTGCACAATCTCATACTTTACGATCTCCAAAAAAGGATGTCCCAAAACACCCGAACAGCACCATCTCTCTCTGTAGTCCGCGGCCCGCACGCTGACCATCTCTCCTCTCTTTCTCTCTCTTCGTGCGCGTCTCACTGCTTCGCCACCCTGTCGCCGCCGCTGCCGCCTCGAGCGGCCGTCGTCCCGCCGCCACCGGCCTCTCCGCACCACCGGCCCCGGCAAGACGTGGCCAGCGCCACGGCCCGGCACAAGCTCTTCGCGCAACCTCGGCGTCGCTCCGTTCTCTCTCTTGCGCAACCCACGATTTCGCTACGCCGTTTCTCCCATGACCCACCGTCGCTCCACCCACGCCACTAAGAATCGCCGACAACCACCATCGCGGCATCACCTCCGATCGCCGCAGCTTAAAAACGCAGCCAAGCAATGGCCGCCGACCGACCTCCTCGACGGTTTTCTCTTCGCGAAACCACCACCATCGGCCACACCGACCACCACAACGCCATCGAAAACCACCGGCATCAATGCCTCCTCGCCACCACGACGCCATCGCGGCCGCCTCCCTCCTCTCTCTCTTCTTCTTCTCCGCCGCCTTGAAACCCTAACCTCCTCTCTCCTTCCTTTCTCTCTCCCCGATCATCCTTATCCCTTTTTCTTCTTTTCCAATTATATTATATAATAATATTATTATAATATATATATATATATAATATTTATATATATTATATATATATTCCATTTTAATTTTCTTTTATTTCAAAATCCAAATCGATATTCGGACGACAACACGGGCGCACCCGGGCGCCAACCCAACCGATACAAATATCCTCCAAAGATTTTTCAATATTTAATAAATTTTATCACGTCCAATTTGCCCAAAATTATAATTAATATTAAATTAATCCGAACAAAGATCCGGGATATTACACAGCCACTCCGGAAGCGGCTCAAATCCATTCCGGTGTTTTGTTTTACATAAGCCGTCGAGCATTCAGGCGCTGCCTGCCACTCCGGAAGTGGTGCAAATCCACTCCGGAAGATGGTCACTCCGGAAGTTTGAGTACTCTGAAAGTTTGGACGTCGAAGTTTGCTCACTCCGGAGGTTTGAGCACTCCGAAAGTTTGAGCACTCCGAAAGTTCCACTCCGGAAGAAGGTCACTTCGGAAGTTTGAGTACTCTGAAAGTTTGGACATCGAAGTTTGCACACTCCGGACGTTTGAGCACTCCAGAAATTTGCTAACTTTGAAAGTTTGAGCACTCCAAAAGTTTGAGAACTCCGGAAGTTTTGACACTCCGAAATATGGTCACTCCAGAAGTTTTTTCATTCCGGAATTCTCTTCACTGTGAAGTCTCTACCCACCCCGGAGGTTTTTTACTCTGGAGATCATCTCATTTCGAAAGACTACTCAGCTTGGATTCTCAGTGCAGTTCAGATGTGTTGTCACTCTAGAGGTTTCATCTCACTCCAGATTTTATCCACTTCGAAGACTCTTCACTCCGAAATTTCATCTCACTCCGGATTTCAATCATTTCGGAGGTTTCATTCACTCCAAATTTTAGCCACTTTGGAGGTACTCTAGATTTCATCACTCTGGATTTGCCGCCCAGGGAATTCCAATCCGGAATTCTCTTGAGGCCACATCGCCGAACACGGTGAGCACAACAATACATCCCACAATGAGTGACCACACCCAACACAATGGCCTTTGTTGGCAGTTTTCTAGCAGTTTCAACTGCTTCGATTTGTGCCTATCCCAAGATGTTAAGCTGGGGGCTTCGCCCTTCAACTCCCACATAATTCGGCTGTCCAGTATTCGCAGAAAAGCCTGTAGACTTATAACCTCATAACCCAAGTGGCCACGAGTTATAAGGCCTAATGGTGGCCAGGAAATCGATTAAATCATCAAACACTAATGAAAACCAAGAACATGGCACACCATCTACTTTAACATCGACGACGATTTCAAGTCGAATCCAGATAAGTTTTGCATGCATCACACCAGTTGCTTGAATCATGTTTAATTAATAGTATAATCATTTTATCTACTCATACGGGTGACATAGACCACCACCAAATCAAATCAATTCTTATTGACTTGTCAACGAACCTTGGTTCCAAACTAAGTGGCCCAGAGACGGTCGAATTCAAACCTCAATTTCGTTTCCTGTACCGAGCAGGCCTTATGAGGTCGGATTTGGACCTCGGTCCCGTCACCAACGGCCTATGCATGGTCGAACTTTAAAACCTTAGAAGGCTTTTCAGCATAAGTACAGTGACCTCCTCCAAAGGAATGAGCACCATCAGTCAGCAACGGTCAACAATAAACTAGGACCAAACGTATGAATGCCACAACGACCTTTAATAGGACCAAGCGCTGACGGTACATGTGAACAACGGCCTAGGCAAGTAAAAACCCGGTGACAATAGCCTCAAGGCTTAGCCGGCAACCACCCTTTTATCAGCGTTACGACCTCCTCTTGATAGGGGCGAGCGCAACCAATTAGACAAACGTGTAAAAACTCGATAAACATTAACCGGCAACCACCCCTTTTGTCAGTGTTACGACCTCCTCTCGGTAGAGGCGAGCGCGACCAATCAGACGAACGTGTAAAAACTCGACAATAGTGACTGCAAGGTTTAAACAGCAATGGCGTCTTATCCATATAGAGTCCCATCAGAAATATGCCAAGGATTGAAAATTTCGAACCACCCGTCATGGGGGCTAGTTATGTGTTCGGTAAACCAGACCCAAGAAGAAGATTCGCGAACGAAATAAAGACCCAATTAAATTCAGCTCAAAGAGGGCCCAGCGGCTCAATGATTCCGGCCCAAAAAGCGAGCCCATGCACCATGCGCAACTTACCAGTTCGTCTTTATCCATGGAGACGGTTCAACAAGTGGTTATACCAGATAATCCAACTGCCCCACGCCTCTATAAAATCCCTTTTATTCTCGCAAAAAAATAGAGGAAATGGCCAGAACGGCCAGAGAAAAAAAATCCAGAAAAGATGGCCAGAGAAGAGAAAAGAGAGAAAAAAGGGAGAAAAAGGAGGTCGGACATAAGGAGGCCAACCCCCTATCCAAGTACGCCAACCCTCCATCCCAGGAGGCTTTGTCCTCATTCAAGGCAACTCTCCCTCGTCCAAGAAGCTCCTATCCTCCAGTTTATCCAGAAGCCATCTCTCCTCTCCCTCGAGGAGATCTTCCATTTAAGTGACTGGCCACAATCTACAAACTGCGCATCCAAGACACCCCTCTGCGGGTACGTTCCTAAGCCGCCCATCTTCTGCGCACATCTCTAAGCCACCCTTCTACGGCCGCACATCTAAGCCGACCATCAATTGGACACACCCAAACGCTCAATCCACCACACATGCATCTTTTTATACTCATGGAAAGATATCTAATTTAAGCATCGGAGGATTTACGGTAGAAGCAATTCCCGTAATCCTCTGACGTCTTATTTTCAGTTATGTTAAGTAAGTTTCAAGTTCGAGGTTATGGAGACCAGATCCGTATCAGATCATCTCAGTATGAAGATCAGATTCGCGGCACCCTAATCCATAAGACAACCCAATTTCATAGAACGCAATATTATTATTCACATAGTTTCACTCATATTATAAATTATTATGCATGCTCCACAATCCCCATTTTGGTACTTCAAATAAATTATTATAATGAGGATCTTTTGAAGACATCATAGTAAAAACATAGTAGTATAAAAATTAGATAAGGACATTGAAAATAAATATTCACTTTTGTTTGATGTATAAAATATGTATTTTGAGAACGAAATTCTTTAAGGGGGAAAATTATAACACCCCGGTATTTCAATTCGAATTTATTTAATTATCAATTTGATGCAACTTGGATTTAAGATTTTAAGAAGTTTAATCAATGCTAATTTTGTGAATAAATGCGACACTAACTATTAAAATCCCAAATCTACACATCACAACTAAATAGATACGAGATTGAGAGAAAGTTGAAATTTAACTCAAGATTTTCTTCTATTAACTCGAGTCGTTCATCATTCTTCCATAATATTGAAAGAGAATGCAGAAAAGAAATAGTATGAAATTCTTATTATTTCAAGACGGTTTTGGTGAGTACCAAATTTACATGCCTCTCCTCCTCTGTTCCCAACAGGGGATCTTTATATTAGTTTTTCCCAAGGAACGTCTGATCAAATCATTCAGTTTAAAAAATCGATTTTGATCCATTATGACCGGGTACCATGAACAATTCTTCCCACGTGACTTTTAAACTGTAGAGGTTTACTTATTTCCAAACGGCTCTATAACCCAATGGGCTGTCTTCAGTAGGCCTTTCTTTAATGTTAAATCAACCCATATGTTAATGTACCCATCACTAGACCCCCATGTCAGCGGGTTAGAATTTTCAACCGGCGGCATGCTCTTTCTGATGGGACACTCCGGTACGCTTCTTCTAGCATCCTGCTGATTTGGACTTTGAATCGGAAAAAAAACTTCTACTAGCTGATTTGGATTTTTGGGGCCAAACTTCTTTGATAACGGAAAAAATGTCCTTTCCTAGCTGACTCCTTCAGCAGACTTTTGAATCAAAGCCGACATTGTCATCTTAACGGTTGATTGGCTTTATAGTCTTTTCCAGCCGGTTTAGATTGAAATCGGCAAAGCCACTAACCAGTACAGATTGAAATCGGCATTTCTTCTGGTCGATTTAAACTGAAATAGTCTATTTCTTCCATCCAGTTTGAGTTGACATCGACGTTTCTTCTAGCCGATTTGATTTGAAATCGGCTTTGACACCTTCAAATGCCGATTTGGATTTCTTCAGCCAATTTGGACTGAAATCGGCCGTTTTACCAACTGATTTGAATTTGAAATCGGCATTTCTTCTTGCCGATTTGGATTGAAGTCGGGTGTTTTACCAGCCGATTTGAATCTGAAATCGGCATTTCTTCTTGCCGATTTGGATTAAAATCAGCTGTTTGCCAGCCGGTTTGAATTTTGAAATCGACATTTCTTCTTGCCGATTTGGACTGAAATCGGCTATTTTGCCAGCTGGTTTGAATTTGAAATCGGCATTTCTTCTTGCCGATTTGGATTGAAATCATTTAAAGCCTTTGTCAGGTTCCCTCGGAAGATGGGTCAAATCTTAATTACATACCAGCGCAAGTAACCTATCTGGCTCTGCCACTTGCACGTCATTATGACAGGCGTGTCAGCTAGTCATCATTCCTAAGAAACCTGGTAACCGTTCAGAATCGGTGCCAAAATTTGAAAGCAATTATAAATTCGGCGCTCTCCTCTTATTTCTTGTCGTTTCATTTCAAATCCTTCACTTCACTTTTTATTTTCACCATGGCTCCTCGCGTTCAAGTTTCTCGTGTTCAAGCTCTTCGATCGGTTCTTTCATCTACCAACATAGATTCGATTTATACTAAGTTCAAAATTTGTAAAGAAATACCTTTCTTGGTGCCTTCTGAGAGTGATAGGGTTTGCTCTCCTCCTGATGGGTGTATCACTATTTACGAAGCCCATCTCAACAGCGGTCTGCGAATTCCCATTGCCCTAGAATTACGTCAGATTTTTTGTAGAACTTGGAATCCCCATTGCCAGGTTTCATGATAATGCCATCAGGTACCTTTGCAATCTTTGCATCTTTTTCCAACTTCGTGGGCTCTCACTGAATATTACAACCGTAAAAATGCTTTTCAAATTCAGTCAGAATGGAGACTGGATTTCTTTGACACCCCGTGAATTAAATATTGGTGGAGTAATTTACGAGTCAGTTAAAAATTGGAAAGATAGGTTTTTCTTTTTGAAGGCTAGCTTCGATTTGGGTTTTTCTATTGGTTGGGGTAACGTTCCGTCATCTTTTACGAGTAAATTCGAAGATGATGAGGAAAAATTAGTTCGACCATTCACCGATCTAATTCGGAAAAACCTCGATTCGTTTTGTGACAAGGAACACCTTTTTTCTCCCGAAATTTTGACGTTGGCCAAGTGGGAGCCTTGATCTGTGGCCACGGCAGTAAGTAGTCAGACTCCAAGACGTCCTAAGAGGAAAACTCAACAATCGAAAACTAAAGGTCCATCCTCCCGCCGTCGAGTGCTCTTGGCCAGCCCTTCTTCTTCCTCTACTGATACTGGTGTACCAATATCGGAGAGAATGACGAGTATGAGGAAATCAATAGGAGAACCTGCCATTCCCTCAGTTTCTACAACCCGTAGTGTGCAGGCAATTGAGAAGGTGGCAAAACCGACCTCCAGTGTTCAGATTCCGGATAGGAATGTTGGATCAGAATTGTCTATATTTAGTGGGCTCCCAACTCTTTCTGAAATTTCTATTGAGACCAGAATTGAGGAGGCTTCAGGAGCTGTCTTGATTAGTGATTCCACTCAATCGACCTGTCTTCAGGATCGAATTCAAGAAGTTGCTCCTGCTTCTGAGGCACCTTATGAGGATGTTGTCAATCCTTCCATCGGTCCAGCCAAGGTTCAACCTCAATCTGTCATCAACCCACCCCGTTTTGAGAAGGAAATACGTTGTCCAGAAATTTCAACATCCGACCCAATTGATGTTCAAGAGAGAACTCACCCAGATTGGATGAATACTCCTGCCTCTTCTTCTCATCCTAGTCCTGAGGGCCATCCAGATCGCGCGTCTACTCCTACTTCAAGGATGTCTCTGAATGAGGCCGCATTGAATGCGCGTTTTATCCAAGCAAGTTTTAGATAAGGTTCCACTTCTTTGGGGACGGTTTGACTGATATATATATATATATTTTTTGCAGGATGAAAAGCTGGATGAAATTCTCAAAATTGGGATTCATCAACGGAGGCTTTGGATTGGGCATATTCAGCAAGAGGTTCCGAGCTTGTCTCAGAACCGGGTTGATGCAAAAGCGCTAGAAGAAATGAAAAATAAGATGGAGGTGGCTATTGCAGAAGCTCAGCATTATAAGGACCAAATTTTTAATCTTGAATCCAAATTGCAAAAAATTAAAGATGATGTCCAATATTCAAAACTTCACCTGTCGGACCTCCAAGTGAGTTAGCCCATTCGAGTTCTGAACTACTAATCCGATTCAGACCAGAAGAAGTGGGATCGGCTCTAAATGCCAGATTTCAAGGAGGCATTCGTTTGTGTCAGAAGATAGCTTTGTTGATTGATCCCCAATTACAAATTAATTTCTTCGACCAAAGGAACATGGGTGTACAGCGCCGATCTGACTTGAAGGACTTTTCTGATAGAGGCGAATCCTCATCACGTTCTCCTGGAAGCCCCTTGACATAGATGTATTTTATTTTTATTTTTTTTAATGGTTATGCATCAATAGAACTCTTGTATGTATAAATTTTTTACTGTCACGAAAAACTATTTGATGTTTATTTCACCGACCATCGTAGACTGAACGTGTTCGTCCTTATATATTGCTGGATAGCCCCCTAAGGTTTTAGCATATTTGACCCCTTGCATGCCAATTGGAATGGATCCAACACTTGTAATTCGACCGCAAAAAGGATCGCTCGATATAGAACCGAGGTTTCTAATATTTTCAAGACCGCTTATGGGTCCGTAGACAAGTAGTGATTGACCACCTGACTTAGAGGCAGCCTAGGTCGATTAGCAATCATGCAACATTATATAAAGAATCAAACTGGTCAGTTGAGAAATAGTGAAGATCTTTTTATCAATATCGAAATGAGATACGTATCTTAAGGCATGTATGATACCTGTAAGGATCCCAGGTGAGAACTACGAATAGAGCTTCTTTAAATGGATAGCATTCCATGTCTTTGGTACTAATTTACCATTTTGGGTACGAAATTTATAAGCGTCATCCCGGAGAACAGTCGAGACAATAAATGGGCCTTCCCAGTTTAGAGAAAACTTGTTTCTATTAATTATTTTTCCCGTTGCTTCAATACTCCTCAGAACCAGGTCTCCAATGTCAAACTAGCGAGCTTTCACTCTTTTGTTATAATATCAAGCGATTCGTTGTTGGTAAGTTACCATGCAAATTCGGACCGTCTCTCTTGTCTCTTCAAACAAATCAAGTTGCTCCTTGATTTTTTGGGCATTACTGACCAGATCAAAACTGTCGACTCGAAGACTGGCTAACCCGATTTCCACCGGTATGACCACCTCAGTTCCAAAACATAGGCTGAATGGTGTTTCTCATGTAGGCTCTTTCAGTGTCGTACGGTATGACCATAATACTAACGATAGTTCATCTGCCCATGAGCCCCCAGTGTCTTCCAAATTTGTTTTCAATCCATATAGTAGAGTTCGGTTGGTAACCTCTACTTGTCCGTTTGATTGCGGGTAGGCCACTGAGGTATGAACCAGTCGGACGCTCAAATTAGCACAGTGCTGGGTAAAACGTTTTTCAATGAATTGAGTCCCATTGTCAGTAATTCTTGTTTCGGAAATTCCAAATCGGCAGATGATATTGTGCTTGAAGAACTCAATAGCATTGTGCTCAGTTATCCGAGCTAATAGAGCAGCTTCCACCCACTTGGTAAAATAATCAATGCCAACCATAATGAATTTTCTTTGTCCAGTTGTCACAGAAAAATGACCTAATATATCGAACCCCCATTGCGAAAACGCCAAGGAGCTTGTAAAGATTTCATCTCTGTGGGTGGTTGGTGCATTATGTTGCCATGTAATTGGCAGTTCTCGCATTTCTTGACGAATTCCATGGCGTCCCTTTTGATAGTAGGCCAGTAATATCCTTGACGCATTATTTTAAATGCAAGGTTCTTGCCTCCTATATGTGATCCACATATTCCTAAATGTACTTCGTTCAACACATATTCGGCTTCCTCCGGAGTAAGACAACGCAAATACGGGATTGAATATCCCATCCGGTACATTTTTTCATCTATTATGGCATACCATCCGGCCGTTTTCTTTACACGTTTTCTGTATTCCGGACTTTCTGGTAGAGCTCCTTCTCTAAGGTACCTCCAATAAGGAGACATCTAATTTTCACTAACAGAAACTTGTAGAACTTTCTGTTCAGATTCTTCAATATTGGGAGTGGATAGAATTTCAAGCATAACCTTTGAGTATTGCTCAGGATTTTCGGTTGCTGCAGACTTCGCTAGTTGATCGACCTTTCCATTGTCTTCCCTTGAAATATGCACTACCTCTATCTTGTCGAAGTTCTTCATCATATCCCTCACTTTAGCTAGATAACTTGCTAAGGGAGGGCTTATGGTTTAGAAATTCCCCAGGACTTGATTAATAACTAACTCTGAGTCGCTGTAAATAATTATACGTTTTATTGAGCATTCTTTAGCCAACCAAAGTCCGGCGAGCAAGGCTTCATGTTCTATAACATTATTAGTTGCTGGGAATACGAGCCTCAATGAATAGTTTATCTCCGTTCCTTCAGGATCTTCAGGACCACTCCTGCTCCATTGCTGGATTGTGTTGATGATCCATCCACATGCAATAACCAAACCGGTGCCGTTTCAATTCTAGGATCGCCCTCAAGGATATCTTGAATTGGCGTTATAGTTTTAACAATAAAGTTGACCATAGCTTATCCTTTTATGGTCGGTCTTGGTTTAGATTCTATGTCAAATTTGCTTAATTCGATTGCCCATTTTATCAGCCGCCCGGACATATCAGGCTTTTGTAAAATTGACTTCAAGGGCTGATCGGTCAGCAAAATTATTTTATGTGCCTGGAAGTAAGGACGTAGCTTTCTGGCTGAATAGACAAGAGCCAAGGCAATCTTTTCGGCATGCGTGTATCGAATTTGAGCGCCGATTAAGTTCTTGCTTACATAGTAGACCGGTTGTTGTCTGTTCATTTTTTGTCGAATTAAGACCGAACTGAGCGCTACAGACGAAACTGCCAGGTACAAGAACAATTCTTCTCCTGGTTTTGGTGATGCCAATAAGAGAGGACTAGACAAGTATTGTTTTAGTTCCTGGAGAGCCTTTTGGCAATCGAAGGACCAAATAAATCCATTCGTCTTGGTCCCTCTTAAAGTCTTGAAGAAAGGTAAATATCTCTTTGCCGATTTGGATAGGAATCGGGAGAGCGATGCTAATCTTCCAGTGAGCCTTTGAACGTCTTTTACCGTTCGTGGTGGGCTCATATCAATAATTGCCTTTATCTTTTCAGGGTTGGCTTCAATTCCTCGTCTAGAGACTATGAAGGCTAGAAATTTCCGGAGGAAACCCCGAAAAGCGCATTTAGTTAGATTTAATTTCATCTGGTATTTTCGGAGTACCTTAAAAGCTTCGTTAAGATCGTCAATATGATCTCTCGCAACCTTGCTTTTTACAACCATATCATCCACATACACTTCCATATTTCTGCCGATCTGAGCTTCAAACATTTTATTCATGAGTCGTTAGTACGTGGCTTCTAGCATTTTTAGGCCAAATGACATAACTTTGTAGCAGTAAGTTTCTTGGTCAGTTATGAAAAAGGTATGCTCCTCATCTTCCGGACTCATCCTGATTTGGTTGTAGCCTGAGTAAACATCCATAAAACTCAACAATTCATGTCTAAATGTCGAATCTACCAACAAGTCTATTCTGGGTAGCGGGAAACTATCCTTTAGGCACGCTTTGTTTACGTTAGTAAAGTCTACGCACATTCGCCATTTTCCGCTGCTTTTCTTCACCAGAACCACGTTGGAAAGCCAATCTGGATATGAACTTCCCGTATAAAACTGGCGTCCAAAAGCTTTTTTACTTCTTCTCGAATAGTGACAAGTTTTTCTACAGAGTGATTCCTTCGTTTTTGCCTAATCGATTTATGACTGGGATCCAGACCTAACTTGTATACCATCATATCAGTTGAGATCCCTGGCATATCGGTGGGTAACCAAGCAAATAAATTCAAATTTTTTTGAAGAAAAGTTATCAATTGATCATGTTCAAGTTCGGAGAGTGAAGCCCCAATTTGTACGTATTTGTCCGGATTGCTGGTGTCAAGAAGAACCTAATTGGTTGTTTCTCCAGATTGGGCTTGCTGTAATGAAGTTTCAGCCCAGTAATTGAGATCTTCGACTGGTACGTCAGGAACTGCCTGACTGATTTGGTATAGATAACAAGACCGGCCGATTACTTGATCACCTAAGACCTCGTCAATGCCACATGCGGTTAAAACTTTCATCTTTAAATGAGGTATTGATGTTACTGCTCCAAACGCTAATAGGCAGAGTCGGCCTAATATAGCGTTATAAATCGATGGTAAATCGACTAAGAGAAATGAGAGTATACGAGATGCTACTTTGGGGTATGTTCCCAAAGTTATCTCCAATTGAATGATACCTTGTACCTAAATCGGTTTATCGTCTAGCCCACAAAGAGGTCCTTCGGCAGGCCTTAATTGGCCCTTCTTTAATCCCAATTTGAAGAAGGCATTGAGATAAAGTAAATTGCTTGAACTTTCATTATCTATAAAAATCTGTTTCAGTTGGTAGTCCACTTTACCATCTGAAACAAGCATTGATACAGCTAGAAGATCGGAATGTGGACATTGTACATATTCCATGTCATTTTCGCTGAAACTAATAACATTGTCCTTAACCTCAGTTTTTGGCCTTTTAATTTTCATAACATCTTCAAGCCGGTCAGGTTGATATACTTTGGATGATTTGCCCGCGATCATGTTGACCACGCCTGCAGCAACTCGGCTCTTCAGTGATTGTTGTTACCTTTCTTCTGTTTGCTCGGGAGTTTTTTTCAGGATTCTTCAAAAATTTTGTCAGATGTCCTCTCCGGATGAGTTCTTCAATTTCCCTCTGCAAAGTTTGGCAGTCCTCCGTGCTATGTCCCGGAGAGCGATGATAATGACAATACTTGGACTGATCTCCTCCTTCTAGATTTTTGGGCGGCTTCGGCCATTTGAGGAACTTTTTATCTCTTATTTGCATAAGGATATTTATTCGAGAGTCATTCAAGAGGGTTAGGTTCAAGGGTTTGAACTCTTTAGGAACTCCAGGCCCTGTTCTAGGTTGCTTTCTTTCTTGAGAATCCAAACTGTCATTATTTCTCTTCTTTCCATTAGGTGGTCCCCGTTGATTGTGGTCCAATTGCACTGGCTTTTTTGCTTCATTAACTTCCTTCGCCGTAATGTATGCTCGAGTTATAGATTCTGCTTCACGAAAGGTTTGGAAATCGCTGTGTGCCAAATGTTTAAAAAATTCACCCGACTCCAATGTCGATATAAAAGTATTCAATTTTACTTCATCAGTTATTCGTGGGATCCACCGAGCTTCTTTAGTGAATCGAGCCAGGAAATTTTTCAGGCTTTCGGTTGAACCGTGCTTAATTCTGGCAAGATGCCAAGACTGCTTTTCAATTCTTCTGCTGGAAGCGAATTGTATTATAAAACTGTCAGCTAACTCTTCAAACGATCAAATTGAATTTGGTTGTAGTCGGTAGAACCAGATTTGAGCGTCTCCTTTGAGAGTCAAGGGAAAGCATTGGTACATCGTCATTTCATCTAGACCTTGGAAACTCAGGAGGGTTCTAAAGTGATCTAGGTGATCCATAGGATCAGCACTTCCATCGTAAGCATCCAAAGTTGGCATTTTGAATTTATGTGGGAGAGGTCGTGTACGAATTTCCATTATGAAAGGTGACCCACGTAAATCGACAGAGCGTCCTTCGATGCTTCCTCTGAACACATGCTGCCAAATTTTCTCTACTTTTTCCTCCACTTGAGGAGGAGCAGCAGATCTCTTAGCATTAATGTATGTCCTCAACTCCATGGGTGGTATTTCTTGTCGGACAGGATGAACATTTTCACGTGCCGGTTGTACATTACAGGATGCAGCTTCATGCTCAGGTGACCTTTGTCCACTTCGAGAGTATCACGGATTTTGACGATCCGGATTCAGGTTCTGTGAGATGGGGCCTAATCGGCCTTCTAATCGTGACAGGCCTCCCGCATTGCTAGAGGCCACTTGCTCTTGAGCTATCGGTCGGTCCGCTTGTTAGATCGAGTATTTCCTTTTGCGGCCTTTTCTCTTGTTGGTTATAATATGACCGACCGGGATGGAGGTCTGTTTCGTCCAAACTGCGTGCAAAGATTCTGAATTGTTTCTGTCATATTATCCATCCGAGTATTGAATGCTTGCATTAACTCCTTTTTCCGATTTTCTGTTTGAATGAAAGCAGGAGATGGGTTGCTAGCAGAAGTGGCATCTCTCGTAGGGACGTTGGTTCGGGTTCTTGTGTTGACCATTTATTGAAGAATGGGATGGGAAAGTTGGCATTTTGTCGATGGCCCCACGGTGGGCGCCAATGATGCGGCTTGGATTCAGGATTTGAACAAGTTTAATCAATGCTGATTTTGTGAATAAATGCGACACTAACTATTAACATCCCAAATCTACACATCTCAACTAAATAGATACGAGATTAAGAGAAAGTTGAAATTTAACTCAAGATTTTCTTCTATCAACTCGAATCATTCATCATTCTTTCATAATATTGAAAGAGAATGCAGAAAAGAAACAGTATGAAATTCTTATTATTTCAAGACGGTTTTGGGGAGTACCAAATTTACATGCCTCTCCCCTCTTGGTCCCCAACGGGGATCTTTATATTAGTTTTCCCCTAGGAGCATCTGATCAAATCATTTAGTTTAAAAAACCGATTTTGATCCGTTATGATCGATTACCATAAACAGTTCTTCCTACGTGACTTTTAAACTGCAAAGGTTTACTTATTTCCAAACGGTTCTACGACCCAATGGGCCGTCTTGATGGAGCCTTTCTTCCATGTTAAATTAATCCATATGTTCTTTGTCTGATCACAATTTAATGTTGCTATAAATAAGGTTATAAAATTAATAATTAATGATATAATAATTAACATTAATAAACGTTAGTAATGAATAATAACATTAATAATAATAATAAATAATAACATAATAATAAATAAATTAATAATATCATATTAATAACAAATAATAATAACAATATAATAATATTGATATTAATTATGATACTCTCTCTCTCTCTCCCGGCTTTTCAACCTTCTTCCTCCACCATCCCTCTTCCTTTCCCCCTCATTCTTCTTCGTTTCCAGCCGTTCCTTCCTCCTTGTCAATTTTTCTCCTTGTCTTCGAAACACTTCCGCCAGATTCAGCCGTTCAGCTCTTTATCTACCAAGTCTAAATACATTTTGCTCGCAATTTTATTTCATCTCATTTAATAGGTTGGCCATCGTTGTGGATAATAAATAGAGATACGTGGAAATGGTAAGGGTTCGAGACTATCAAATTGTGGTGGCCGTCATTGTTCTGAGCCGGAGGGAGTGGCTCTATCAGCCCGGACAAAAGCCTCACTTGTCGCACCCGGATAAAAGCCCACAGAAATCAATCTAGTCTCCTATTAATCTCTAGAGTCCCAACAAAATTATAATATATATTTAACATCATTCTTTCAGTCAAATATTTAAGAACTTTTACATGTTGACCCCGCCAAAAACACACGCACATATATGAATGTTATATACATATGCGCACACAGCCGGCATACACACACACCCACATACATTTTATACATACATCATCCGTTTGAAACACCACGTACTATTATATACGTATAAACTATTTTATATACATAAATACACCTATATTTATATTTACATGCACCGAGTACAGACGCGTATGTATACAATTACACCCTTACGTATATATACTCATACATATCCCCAGGACACCGCACCTTCTATTCACACACCCAGTTCCTAAATCCAATCCTCACCGCGCTAATAGCCGAAATCCGAACAGAGTATGCAACTCTGTTTCCCGATTTCGTTTTGTAGCGATTTCCACAGAAATATCGACATGCATCACGAATTTAACATCATCGGGGAGGAATAATACGATTAATTTAGAGAGATGAGGACATATTGGTTGTAAAATAACAGAAGATTTACTTGCAAAAATAATAGAAATTTTACTTACAACATAGGAATAATACTCGCCTGGTTCAACGATGAACAGTGGAGGCAGCTCCGAACAGCGACGGTGGACAACGGCGACGGCGACGGCGACAGAAACTTTCTCTTTGGAGACGGTAGGCGACAGCAACGACAACGTTGGCATTATCTACTCTCTTTCTCTACTACTCCGGTTTCCTTGTTTCCATCGGTGATTTGCAACGGTAGCGGCTAGGAACAATGGCGATGGCATCAACAGCCAACGGCGAACGACGGCTACACTCGGAGGTTTGCGACGGCGACTTCGACTGCAGTCTCGAACGACCGTCCCCATTTTCGCCCATCTCTATTTATAACTCACAACAACGGCCTACCGATTAAATGAGAGGAAATGGAATCGCCAGCAAAACGTATTCAGTTATGTCAGATGAAAAGTGAATCGTCTGAGTGACGGCGGCATTTCGAGGAGGAAGAAGAAGACGAGAAACGGACGACGGATACAGAACGGTCGAAAGAAAGCGTAACGGAAGAGGAAATGAGAGTTAAATGAGAACAAAAAGGAGAATAGAAGAGGCGGAAGGAGAGAGAAACATCGGCCGGAAAATGAATAAGAAAGGGGAAACCCCAAAGAGCAGAGACGGTGACAGCAGGACAGAGACGGAGAAGTTTACTTTTGGGGAGAGACAGAGGAGCGCCACCAACGTTAATAATAATATTATTATATTTACTATTACGATTATATTTATTATTATAATATTACTATTATTAATACGTCGTTATTACTATTTTTATTAATATTTTTATCATTTATTATTAGTAATTATTATTTTATTATTTAATAATATTAAATATATAATTTAATATACCTAAATTAAAATTCAGAATATTACAATATAAGTAAACTTATAAATCAAGAGAACCATAATAATTCTCGATTAAATAGGGCAGGGGGAGTTGAGTGATGTGTGGGGTTCCCATCAAAAATCTGACTTAAAGAATATTAGACTGGAACCTCTACTCCACTTTAGAAGACACGGTCAAGTGGAAGCTAGAATGTGGTCATATTCTCACATGCAAAAAATAATTAAATTAAAAAAACACGCAAGCTAGAATCGGTCTATATATGTTCACAGGAGCCTAGCGGACTTGAAAATCATAATTAATTTTTAAAAAATAGGATTATATTATTTTTGTTAGGATCGTTTGATTAAATAAATTTAATTATTAAAATTTAAATATTAAATATTTAAATAGTTATTTTTGTTAATATTTTAAATAATAGATCTAATATTTAATATGTATTAATATTATAATAAAAAATTACTATATTTAGTTTTTTTTTTTTTTTGAATCTTGTTTATTTTTTTAAGTTGATAAAATCCTCATTTTGGGCGTACCTACCAAACACACCAGAGAAAAAAAATTATTGAAAAAAATCCTTTTCCTTAATTAATTTATAAAATTATATTTAATATAGCTTGGCAATTTAAAATTAAGATAACAAAATACATTTTTAAATATTATTTTTTATAATTATGGTTGTAGCTTATTAATTTAGATAAATAAAATCTAATTTTAAAAAAATTGAGAAAATTATATAATTGGATGGCATAAAATATATTTCCGAAGGACGCGAAGTTCCCATTTGAAGGACGCGAAGTTCCTGTTAAGGACTGACGAGCCCTTGTGTGGGGTTTCATTTATCAGCCCGTTAGCTCTTATGGGGTTAACCCTTTCGCACGCATTAGGGCCCCCACCCTCCCTTCGATAACGACTTTTGCCGTCCACGAAGGACAACAGATGCACAGAGACCACATGCAATTCATAATTGTATTGTTTTTAAAATTTTTTTTTATAAAAAAAAAGAGTTCTCATCAATAATATTTATTTTAAGGTGAATTAATATTTGAGAGAAAAATATTTTGAGATTTTTCCATAATATCTTATTTAAGTAATTTTATCCCTTTATTTGGGCATTTAAAAAGTTATTTTAGGTAATTTATTGTGGCCTGTTTTAATTTTATTATTCAACTTATATAACTAAATTATAATTTATCTCTTTAACTATTATTATGGGTGTTGCGTTCTGAATTTGGGGGATCTAGTGCAACACAAGTGTTTGGATATGTAGGATGTGGAGGAGAAGAGATTAAAATCGAATTTTACGTAGAAAACCTCCTCTTGAATGGGGAGAAAAAATCACGATGTTCTGGGCCTTTAAAAATGTTTCACTATTGGGTGAAAGTCTTACAAAGTCAAGCTTTTTGGTGGATTCATTCATTGTCTCTTGTTTTGTATTTCTCTACTTAGAAAGTTCTTTTGTTGGGAAGCTTTACCGCCCTTTTGTTTCTTCTTGTTAGGAAGAGAGGAAGAAGGAGTCAATAGAGAGTCTTGAGGCATGAGCCTCTGTTGGGTATTTATAGGATAAATTGAGCCGTTGGGAAGAAAACACGTGGCAGCCGGCGGGTGCCCAAGAGGCTATCTACTGTCGCATTGGTCACGTCCAATGCTGCTGGCGTATACAGATTAACACGCTGATGCACCGATGGCACCACTGTTTGGTAGGGCTGAAAGCGTGTTAGACATGTAGGCTAGCGTCAATCTTGATTGTGGGCAATCTTACTATGTGGAGCGGCGTCGGTAGTGGTTGCAAGTTCATTGAAAATCGGCGAAGTTGCTTAGTTGGCGCTATCGGCCGTGTATGAGATAATCATTGTCCTTGCGTTGTATGCTTTGTTTTTTTGTGAGTTCGCGGACTTGTTGGAAAAGCAGGCTTCTCGGATCTAACCTGCCTTTTTTGGAGGATCTTTGATTTTTATGGAGGGTCATCGGTCTCTTCTCACTTCTCGAACTAATCTAAAGGCCTAATGAAACTTTTGGGTTCTTGGACTTCTTCTTCCTCGGTCCTCGTGCTTGAATGTCGTCTGCTTGTTCGCGATATCCTTGAGCTCATTTTGGTTAAAGGATTTCTCGGACGCTTTGTCGTGACATTTGGGCTTTTGGGACACTAATCTGTTTTGTTTTTCGGCCTCTAGCGTAAGGAGCTGGGTCTGGGTTTTGGGTCTCTTGTTGTCCAACCCTCTTGGTCAGACGACATATTTCAATTTTTACTTGGGCATTTCTTTTAAAGTATATTTTATAGGTAATTATATATTGGGGCCGATAATGAGAAATAGATGATAATTAAAAAACAACATACTTAAAAAATTATTTGGATAAATGTTCACATTATGACTATAATTACTGTTTTTAAACAAGAATTTTAAGAAGTGATAATAATAATATTAGAATTGTCTCTACATTATGTCAATAGTTATTGTATAAATTTAAGAGAATTTTATCAAGTATTTATATCAAAATGGTCTAATTAATCACATCAATTTATATTGTAAAAAAACTTAAGTTAAATTAATTACATTCAGAGTTGTGTAGTAAAACAAATTTAAAATGCGTAAAAATTAAAAAAATAAATATTAGTTTTAAATCTTTTTATATTTCACCTGGAATAAAAACAAAATAATGTAGCAGATAAAACTAAAAAATAATTATATATATATATATATATATAATTATATTCTAAAATTGTAAAGAAAAATGGCATGTCTCTTTCAGGGATAGCATTAGGTGAGTTGGCCACTTGGTTCATTCGGTGTCCAGATCCTATCACGGTCACTGCGGGAGGATAATCATACCCCCAAAAAGCAGGTTTTGTTATGACGCTAATAAATATTAAATTTTATTCTATTTTAATAGTTAAAGTTTATTTTTTTATCAATATAATATTATATAATGTGGTGTTAATTTTTGTTTTGTTATTTTCAAATAAGTTTAATCACTGAAAAATTGAAAAAAAAACTTTAATATTTAATTATACTGTAGTAAAATATCAAGGGGGAAAAATGCCTGTTGATAGCTTTTAAAGAAGGAGTGGGAAGACAATAACTACTTCATTAATTCCCGTGGCTGCCTCTACATGTAGCCGTTGTGCTATTTTCATCGAGGCCAACAGCCTATACCTGTTGCCTTTTGAATGCGATTGAAACAATTCTTAATAATATAAATTATTTTTTATAAATATAAAAGAAATTCATATTTATTCATATATCAATTATAGTACGTGCATATAATAACCAATAAGTAACTTATAATTAGTTTGACAGCCAATTAAATGTAAAACTCTCCCAATCAATCCAATAAAAATCCTGTTTTGTCCGTTCCAATCTTCTAAATATACTTAATGACAACCCCATTACTTATAATCATTTGATTTTAATTAAATAATTTATTATTATTTTTTTAAAAAAGATAATTAATTTTATTTTAAATCTCACTATTTTAAAATTTCAAGTGTTTAATATCTAATAAACAATGACGATCAAAAGGGTTGAGATCTTGAATTTATTTAAACCTTTCTACGCTTCTCTTTCACAAATATTAATCCTCTTCAACACAAAAATTAAAAAAAATAATTAAACATTTTATCAATAATATTACGTGATTATTTTTAAAATATTTATTTTATTATAATATTTTATCTATTTAAATATTTTTATACGTGCCAACTCATATTATTAGACATTATAAACTAAGCTATATTCTTAAATGTTATTCATATTCAATAATATAATTCAACAATAATGTACCGAATTCAATCAAAACCTTGAGGTTAAGCATGCTTAACCCTGGTATTGTATCATTTTTTCTTTAATCATGTTCATGACAAAGTCCTTGTCTTCTCGTTGAGCTAATCTTCACATACTCAATGCTTTTGGGTATTAGAACTTCCTACAAAATACTTGGTCTATTTTTTAATATTAATCATTTGATTATATTATTTTGTTATTTATCAGCTATTTCTTATAAAATGTTGGGTTAGTTTTTTGGGGATTTGATGACTTGACTTTGCTGTACAAAACTTTTATTTATATTTTATAGAATTATCAAATAGAAAAAACAGTAATCATTGATAATCGTTCACCAACCAGCTCCTTCATACTCGGAGTAATAATATGCTTTACATAGATAATAGTAAACGACAAGAAAAAGAAAACTGCGTTATATATATCAGCTAATTAAGCAATAAGCTTAATTAAACATTAATTATCGTACCGCTTATATTTTTTCTGTGCTGCTCCTTGATCCACTAATTTCTCTCAATATTTAACTCCACCAGCCACGTAATAAACACTTGTACTATCTTGTCTCTTACGTAATATCTTAATTAACTCATCTTAATGTTGCTAATATCGTATTAGAGATATATTATATGTGATTAAACTAATAATTAAATGTGTTTCATCAAATTAGAAACGGCTTTAATTGAATCTTTGGACTCGACCATGATCTCCGAAGCGGACCACAGACGCTCAGCCTCGCCCGCGTTGGATCCCAATTTCGACGTCGGAGCTTCGTTGCAATCTGCAAAGTATTTCCCTGTGGTTTTTTCCAGTCTCGAATGCGTTGCCACGTAGCATGTTGTCGCTGCCGCCTGCAATTTATCCCAGAATAAATTATAAATAATTTATAAATTTATATATTTTTTTCTAGATTATTTCTTTATTTCTTTTAACTACACCATCTGTAATTACATACATACATACATATAATAGAGCTCTACCTGCGGTATAGTCTTCAAGAGCTTCGAAGCCAAGAAGAAAGCCAGATCTGCATGTTTCGGTTAAAGACTTTAATTAAATATCATTACGTAATGAAAAAAATTAAGCTGCTTAGTTAATCAATGTTTAGTTTTGACAGAGTCTAATTTCCTAGGGCATTGTAGTGCTTTCACGCTTGTTATAATCTTTACAGATCCTGAAATAACATGCACAATCTCAGTAAATGGGCTTCCATAATTTTATATGGCGTATATATATAATATGTGTTGCACAAATGTTGAAGGGATAGAATTATTTTAAATGCTTCACCAAACTAATTTCATTTAATTTGGAAATTTTAATTAATTAGCTTCTAATTAAAGTAGAGCAATTAATACCTGTGATAGTGCCTTCTCTATCTCTGGTGAGTCTGGTTCTTACAATTCCAGGATGGACGCAGTTCACCGTCACGTTTGCCCCCATTTGCTGTTTTTTTTTTTTTTTTTTTTTACGTTTAAGGACAAGATTAATTAAATTAGCGTGCAAATAAAAAAACATTAATTCTTTTTATTTTTCTAACAAAATACAATAATTAATATCAATGGTAATAGAGGAAAGGAAAATAAACCAATTTACATTGAGCCTGCGAGCGAGTTCTTTCGTGTGCAGGACATTAGCGAGCTTGGAGAGAGCATATGCACGTGTCGCGTCGTACTGGCTGCACGAAGAGAAGGAGAGAGAGAGAGAAAACGGTGAAAAGTATTGATGGAGTCAGAGTTTAGGAAGGTCAAAGCCTTTTTCCCTGCACACATCTTCACAATTATTGTTTTCACAGACCTTCCATTTGTGGTTATGAGGGTGAGGTAACGGAACGAGTCGCCGGTGAACCAGGTGTGTATGTTCGACGACACGTTAACTATTCTTCCTTGTATGCCGGTACTTGCCGCTGTATCTATCATCCTCTTTAGCAACAGCTTCGTCAACAGGAAATGACCTGAAAAATTATCACGGCAACCGAGTTGACATGCTGTATTTTCAATCACCGGTATAAATTTAAAATTTGAAGCTGAAGCAGACGGGCAAAAACACACACACACTCTGTCTCTATCTCCCTCTATGTATCTATCTGACCTAAATAATTAGTGGCAAAGGTCATTTCAATTCCGTCTTCAGAGATAGCATGCTCATACGAGAATCTTCCGGCGTTGTTTCTGCAACAAACAGATCAGAGAGAAATTCAGATGAGAGAGAGGGGGGGAGAGTAAAAAGGCAGTTTTAATCCAATCAGCAGAGAAGGTTAATTACATGAGGAGATTGAGAGGCAAATCGAGAGATTCAAACTCTCTAACGAAATTCCGAACGGAGCTAAGAGAGCTAAGATCGAGTGCCATGACAACCACCTCCACCGCCGGGCACTCCGTTTGAATACGCGCCTTCGTTTCCTCCGCCGCCTTGAAGCTCCGTGCCGGAAGCACCAGCCTAGCCCCGCGCTTCGCCAGCACCCGAGCCGTTTCCGCTCCGATGCCAGACGTAGCGCCTTTCTCAACCGCCCGTTCAACACAGCCACGTAAGATGAACGCTTTAAGTATTGACTAATCATGATCATTAACTTAATAAACTATTCTCTAATCATGATAAGCGTCTTAATTTCTACCTGTGATGATGGCTGTGATGGAGTGGATGTTCGTACAACTCTCGGTCACTTGCTCCGCGGTCGACTTGGAGCCGTAGCCGCTGGGCCCTACTGCGCCGATCAGGTATTTTATAGTTTCCAACATTTCTTCTCCGTTTTCTTTCCTCTCCTACTACTTAGAAGATGAATATACAGTGCTTCGTTTAATTCGTGTTTGCCTCCTTCAACTACTGCCTTGTTCACTGTAACTGACTGAGGGAAAAAGTAGAGAATGAGTACCTATATGCGCTTTGCAGTGGTTGATAGGGAAGTAAGAGAAAAGACTCTCTTGGAGAATCGGGTAAGACGATTAGGCCTTGTCAGAGGTTTGCAGACTCGGCCGCTTATGCATTTACTTTTAAGATCAGAGGGAACAGAGGAGAAGAGACGGTGAGGGTAAGAGAGAGAAAATGGTGGTATGGCCAATAAACAAGGGGAAAGGTGTGGCTTGAGATTTTATAATGGACGAGGGAATCAACCAGGAACCACAGAGAGAGAGAGAGAGAGAGAGAGAGGGGATTTCATATTTGTCATTGATTGATGAAGATAAAATGGTTTCCATGATTGGGATTATATGATTGTTTAGTGATTGAGATTTGATAATTGTTTAGTTGATATGATTAATCAAAGTAATGCATATAGTCAAATTGTACCTATTTTAAACGATGAGCCTAGGCTATCGGTAATATTATTTTAGCTTTAATCTTATATTAATTCAGATATTATAAATTATTATTGATTAAAATTATAAAGTTATTTTTAATTATTTTAAAAATATTTTTAAATAATATTTTTATCTGTCTATATTAATAAATTAATAATAAATAATTAAATGAATATTATATATAGTCTAAATATATTTAAAAAATATTTTTATTATATTTTTAGTTAATATTATAAAAAAATCTTTTTATGTAGTAAAAAGGTATATTATCATTATTAAAATTTAATATAAAAAGTACGGAGCACCTTTTATAGTTATTTTAAAAGAAAAATATCTCGTTTGTCCATGTGCATGACAACTGATAAATGTGAGGCTGTCGTGAATGTGAAAATACTTGGATACTTTTTATTCGAATTTGGAATACGTTTACTTTCTTCTGAACATACTCAATATATTTATTTATTTTTTACTTTTTATATGTAAAAAATTTAATAGATAAAATTTAAAAATTAAAAATTAACCATATAGTTGTTTTATTATTTTTTTACTATTTACTTAAGTATTTAATAGATATTAATAGTATAAAAATAAGTCTATAAAATATTATGTATAATTTATTTATATCTTATTTTTATTTAATCTTAGAGATTAAAGATATATTAAAATTATAAATAGTATTTTTATAAAATTTTAATGATAAAAATTTAAAATATATAAATATATATATTTTTAAGAGATGTGTCGCCCTCAAAATCACTTTTCATGGTACCACTCTTTCCAATTATTTCCCAATACAGATAAAAACCAGTTACATCCTAGCAATGCTCACACTCTCTCTATCTTCCCTACTCCAAAGACGCATCAAATTTATTTATATCTTATTTTTATTTAATCTTAGAGATTAAAGATATATTAAAATTATAAATAGTATTTTTATAAAATTTTAATGACTAAAATATATAAATATATATTTTTAAGAAATGTGTCGCCCTCAAAATCACTTTTCATGGTACCACTCTTTCCAATTATTTCCCAATACAGATAAAAACCAGTAGAGCAATGCTCCGCGCTTCCCTACTGTAAATTTTGAAAATGACTAAATATATGTAGTTTTATTTATGCGTTGTCAATATATTATCTTAATCGAAGATCTGGTTAGATGAACACAAATCTAATTTTTATATTAGAAATATAAATAAATAATTAAATATATATATTATTTTGGTAGTTTAAACTAAAGTTTTAAATTTAAGAGCTATTTCAGTATAAAATAAAAGCATAAGACAAAATGGGAAAATTTTGGTGTTGTCTTTTTCTTTTGCTTTCACACGAGGAATTTTTTAATACGGACTCATATACGTATAAAGGGTCAAATATAAAAGCTATGGGAAATTCTACCCTAAACACGACGACAAATAAAGGCAAGCAATTATTGTACACTAATAGTTGGGTTGTCAATTATAGAGATAATATGGCAACTAAATTTTCCTATTTGAAAAGTTTAGGATGATTTTGTTTTAAGTAACGTGATATTTGTTCATCAATTGTAAGATAGATAATTAAATATTAAATAATTAAGTATAATTTTTATTTTAAAAAGGTATCTGTGATGCCAATTTTTCTAATTTTTATTATTTAATATATAGAGTAAAATTTAAATATATCAGTATTATAACAAAAAGCGGTAAACTAGTTTGTTGGAGAACTTCGGACGAATAATTAAATGCATATTATTAATCAAGATTGTATGGTAAGTAATAATGCAAAAGTTTAAGAATATTTTTGATACGTCTGAAGATCTTAATTGTTGTACGGATAAGAAGATTTGAATTTTATCCGTCGAGTGTCAAATGTGTTCGGTCTTTGTATATATTTAATCTGAATTTTGTGTAATTATAAAATAATGTTAAAGGATTAACGAGATTCATTCCCCGATATATCCTTCAATGCTTAAATTAATATTTTTTGAAATACAAGAAAATATAGATGATATAAAATATATATGTTTTTATTTGAGGATTTGCGCTCTTATAGAGGTGTCTTAAATTGATAAAGAAAGTGTATTCTTGATATCTTCAAGTTATTTCTCTGTCTAAGAAATGATCGATCTCATTTTCTATTAGAAAAAACAGATTTTTATAAAAATTGGGTGACGGTTGATTCCTTTTATTAACCATTTAAGAAACTATTGAATGGATAAATTTTATCTAAATGATAATTTTAACTAACGTTCGATATTGTTACGAGGTGATAATAGAAAACCGCTCTGGTTATTAAATTGGTTTTGACTTTGATCACAAGATTGAACTGCCTAAAGCTATCGGCCACATTCACTGAAATGAGCCGAGTAGATGGTTTAGACCGCTGAAACTCACCCTCTGGCTTAGAATTGTTTTGGGTCAATATCATTAGGTCATCAGATACAATACTCATCAATTTTAAAAAGGGTTAAAGCCTACCATTTGTAGATATTGTTTCAAATTAATCAAGTTAATATATAACTTCTGTTCATAAGCAAAGGCTTCCTTTTAGAAATTCATTTTAAAAATGAAATAGTAAAAAATAAGACTAATAACCTAAACCCGTTGAATACTTGGAAATATAAATGGATCCGAATTCATAATATGAGAGGATCCTATTATTAGTCTAAATAAATCGTCAAATTGGAATCGCACGTGAGGCCTGTAAGTTTTGGCAGATCAATTCTGCGGCCTCGGGATTATGTCATTTTTTGGTCAATCATTCCTCTCGTTCAAACCTTTGCTCTCTCTATCCTTTTGAAGCTCCTTTTGTCTTCCCCTCCTCGTTCGCAGTAGCACATTTGATTATATATATATATATAATAATAAACATTATAATCATAATAACACACGCCAAACAAACCATTTTATATATATATATATATCTAAAAAATTAGTTTAATTTAAAGTCTTTAGTGGTTCATATTTAAAGGTAATTTAAAATTTTAAATTATTATTTTACATACTACAATCAAAAATTAGAGTCAAATAAAACTCTGAATAAATTTTTAAAATTTTATTCGATACTTAATTTAATAAAATATTTTAATATAATAACTAAAATAAGTATAAAATATTATTATAGTTAGAGAGAAAATTTAACAAGGTTGTGATAAGTTTAAATTTTATAATCATTTGGACGATAAAAGAGTATTACCATTTGTACCCTTTGTCATTTTGAGACCTATCTAAATCAATATTGGTGAGGCAACGGCTGAGCTAGCTGTTGGCAAAGTGACGACTTGTTGACTAGCAGTAGTGTTTCCATCCGAGAGGGGTGTAGGTGGATGGTGAGGGCAAATGTTCCTTGTGTGGAGCTGGGCACCGGTGTGTGTCTACGCAAAGACCAGGGGAACATCATCTTATTGTATTTTTGGTTACTCCATTGTAAATAACTAAACAAATGAAAAATTATCAAAAATTTATATGAGGCTCGTGCAACGATCAGAGTTTTCATGCATGCGGCGAAGGCTGGGGACAATATCAAGTCGAGCGCTAGAGGGTGCTTGAGTGAAACTCGAGTGCCAATTTTAGATTGATGGAGGATTGTTGGTACTCGTCTCATACTTAAGCGGTATAGAGATGTGAATTGTAGATTTGGTGCGCTCACTCTGCGCTCGTCGAACACTCGAGCGAAAAATCTAGGACCGGTGTATTCAATCCGTACTCATCGGGCACTCAAGCACCAGCATGCGGTATAAAACACGACTCACGTGTTTTAGAATTACGATTTTGAAATCTTTCTTCACAAGGCGTACCATACATAGAGAGAGGAGAGAAGAAAAGAAAGAGGAAGAGGTTTGACATCCGATTAAGATTTGATTTGAGCTCTGTTATTTAATAATATCGGGTATGCCATTTTGGAGATGATTCTAGAAATGTATTTTCATTTTGTTACACCTTTTTTGGTTATATTTCTTTTGTGTATTGTCGAATGTGTTAAGTGGGTGTTATATTCAACTATTATTTATTCGAGTTCGAAATAAAGGAATTTCAGACGAGATTTTTATTACTGGTACTATTTATAGTGAATTTATTTGGAGTTTGTTTTGTAATTTTTTTTCTTTTATTGAAAAGTATTTTTTACGTTAAAAATTATTTCACATTATTTATTTTTTGTGGTCAAAATTTGGTTGCTGATGGTTGACGGAGAGTTCAGATTTATTTACTTCACTGGGTTGGGTGTATTTGGGTGTCGAATTTCCAACACATCAGATACAAAAGTGAGAGCTCTATCCCAGGCGGGTGGTTGGGATCGACGGGTGCCACCCGATGGCTATGGCATGACAACTGGGGGAGTGACGATCGATGCATGCAGGTGACAACTGGGGGAGGGCATCCAGTGCTGGTATGGCAGCTACAAAGAGCGGGAGCCATGGTTGGCGCTAGCATGGCTGGCAACTGGTACGAAGAAGCTGGGTGCCGGAAGGTGGAAGGTAATGTTAGGGGGGTGAGAGGACTTGAGAGCTGGACAACAGTAACCGCGGGGCTAGAGTGGGGAGGCACCAGTGACGTCTAGCTAAGGAGGCGACGGCAGCTGGGCGGGGCACAGCCGACCTGGGCGCAAGCGGCCTTTCTTTCTCTCCATCCCTAAGTTTGGCCCCCTTGTGGCCTTTGCCCTTATTAATTAATTATGAAAGTACTCCCCAGTAACAGCTGGCTGGGGAGTACTTTCATTGTTTTAAAGTTGGTTTATTATAAATCTAAAAATTAACCAACATGGATCCTATCCTTGGATGATAAATCTAGTGATTCAAGGCTTAGCAGTGCCGCTACTGTTCGGGAGATGGTGCTATATCGTTTAAAGAAGATACAGTCCATCTATCTCTATTTTTCACTGTTCGTGTCCGTGTCTCTTTTATTTTTTATCATTTTATAAAAAATTAAAGATTGATTTTTCAAAAAAAATAAAATATAGTTTTTTTTAAAAAAATTTTAATATTAATATTTATTGAACATTTATTTTAATATTAAATAACTAAAAAATTATTTTAAATTTTTAAAATTTTAAATCTTATTAGTTAAATGTTTTTTTTTTTTAAAAAATTTCTAGTTAATAGATAGATAAGGGGCTGAGAATTTCAATAAAATGTCCAGAAAATGTGAATTAGTGAAACTATTTGGAAGAGAAATATTTACATAATAATTTTTAATACGTTATGAATATTTTTAGATAATTTAACAATTTTCTATTATATAAATATAACTAAATAAATAAATATTAAATTATTTAAAATATTTTTAAAATAGTTAAATAATGTACTGAATTGTGACCACAAAGCGGTTATCTTTTCCTTCATTATATTTAATGACAAAAAAAAAAAAGGTGACTTTGTATTAATAAAGAAAACGTGTGTCCTATCAAGATAAAAGGAAGTCGCTAAACTGCAGCTTTTTGGAGCACTAGGCACCGTGCCCCGTGTCCCATGCGTGGACCGCGTGACATCATATTCCATCTCTCCACTTCCACATGTTTCTTAATTAAAGGGAGATGCTGTAATATACGATTCCTAGTAATCTTATTTTATTAATATTATTAATTATTTAAAAATATTTAATTTTTTAAAAATATTAATACATATTTAAATTTTTAATTATTATCTAAATATATTAAATTGGTCTTCTAAACTACTTAATTAAGTTCTATATATCATAATAATTAATAAAATTAAAAAAATAAGATTCATTCTCTATTATATTTTTTAATACTCATATAAAAAAGATTTTTATATGAATAAAAGATTATAAATGATTAAGAATGAGTAAAATATAAAAAAATTAAATTATTAATATTAAAAAATTGACTCCATAATTATAAGAGGGACATAAAGTGTGCTAGGCTAGAATTTAGTTCTTGCATCTTTGCATTTTTATGGATCTCTTCCTCCCTATATTTATCGAGAACAATGGATGTATTTATAGTCTCACTATTAATCAATATGTTAATGTAAAATTAATGTGGCTATTAGATTAAGGTGTTACAATAGTCGGAGACACGATCATTGTTCAAGTTCTATAATCGCTCAGTATTAGTGTCTGTCATTTAGTAATTGTAATTATATATTTAATATAGTCTCTTATATCTAAGTTTGTATAACCATTCGTTAGATTTTAATATAAGATTTAATTTTTTATTGAACCATTAATTATCTCGATCTTTAATTTTTTTATCTATTTGACTATTTGATCATTTCATGGATCGGGAGTCTGAATAGGTTTCAAATTTTCTTTTATTTTGGATAAAATAACTCGATTATCTTATATTTTGTCGCCAGCTTATAATTTGTAAATCATGCATCTCACCAAATTGGATCGATTTTATTTTAGACCATATTTAACAAATATTTATATATATTAGAAATTATTAAAAATTAAAAAATATAACTATTTTAAATAATTTATTTATAAATAAAATAATTATATATTTAAAATATATTAGATTTTGTTTTTCGTTCTTATAGCCCATTTGACATGATGAATAATATGTTTAATACACCTTTTGAAAAGATGCTCAAAAATTCTAAATTAAATATATTGTATTTTTAAAAAAAAATTGATTGAGTTATTCTAAATATTTTAATTAATTTAATTAATAATAGTTCTATAGGTATATATATTTTTAACATCAAAAGCAAAAGACCCCCTAAAACCTGTTGTGTGAGAAGTAGATGTGTTCACCGCTAAAGCATTTACATTAAAATTGGCTACATTAAAACAGGCTTATCTTTTCCACGTACCAATATTAGTCAAACATTAATAAAATATATTTAAAATAGTAAATTTAATTATATTAAAATTATTATTTTTAATAAAGATAAAAATAATAAAAGGAATTAAATTAAAATAAAAAGTATATATTTTTAATGATTTTAATATAATTAAATATACAAATAATATTTTCCTTTTACAAACCCCACAAAACGGCCCGCGTCAGCGTCGTATCAATAATCCGCCACTGAATTCCATATATTTTTATTTCAGTGTCAGCTTTCCCCAATTTCACTCGTCTAAAAGCTGAATAACAAGGGGCGTATTCCTCAAAGAACTAAGGGGCCCGTTAAATAGGGATGACCAAATAGTCATCATTTTATATTTTTAAAAATATATATAAAATAACTTTTTAATGTTTTTTAAATTTTTGAAATTATTTACATATTTATACTAAAAAAAATATCAAAATCTTAAATAATATAATTTATTTTTTATTTTTTAAAAAATATAAAATAAAAACCGTTAAATATTTAATCTAACGGTCCACATCTATAGAGGAAGGGCTCACCGTCACCTTCTTCTCATCTTCCACGTGCCTGGCATCTTTTCTCTTTCGTATAAATTTCGAACTTTACTTCAATCTTTACCTAACAGGAAATAATTAATTGTAATGATATGAATATTATTATTAAATAAAAAAATATATAATCAATAATTAAAGTATTGTTGTGATCTTAAATATATCATGCCGACGGTTTGCGTACCACGACAACTGCTATTATTGAATTTGTTACATAATTAATGCCCATTGCTTTCATTGAAGATATTGAGATCATATCACGTAATCCTTGACATAATTAAAAAAAATGTAAAGGCCCCGGCTGTGAAATTGGCCATAATCAAACCATGTCTATTGAATTTGTTAGATGGATAGATTGTCTTCTTATAGATAAAATATTTTATTTTTAATTCAAAACACCATTTTAAAAACAAAATTGTGCAAGATAATATTAATGATCGAAAGAGTTCCATAATTTTTTAAAAATTGATAATAAAACAAACCTAATCTCAAAAATTAATAACAGTTCTATCCGTAGATAAATATATACTGATGTTTTCAATATAATAGTGTGAGCATTTCTTCTTTGAGAGGTAATATTGGTAAAAAATTATCCTATGTTAATTAAATAACGGGACTTGTAGTCAGATATATCACATTATCTATTTTAAAAATAGATAATACTTCAACCCTTATATATATACTAAATATTTATTATTTTAATTTTTATAACATAGAACATAATTTTAGAATAATACGTACTTGATAAGTTATTTAATGCTCAAATATCATAAAAATTTTGGCTACTTGGTGAACTTAAGGATTGAAATGTTTGTATCTTTATTTAATATTTAAAAATGTTTTTGAGGTTTTTTGTTAATTAATCTATTTTTAATAGATTGTAAAAAAGTTTAATATTTATCCATAAATTATATTAAAAAATTAATTGAGTAAAAACTATAGTAATATTATCGACATTTCAATTTCTCATAAACTGTCTTGCATTATCAATATCAGTGTCAATTACAATGTTTTGTTAAATTATTATTAATTTTACCCTTAAGCGACTTATTATAATATCACCAACAATTAAAAAAAAAAAAACAGAGCCCGTTTGACCAATAACTCTGCTAGCTCGTTTAACGGGGAGAATCACATGATAAAAGATCAAGCTATGCATCTCTAGGCATGGAGCATCCTCTATCTTTCCGCTTAAATCATGGTTTCTCAACCAATAAAAATTTAATATTCAAATACTTCCATTGTTTTGTGGGGCACCCCCACACCTTAACAGGGTCCCTCGTCCTCCATTGGGCTCCTAGGATTAGCAGTGTATTAGACTAAATTAATTATCAAACGTCCTAACTAATCAACAATCATCCCTCCAATCTCTCCCAACTAATAACATAATCGGTTTATTAACACATTTCCATTTTTTAACCTACCCTCGTATTCTTAAGGTGATTTTACCCTATCAACTTAAACAGTCATGACAGTGATAACACTTTATAAAATTAATATATGTATTATTAAAAATATAAAAAAATATAATGATTTCCGTTCTGGGTAGTGCAGGTTAGGGGATACCCTAATGATAGGGTTGTCTTCCTGATCTTTCTTTTTTCATAGTTTGGGCAGGTTTGAGATGCGTAGTCCATGATGTCACAGATTTCGGTAGCTTCCTAAACGACAAACAAACATGACAGCATAGATGAATCTTCCAACGCGTTAGGCTCTGTTTGGCTTATTTATATGCACATAGATCAAATCACGCACTATTTCTCAGTAAACATATGGTCAATTTTCGATTTGGCATCATCAGATGTTGACATGAAGTATAATTTAAGCAACTGCTTGATGCTGATAGCAGAGTCATTGGGGTCAACGAATAGCAAGTTGGGGGAAAGAGAGGGAGAATGATACAGCAAACTAAACATTAATCACCGGCTATATCTTTTGCTTTTGGCCCGTGAGTCACAGGAGGCGGATGGTTACTAGATCACTGCTTGAATCACTTCACTATGAAACCTGAAATATGATGAGTCTAATGTTAACGATGGGGAAGAATTTTGTACAGGGGATGCTGGTGTAGCTGTGCCCCACTTGGTGGGACTTTGAAGAATTTTGGTGGTTGTTTTCTTGTGGCTTAGAAGAGTAACAAAAAAATTATGCCTATGTAACATGATGGTCAGTGTTTTATGTAATATAAGGTAAAATCACATATAATAAATTCTAAAATGATCTGACATCGACCCTGAGCCTAGTACATAGAGGAGGCATCACGCACCTTGCGACTCTTTTTCCTGTGGTTCCAAGGGTAACTTTACTATTTCACCAGATTCCTCTTCAACAAGAACAAACATGGCATAAATAAATGGTAATGCTCCAACACACAGGGCTTTTGGGTAAAGCATAGCCCCCCTACCCCCACCATACACTGATATTATTTATCAGAGAGGATCCAGTACCACTAACTAAGCACGATCCACTTAAATTAAATATTGTTTGTGATCAAAAGCTCCCACTGAAGTTTTAAAATCCAGATTATAACTTACTCTAAAGCTTCTAGGAGTATTCTTGTCAAGCTTCCTGTCATTTCATGACCTGGAAAATCAGGCATCAAGCAACTACTTCCGCTGACTTTGGAACATGATTGTGCAATCTCCAGTGCTCATCCTGAAGCAAAACTAGGATTTGCATAACCAAAATAGCAATATATTTTACCACTGCTTTTTTTTTTTTTATAGGAGGGCCCTTGTAAGCTAATATGATAGTTTTTAAAATGCTATTTGACAAAAAAATCCTACAGATTTGATTTATTAGTTTATTTTATTAGATTTACTTTCATATTATATCATATTTTAGAGATTTATATAAAAATTTCACAATTTTAATAGTCTCTATAATATTTGTAAAAGGTGATATTTTCTTTTTGTTATTTTTTAATTTTAGATTGTCTATATTAAAAAATTATATTTGTTTGTTAGTTAATTGAAAAATAGGGCATCTCTACATAAAAATCTTAATCATTTTGTATGAAGAGCTATTGATGAATGGAATCATAATTATGATTGTTACCTAATTCTCTCTATCTTCCCCTCCCCTCTTATCTATATATTTTTCCCTCTCCCTTGTCATACCTGCTTGTTCTTTTTCTCCAACTTCCCTCTTCCCTCTAATTCCCAGCATCACCAACCAATGGAAATAAGTCAGATCATTATAAACAACCATTAATGATCAAATATTTTAGTTAAGTCTGGGTTATTGGTTACAAACCAGTCCAATGACGACTCGCTAGCATAACCAAGCGGCGGCCGAGGCTCCCACATGGTGAGTTACATGTACGCGGCCTTACCTCCGCATCACAAAAAGACCACACAGTATAGTCAACATAGCGTGACTTCAATCGATGAACTCATTAAAGTAATTTTTTACTCTAAGTTCCATGTGAAGTGTTCCTACGTTGGCCCGGTTAGTGCTGATGATGGAAGCTGACTGAAACCTAAACTCACAAGTGAAGGGAAGCAAAAGGTGATTGTGGGTCAGATCATGCCTAATCTCAAGAGCATGTGCGCTAAAACTTTCAGGCTCAAGGACCCACCATGGTTCATGATCTAATGCTGTAGAAAATCACTAGAAAGGGAACCCGTGAAGATGCCTAAGAATTCATGATTTACAGAATGAGTTGAAATGCAATCCATCATGATACCTGAGAGCTGCCTGACTTGCATGCAAAAGCTTAATGCCAGAGGGATTCTCGCCACGCAAGTTGATGAAAATAATCAAATTTCTCCACTTCAAATAGTCTGTTCAAGTAAATATGGGATAATCAGAGACATAACAATGACAAATAAGGTCAAAGAATATGTTCCGCCCCAGATCCATGAACTACCTTGCATAAGTGAAGCCAAACAACATAAGGAGCTGCACCTTTCTCACTCGAAGGATCTATAAAAAAACCGTCCCACTACGAATTCCTACCCCATTAAAAATGTATAGACAAGGGCTCTTGTAGTTCCAAGTCTCGGACTCTCTTCCTGTTAGACTACACTACCAAGCACTTAACCATTGAAAACACAAAGGGGCAGCCCAAAAGACAAGACAAAACATACAAATTCTCTCTAATCAACAAACCTGAGTTGTGATGAAGCCTATCGTTTGTAGAGCAGAAGTAGATCATATGCATCCACGCATGTGCTTGAGATTTTCAGAGTCTACCAAAAAAAGAGAGAGATGTTCAAGGCTACAGAATAGCTGATTCATTAATGCTGATCTTGTTCTTGCTCGTGTTCCTGTTTTGACTGTCAAACAGCTTAAATTGTCATATGCAAAGAAGGCTGCGTAAAAATCAGGATACATACAATAATCACGTAAATGGTGAACTTTAATATAACAGTAAAACTACTTTATTATAGATTAGAGATATTGTAGGAATAAAATTGCATAGATTTGACCTTTTCTAAAACCTAGAATGTGGAAAGCCTTGTGAACTGAGTATAATCCTCAAAACTACACCCCAAATCCATCCTACAGATTTCTCTATTCTCCCTATGAAAACACTAGTACATAAGGCTGTGTATATTCAGACTCTAGGAAGGTCAAATGTGCACAAAATTATTACATGGTGATAGGTCGGAAAATTAAGAATGCACTTGGACAATCTGGTAGTGTAAAGTCTCTCACCTCCCCCAAAACCACCTTTGGCAACTGAGGCGCTACCTTCAAAACCAATCTGCAAGTAGATATGGCAGATCAAATCTTCATCTACCTACTTAGAACCAGGATACAAGACTAGTTTTCTCTTGTTAATGGAATTCTGCATGAATTTGGTGCTACAAGGAGGAATACATCAACAAAAGGATCAGTCAAAGATAATCATCTCATTGCTATTGACAACGAATCAAATAAGTCGTTACTTCAGAATTCTTATGATTTGCTCCTATGAAACTGAAAAGAAAATTGGGATAATGCTATAACTTGTAAGTGGCAGCAGCTTTTACAGGTTGTCTACTGATCTCACGGGTTCACTCCCTTGAGGAATGCTACTCGAATCATGGTGCTTCCATTGTCACCTTTCAAATTAAAGATTTGTCTGGCTGCTGCATGTTGCCTCTGGAGAAGAATGACTACACAAGTCTAATTATCAGAATCAAAAATTACCAACTAGCAAAATGTGATGTAACACAACATACAAAAGTTCTCCTAAAATAAAAGAATAAGTTTTTCATCCTCAATGTATGAGTAAGTTTTACTATTATTATTCAAATTGAAGTTTGATTACATACCCACACCATATTGATGGCCCATATACCAGAAAATACTTATGGGAATACCTAGAAAGAGGTGACATTTATTTTTTTCCTAAATTCATTGATATAATGCTGTGCTTTGCTACTGTGGAACTTGTATCTCAATCTGTGTAGCAACTCAAAAGAGAAAACAGGAAGAAAGGTCGCATATATTGAACTTCCAACTCATTCACAGTCAAGTTTCAGATCATATGGCCATCCAAACTCCTCCAGTAATGCTAATACAACTCCATTTGTCCAGCCAAAACCAGTCTGCATGCCACAACAAATATTAATCAGATGGAGAAGAGGCATCTACAGTCTTCATTTCCAGGAAAATTTAAAAAAATAATACAAAAACATAATATTTTCAATGAAAACCTGAACCAAAGCAAGTATAGCAATTAGTTCTGTTTCAGAAGTCTGGAAATTCCCCCGCTTTTTTACCCTACACATTCTATTCTTAACATACCTGATTTGACAGCTAATTAATCAAAAATAAAGTTGATTCTGTGCAATTAGAATAGTTATCCAATATCAATATTCTTTCTGGTTGCTCATCTTGGACTCTATGAGAGGTTACAAAGTATCATCATTGGCATTAGGGGATATTGTTTGGTGACGTGGCACCCCATCCATTTACATTAATGGAGCCACACAATAATATATGGATAGATGAATGTCACATCTTCCAAGGGCATCCAAAAGACATCCCGGAACCATTTCTCTAGTATTATTAGTTTCTTGATTGGTACCTGTGGTCGATATTCACCACCATCTCCAGACTCTCCACAATTTTCCACATCATATTTTTCATACATTAGTCCAGTTTTCTTGTAGGCTGCATAGTTGGTCCTAAGCCACCTCACTGCTATACGTTCTGCCATCAATCTTGCTTTTTCAGATCCAGACTTTACCAGGCCTTCAATGACCATATGTTGAAGTGGGGCCCAACCATTTGGAAAGTCCCTGGAGATAGAAGATTTAATTTTATATATTTTCCAATGCCGTAATAGAACAATGTGAACTCCTCTATGATAAACTCTAAAGAGAGTCATTATTCAAAGGGTAGAAGCATCAAAAGTTGGGAACGAATGCTAACCATTGTTGTCCTGAGTTAGTCAGAGAAGAAGCAATTCCAGCGGCGCAGAGCAACCCTGAAGTTTCAAGGCTTCTCATAGCTTTCTTCAACTTATGACCTTCAAACAGATGCAAAAAATCAATGTCGTGACACAAGTCATGAGATTGCATTCTTTGTGTTTTATTACATATTCATGTGTGAAATGTTATTTGATTGGTAAAAATCCAACATATCAAGTATGCTTTCTACTTTCAATGCTCAACAAATATGGTTTCTGCAAACCCTTAACAATAGGTCTACTCTACTGATGAACATCTCTCACGTGGGTTTCGAATCTAACCACTCCTAGGAATTTCTTCATAGGGAAAGCCAATAAAGTACATAAATGGTATATATTTATGTAAATAAGTACAAAAATGTTACATTTTCCTTTTTACTTTGCTATCATCAGCATCTGCTCAAGCTGCCAGCACATTAGCTTCCTGTAGTCATTTGCTTGATATCGAGAAAAAACATCTAAGCTAAATGGGCATATTTCAACAATATTCATTCATATGCAACAAGTTTACCTTGGCACAATAACTCAGTTTAAGAAGAAGATTAGACTTGGATAAAATACATTTAAACCAGGATATTAAAACAAAGCTGAGCTCATGTTGAAGAGCCTATACTCTTTTTAGCTTCCATGAAATAACTTGAATACAGAAAAAATCCTTTGGAAAACTGAGCATCACAAACCTGAATGTAATAGCTCAATCCATAAGGGGATGAAATTAGAAGCAAACACATTTCGATTCTGGTGCCAAGTTTCCCATCTGGTAATATCCTGCGAGTTTTAGAAACAAAATCAAATACTAAAGGCACATTCTAGAAGTGAAGCAATACTTAATTTGCAAGTTGATATACCTCTGAGCATATAGGGCTATTATTGATCCAGCAGTCAAGCCACTGTCCCTTCTCCTCATTCCAAAAGATAGAGTTGAATGCTTTCTTTCTTGCCCGAGAAGCTTCCAAAAAATGCTCTGCGGTCTCTTCTTCTCCAGCAACTTTTGCTAGGAAGGCTATGTCAAGCTCCATCTGTGACCAAATGGATTCTGATTGTATAAAAGAAATACTATCATTGAATCTAAGATGAGTTTTCCTGAAATAATACCTTGAGTATAAATGCATTCAAATCGACAGGTAGTATTGAGGTTGTAACTAATGTTGTAAGGTCAGATGAATTCCTATAAGAAGGCACCACAAATTATCACAATTTCATGTAAATAACCCAAATCAAGTGCATGGTGGAAAGAATTTGTTGAATATTTTCGGCTGCTTATTTGGCATTACTTCAAACAAAATTTTACTGGACAAATTGAAGTTTTATAACTGAACTAATTAGTTTGGAAAAAACAGTGCAAATGCTTATTCATAGTCCTCGGCTCTTTAATCTTGTCTTAAATACAAGTATGAATTCAGATATCTATGCAAACATGCTCCTGAATATTAAACTTGTCATTTCTTCCACAGACTTGAAAAGGCCAATATCACATGGACATTTTCATAACTGGAACTTTTTCAAGTACAATATACTGATTTTCTTTAGCTGTTTTGAATGGAATACAACGATGGATATGGAATATACAGACTATTTCATGCAGTGAAGTTAAACAAACACAAAAATAAGAGCAGCAATTAAAGAACATAATTGTAGGAGTTGACACCAATTAGAATAGAACTTCACAGAAAGAAGGTTTTACAAAGTTCAGGTTAAATAGTCATTAGCAAGCATAATAAAGCAGATTTCTAAAATTTTAAATGGTCTTCCAGGAAGGTGTTGACCAAATGAAAAAATTTTTTTGGAGATACATAAGATGGAGAGGGGGAGTTGATGAAAATTCGAATCCAAGTAATTCGCCTAGACTAGTAAGAAGCAACCACCAAGCTAACCCTTCATTTCTGAACACATTAAGACAGGTTAGCATATTTATCATCCCATAAAATGAGCCAGAAACATGATATATCCATTTCATGGCCAAAAAAAAAAAATCAATTTCACAGTTGACAATGAAAAACTGAAATCCATTGGATTGTTTTCAATTTTTTTTTCTATAAGATAATTTACCTCATCCATCTTGTACTAAAATCCCATCCAGATTCAGCAGATGAAGCCAACTCACGGTAGAAATGTTCTTTTTCAGTGTTAGAAAGCTTGGAAGCAGATTCCTTATCCTGTGAGACAGACACATATGAAACAGGAATTTAAATAACTGCAGTTGTTTCGGGCTCAAACCAGATTCTACCCTACAAATAGTGAAGTGGAAAGATGGATGTACAATTGTTGAGGATTCCGGCCTTGGTTTATTCCACATTGCATAGTACCGACTTAAAGTATGCTCTCGAGCTCTGGAATCCCTAATTTTCACCTTATGCATTCCTATAACAACAAACAAGCAAATACAATTGCAGGTTGCTACAGTTTGAGAAGAGTAATGGCATCAGATGCAGCTAATACAGCAAGGATCATGAAGTGAACACCTGAATTCCAAAACCGGAATTCTGTCAGCAGTGCAGGAAGACATCTCTTAACAAAACACACATCCCTTGTTCTTTTATACAATTCATGTACCATTGAACTGAGCAGAGGAGGCTGGCTGCAAAAACGCCCCCCCAAAAAAAAAGTGTTTTAAGGCTTCAAAAAATCTTGGTTTGGGGATTTTATTGAAACAAAATCTGCTTATCAACCATACTACTAATTTTAACGAAGCGGACATAGTTCAAATAGTATAGTGACGGTGGATATTTAATCATCACCTCCTGTTTGTGTAATATGATCTTGCACCATTAAGTACGAAACCATACTCCTCTACAAGTGAAATGAGATTAATCACAATTGCTTTTGCACTGTCGTACATTTTACTAACTAGCAAACCCCTGCATGAAAAAAAAGAACATGAAATTAAATTTCTATGAAAATAAACCAATCAATCAACAAGCCACTATTTTCATCTGAAGTTTTTTCACTATTTCAATTCTCAGATAGTTGTAACAGAATAAAGAACTGTAAGCAGTGACAGTGACTAATGAATGAGTGACCAGAACAAAAACACATCCATATGTTCCTTGGAACTCTTCCTAAAATCAGCAGTATGGTTCAGATGGCCATGGCCCCATCTAGATGCCCACTGCAACTGACAAACAATAAAACCCGAATATCTCTAGTGACTTAAAAGTGGGACCTCCTCAAAGCAATTGCCTTTAAGCAAAGTGCCAAAAGCAGCTGAGGTCGTTGATTCTCATCACTTAGTACAACTTATCTGAGCATGGGACATTGATTTCCTATCAGAGACATTCTGGGCTTTTGTATTGGTAGGTCTCGGATCAATCCCACAGCAGCTTACAATCTATGGCTAATTCAAAACCAATGCTTGACACCATGATACCTGGCCGGCTTTTTTCCATTAAAAATCAAAATGGTAAAAATTCTCTCCCTCCCACGATAGCAATAGTGCAGGATTCAGAGTCATAAGACGCAGATCAATAATAAATATTGCTATGAAAAGCAGATACAAATATTAGAGGCAAAATTAACTACTCCAACAATATGAGGAAAGCTGAAAGCAAACTAACTGTACTACTGCTTAGGAAGAAAATGACTATCAAACAAGCATCATCCATCGACTGATTTACTAGGAAAAATCCAAATACATTTGTGGTAGTATTTACACTACAAAAAGACCATTTTTTATTTCCTCCTTCAAATGAACAAAAAGCGCGTATTTTCGCTTCATTTTTTTGGTGCACGCCTACATTCATGGATGGAAGAGTGAATCTATCATGTCTATTCTTTTCTTTTTCTCTTTCTTTTCTAATAGGTGCAGGTTTTTCTTTGACCAAGTAAATGTCCCCTCACACAGGATGAAAATTATGCATCAATAATTTTTTATCAATGTATTTCAATAGCAAAGCAACTCTTCTATAATAAGTAAAAATAGCAATTGTTGGAGAAATTAACTTATTTTATCTCCCCAAACAAATGAATAAACAAATGACCTTATGCTTGAGCAGGTATGTATTCCCATCTTACAAGATGGAAGTCATAAACTCCCTCCCACCCCTCCAACAAGACTGAAAACCTCTTGTCATTGTAGTGAAAGACACAGAATGAGCCGAAGACAGAAGACTAGGAAGCAAATTTGAGTTACTGCTTGTTTGAAATCGCACTCTTTCTTTTATCTTTTTCATATAAACATCATGAAATCTCAAATGCGCACACTGTGTAGTAGCAAAGTAACAACACAACATAATGAACTTCAAGAGAAGTATTTTTATTTAAAGAAGAACACAAAATATGAATAAATTAAGCAATTGCTAGCAGTCAGTTAAAGAATAACACAAAATAATTAATAAATTAAGCCATTGTATGTCGCTTGTTACAACAAAAATAATAAATTCATCTTGAAAGGCAGTTGACTAGTTGGTAATTTGCTCGGTCTCCCTCCCCCTCCTCCCCGGAAGAAATTTCGCTACCAGAATTAGCTCCATGGATATGAGATTGGAAGATGAAGTCGTAAATTGGCTTTGTAGCACGTAATTTTTAAACATTAACTTTCAACATTGTCAAATAGTCTCTGTAAATTATAATTCAACTAACAATTCAACCGCAAAGTATGATCAAGAGAAGTCATTATCACCTAAAATATGATCATATTACAGTTTAAACAACTTAACGAATTTTAAATATTCCAAAACCAGACCGCCACCAACCTCCTTTTTTTCTTATTCCATCAATCAATAGGTCTTTCATGAAAGGTACACGATTTTGACAATTTTAAAATTGTCTTCCTAAAAATAATATTTCCATGCACTTGTCAGAAAATACATGGACACGAAAATACATACATAAAAAAAAAAAAAAAACAGAAGCAAAGAAAACGAAGGAGAAATGAAAAAAGGGCAGAACGACAACTAAAACACCAACCTGATTATCCAATAGGAATCCCAGTAATAAACCTCTCTAAACCGTGAACCGGGAATTATGACCGGTTCAGGCAAGAAAAGCAGAGTATGCCTTTCAGGCCGTTCCTTAACCGCCTCAGAAACCCTTCTGCTCAAGATCTTCCAGAGAGAATGAACCTCCAGGGCCCATTTTCTCGCCTCTTGATTCTTTACTTTTGGCAAGAACCCATCTGGCTCAGCCACAAAATCAACCGGTTCAACATAAACTAAATCATCCCCAGCTCCATAAAAATATTTTTTTATGAACAATTCCAGTTCCTTAACCGACACGGCACCATTTTGGGTTCTGGGCAAATTGTCAAAAGCTTGCTCGGTGGTTGACAGATCAAATTTTAATGGTAAATCAACATAAATCTTTGGATCGAAATTGACGGGCCCAAATGTTTCGAGGGCAGTTTCTTGGAGTCGTTCAAGGAAACTGAGAAGAGGCGTAGTGGGTGTCACGGGGCCTGAATCATTGCCGCTGCAGAGTGGTGAGATTGCCATGATTAACAATGTTAGAGAGGAAAAAATAGATAATTGAAAAAGGAACGTAACGTTGCGAATTTCAGGTTGAAACTCGGGCATTGTTGGAGTGAAACTGGAATTCGGCACCAAGTTCCTGGTAATGTTTACAAGAAGAATACATCGCTGCCCGAAATAGGTGAAAAAACGCAAGCAAAAGGGGCGAAATGAGAGGGGAGGGATTTTGCTGGGTTGAGTTTTGACTTCTGGTTAAGGTACGATTAGGGGTAGGGAGGGGGGGAGGGACCGTCGGACCGATTCCTAGCAGCTGTATTTCTTCTTTTTACTAAATGAGAGGTGAGGCAGTCAAGTCAACAATGTACTGCAAATGCAAATGGCAGACCACTGGCATGCCAAATGGAAAGGTTATATTTTTCCAGTACTATTAAAGTATATTATTAAATAATATTATATTTCCATTATTTAATCAAATTTCTAAATATAAATATAATTAGCGCATCATATTTTTTTTTTTTTAAAAATTATAGAAGTATTAAATAGATATTCTCAAGCTTTTTCTGAATAAAAAAGTTCACTTTACGAGTTTTGACATTGATTTTGTACTGAACCTATAAACATACAGTAGCTATTTTTTTCTTGAGTTCATGGCGTCATCTTCCTCCAAATTATTATGGTCTAATGCATCAGATGCCACCATGGCAATCAATAGGGCATGGGGTCGGATCGTGGAAAAGATACATTTAGTGCCAAGGACCGCTAAGGCAAAGGGATGGTCAATGCTGTAGCCCCCATTCAAACATTACTAAGGATAGCCTATGAAAAAAACATTATTTAATGGGAGAACAAATCAGAAGAGAGAATAAACTGAGGGGAAGAAGACCCACTAAGATAGACGGACTATTGGCTTTATTTATTATGTCTCACCATATTTATTATTTGCACTGTTATATAGAATTTGCATCTCATCATATCAAGGATATTAGTCCTAAATAGTGCATTATTCTTTACAAATATACCATTCGAGATGGAACTTAAACTAAGGTTATATATATATATATAATGGGTTTTTTGATTCGTTTGAGTCAGTATTAGATAGATCGAGTTAAATCAAGTCAAAGTATGAATACTAAATTACTATTGAAGTAAATAGATAAAATTTTAGTTTAAATAATAATAAATAATAAAAATTATATTTTTATTTATTAATTTTTAATAAATTATATTATTTTACCTTATTATAAAATTATCTTAATTTTATAATTTTTAATTAATTACGCTTTGAAGATGTCTGGCCTAGTTATTATAGTGGAAATGATAGAGTGGAAGGTTTCAATTTTTGCTCGAAGAATCCATGCAAGAAGTGAAGGAAACTGCTAAGCCTTTGCCATGGCTCTCTCGTAGCGAGGCTCATTGATGAGGGTGTTGGATCCACGGCCCAAATCGGATAAGTGGTTTCCGAGCAATACAAGTGATTTGGCGTGTTGACACGAGATGAAGATTGAGACCGATTTTTTACGCGGAAAACCTCCTCTTAAAATGGAGAGGAAAACCACGGCGACAGCGCCTCAAAGTCGCTTCACTATTTGGGTTGAAGTCTTTACAAAATACAACATGTGAGGTTAATCCCTTCCCCGTCTCTTACTTTGTGTTTCTTCCCTAGAGAATTATGCTCGCTGGGAGCCTTTTACTCTTCTTTGGGGAGTTAGTCTTGGGAAGAGAGTGTCCGGTCCAAGTCCCTTTTGAGAGGGGCCTTGTTGAGTATTTATAGGAGAAACTAGATAGTTAGGGAGAAGGCACGTGGCGTCCATCCGACGGTTTAGAAAGTGGGTCCACCGACTCCTTTTAATGCTTCGCGACGCGCGGTAAGGCACGTTGGTAGCGCCGCGCTTAGTAGGCTGCGTGTGTAGGCTCCGAATGACATGATCTTGATTTGTTAGGCGTCTGCTGTTGACGCGCGACCCAGGCGAGTTTGCAGGTTGTTGGGAATCAACGAAGTTGCCCTTCGCATTTCCCGCCTTGAATGAAAGGGTCTTCGTCCCTGAGTGGGGCACTTTGTGAGCTTGTGGACCTTCAAGAGGCGGCCATCATCGAGGATCTTCTCTCGAAAGTCCGAAGCTCTGTTCCCGACCGCTGGGCAATTCTCGAGACTTACGGCTTCCAGTTTCTCGATCCTTTTTGATCTCGTGGTACTTTCGGATTTTGCTAACGTTGTCCCCGAGCTTTTTTATAAGCGGACGGGACTTTCGGGCTTCAGCTGTGGCCTTGGTCCTTGGGCCTCTCATTTGGGCCTCTCCACTGGGCTGTGTTTTATGAGCCCTCATATTGGGGCCCAACAAAAACTAACAAAAACTTCCGTGAAAATTGAATCCAAAGAAGATGCCTAATGATATGCACAAAAACAAAGGCAACAGGATTTGCTTGTTTTTAATTGATTTAATTTAAATTGAATTTATAAAAAATACAAATTAGATTTATGTGAACATTTGTGATTAAGAAATCGGACTGAATGAGCCTAATACTATAGTTGTATTATTTCATAATCTAAATAGGATTGACTTGAACAAGTTTATGAATATTTTATTTTAAGTACTTTTATTTAAAATTTTATGTATAAATATAAATAAATATATATATATATATATATATAATATTTTTAAAATTATAATATTTAAATTAAAATATTATACATGCATCATTTTAAATGACAAAATATTTATATAAAAAATTATTGACTAAATAAGAATATAATATATTAAAATGCTTTCTGTTGCGTCCCAGGTCTGCGGTTGCCGTACGAATTAGGAAGCCTTCGGATTCCCAAACACGTGGTAGCGTCAGGCAAATGATCCGGTCTCTGTAACTCTAAACTTGGACCTACATCACACAAATAACAAATAAGAGGTCAGAGGTCCGGCGGGATTTCTCCCACCACGGCGACTCCGACGCTCAAGTCAGCAAGTTCCCGCAATAAACGGAAATGGCGCACGCTATGAGCGGTGCGCGGATGGATACTGATGAAACGTGAGTGATGCGTATGCTTTAGCGTGGAAGATGCAATGAGCAGGTTACGGAAAGTCTGACTTCCTTAATGCACCGCAATGGGTGGCTGACTCCCCGTTGTCTGAGTAGACTTGGGGACGGTGATCGTGAGGGAAATGAGCTTGCTCGTGGCCAAAGGAAGTGAGTTTTATCTCAGTTCGAGCTCTTTCTCTCTTGATCTGTTCAGAGGAAAAAGGATCGGAATTCCAATCCTTTTCTCCGCGGGGAGAGGGAGCTCTTAAAAGGCTCCTCCCCATTGGACTCTGGGCGCTCGAATGCCCGTTGCTAGGGCTTCCTTGCCTCTGGTCGCTGTTGTTGACCACCGGTCATGTCGGCTGTCGTTTTGCGGTGGCGGGCAGGCTCCTGAGTGCTGCTGGCCACGCCTGGTCTTCCCCCTAGCAAGGAAGGGCTAGTTGTTTGCTGGCGGCTGCCTGAGCTGTTGACGCAGTGCTAGCCGCTTCTCCATTGGCTTACTTTTTCTCTCTCCTGTTGGTTTTCTGGCAGCCATTAATGCTCTATAGGGCACTCGTCGTCTTTTGCCAACGGGCGCCACGTATGCTCCCTACGCAGTCGGGCTGGGCTTGATATCCTTCGCGGGCCCAAACGTCTTTTGTGGGCCTGGACATCCTTCGTAGGCCTTGACATGGCTCGTGGGCCTCAACAGGGGACCCAACACTTTCTAACTATGATATTTTATTTGACATAAGAATATGTTTATAAAAAAGCATATTTGCAATCAATCTAAATTAGTTGCTTTTGGTCGTAGCCTAATTTTTGACAGTGTTCATTAATATTATTGATATATATCTTAATTAAATGTTATAAAATTTATAATTAGTCAAATCAAGTTGCTCGGATAATCTAATTTGAATCAAATCTAATTTTAAAATTAGATAAATATTTTAAGGATAATTTTAGTTATGATTGGGCCATTTTTAAGTGACATGTAACTCATTCATTTGTATATTGTATATTTTTATATGAATACTTGTAATATTAATTGATAAATTATTATATTATTAAAAATATTTAAAAACATTTAAAAGTATCCCTATAATTCTAATATGTTAAAGAGGCCGCCAATCCATTGCCTTACTCAACCTTGCCGGCCTTTGACATAAAGAAGGAAGCTTGAAAGGGCAGGCTGCCGAGCAGCCAATGGGAAAAAGAAAAAGGGAGAGAGAAAGAAGATGTTGCACGGGTCGGCCAAAGAAAAAAATACAAAAAAAAAAAAAAAAAAGAGAGAGAGAGAGAGAGAGAAAAGGAAAGAGGAAAAAAGAAAGAAAGAAAGAAATAATGCAGAAAATCAGCTTTATTTTTATTTAGTTTTTTTTTTTAGTAATTAGCAGCAGGTTATTATTTTTAGAGTTAATCTTTTTTAAAATTTTTATTTTGATCAGTATAATTATGTATTTTTTTATTCAATTACAAGAATTTGAATGTTATTGATTCCAATGTAGCAATTTTTATGATTTTTTTTATTATTTTAAGTCTGTATGATCTCTGTTGGATGTGGATACCCAATGCCCAAGCTAAGGATCTGCCACCATTGAAATGGGCCCAGGAGCCAAAAAGGTCTAAGAAGCCTAGGCACGTGAACCGGCCCATGAGTTACAGTGTGCTTGGAAATCACTATTGGCCATGGGCCCATGATGATTCTCAGATGCCGTCTGGCTTGCAAGGACCACATGGGAGGTATTAGGTGGTTTGTCAGTCAAGTTGCAAAGAAAATGATGGCCTGCACATCACACGGCCAGCAGAACAGGCGTTACAGGAAACGGCTGTGCACGCAACCCCTTTGATTGGACAAGGGGACTGGCAGAGTTGGTAGTAGGGCTCCTGACGCATGCCAGCGCCACGTGGACAGAACCCACGAAAAACTCAATCACTATAAATACCTTAAATATTCACCAAACAAAGATCCGAACATTGAATCCCCACATTAACTCTTGTTACCATCAGCATAGAGAAAAATTAAAGAGAGCAGTTTAGGACTTATGTTGTAAGAATAACTCTTTGAGTTTCTAAACATGAGGCCATCGACCTGACGTGCCTGAGCGTGTTTTGTAAACATCTATATTCAAGAACAACATAGTGGAAGTAGTTCTCGGATTAAAGTCTCATGGTTTTTTCATCTCATTCACAAGAAGGTTTTCACGTAAAAATATTTGTGTGCTGATCCTCGTCCCCTCAAACAGCCATAGTTCTCGTCCTCTCGCCCTTTCCTAGTCCTCGTACCGTCTCTCCATTTCTCGCACAAGTGAATCTTTGGTATTGCGATTCGGATCATCGTCTCACTCCGCACAGGGATCTGAGGACGCAACATTTGGCTCCGTTTGTGGAAAACCAATGAAAAGTCTAGCGTTCCCTTTCAAACGCTCAACCCGATACATAAAATGGTGAATACCCGAGGACAGGCTAGTGCTCCTGCACAAGAGGCCTGCCCAGGAGACAACAGCCCTGTGCCCTGTGGCAGGACAGAGGACCACTTTGACCCCTATGTGTCGGCGACCCATACGTTGGCGAGATTAGTGGGCCTTTGGCTTTCCAAAACGCTGTCAGTCGAAGTGACGCGCATTTAATGCGCCATAATAACCAAAAACGGTGGCACTGACCAACGTCTCGAAAAGTCTGCTGAAAAACTCTCAGCGAAGACTTTGATGCCAGAAAAGAAGGTGGACGAAAGTCTGCAGGCACCACTACATATTATGCGAGGACACGCAGAGCTCAAAAAGCCTCTTAGGCATTTTGGGTCACAAGCAAGGCCTTGTATATCTGTGTACATTCTTACCTACGCATCTTGAGTCACTATACACGGATATCGGCAAGAGAAAAACGCGAGTATCGACCCCAAACGAAAATTAAACAAAGCCACAGAAACGGAAGGGACAAGCGGTCTTTAATGGAAGCAACCTTCGCAAAAACTATCCATGCCCCTCAGGCATACCAGGGAGGAAAAAATTCATACAACAAAATTAAAGAATGCTCATCGCTGATAACCCAACAAGCCCAAGCCACCAGAGCAGCCCTCCACCTCTCCCCCAGGCGGCACAAACGGCGGTCCAAGTGAAGTGTAGACCATGAGCGGCTCGTCAGCCCAATGCCAAGGTGTGCAGTGACGGATCCACCCTAATCTACCGCTGCATAAGAGACCGCGACAGCCTAAAGGGAGGCACACGACAATGGCAGAGTGGCCAAGCCACCCTCACTAGTGTGAGAAGTCGCCCACGATGGAGGTGTGCGAGTAGTCTTCATCAGAAGCTCCAAGTTTCCTGCTAGTCCACCCAATTCCTTCACAGGTCCCCATTAAAAGTAGAGTGAGGCAAGGCCTTTGCATTGTTGCTCCAAAACCACCCTAATGATGAACCACACCAGCCCAAGAACCCGCCTTTTTATAGGCAAGCTGGCTCCCAAACCGTATTGAATGAGGCACGCCTCCTAGTGAGCGTTGCTTACTTGGAAGAAGAATCCGTAGTTCCAACACAGCGCAGTAATTACAGCGCCTGAAAAGTCTATCTGACTGTCTGGGAAAGACGCGATGACTTGGGGAAGGCATTACGCAAGAGCGTGACAAGACCGAGCGCATCTTGAGGTAGGTGATACAACAGCTTGCTGGGCTAGGACGGACATGCCAGGCCTCGACCATAAGTCGGCCTAGGAATGGGGGCTAGTATTAGGTGTGGATACCTAAGGCTTAAGCTAAAGATCTGCCATTATTGAAATGGGCCCAGGAGCCAAAAAGGGCCAAGAACCCTAGATGCGTGAACCGGCCCACAGGGTACAGTGGGCCTGGGAAATACTATGGGCCACGGGCACATGATGAATCTCAGACGCCGCCTGGCCTGCAGAGACCACGTGAAAGGTATTAGGTGGTTGGTCAGTTAGGTTACGAAGGAAATGATAGTCTGCGCAGCACGCGGCCAGCAGAACAGACGTTACAGGAAACGGCCGTACACACAACCCCCTTTGATTGGACAAAAGGGACTAGCAAAGTTGGTGGCAGGGCTCCTGATGCACGCCAACACCATGTGGACAAAACTCACAGGAAACTTAACCACTATAAATACCTTAACTGTTTGCCAAATAAAGATCTGGACATTGAATCCCCACATTAACTCTTGTTACCATCAACATAGAGAAAAATTAAAGAGAGCAGTTCAGGATTTGTGTTATAAGAGTAACTCTTTGAGTTTCTAAACACAAAGCCCTCAACCTGACGCGTCTGAGCCTGTTTTGTGAACATTTGTATTCAAGAACAAAATACTAGAAGCAATTCTCAGACTAAAATCCCGTGATTTTTTCATCTCATTCATCAGAAGGTTTTCACATAAAAATATTAGTGTGCTGATCCTCGTCCCCTCAAACAGCCATTGTTCTCGTCCTCTCGCCCGTTCCTGGTCTTCATACTATCTCTCCGTTTCTTGCACAAGTGAATCTTTGGTGTTGTAAATCGAATTCTCATCCCACTCCGTATAGGGATCCGAGGACGCAACAATCTCCTATAACCTTTTTAGCTTAGCCTTCAAGACTCAATATATGTCATAGCGAGTTATGTAATTTTTTTATTTTTACTTTAGACACTCAGATTTTCTGATATTATTGCCAATTTATTGGATAAAATTACATCATATTTTTATATACTTATAAAGATTATTATATAATACTTGAGTTGGGTCAAAAATTTAATGGTAGTATATGACTTCCCGTGATTCAACTGAACATCCTACTCTAATAATAACAAGAAATTGTAGATATAATCATCGTGTATAATCTAAGTAGTTAAATTTGATCTAGCATTAATCAATGTTGACAAGAAGATTAACATTTTATAAATTGAATTCCAACTTTATAAGCAAGAGACTGCATTTCTACTTAGTTAATGTATAATAATCTATTATACCATATAGTATCAATAAGAGATGACCATACTGTTATGTTGTAAATATCGATATGAATTCCCATAAACTAAACTATTATTGAGTTTTGAGTTTGAATTTATATTTGGCCTTAATGAAAAATAATTGAACACCTAACAATTCCATCTTTAAACTCACATTTTTTTTAAAAAAAAAAAGATGCCTCCGAGATTAAAAAAAAGAAAATCGCATTGCTTATTCAAGTAAGAGTTCTAATTTTTAATAAATCAAAATTGGATAATCGACCACATAACATAACCATTATTAAAGAGATACTAATGCCGCTATACTATAGAAATCAGCATGGATTCTCACGGATAGAGCCATTAATATTGAGTTTTGAATTTAGACAATTCTTATTTGAGGAGTTGTCTATTTTGGAGGAGGAAATAAAACAAATGCAGTCAATAACCCCATCTCATATGATTTCATCCTTAAAAAGATATATTAAATTATTGAATTTTGGGCTACCCTCTTATGAGTATTGTAGCCAATGCATAGGCCACTTGAAGGTTTACACAATATTTGTGCGACAACTGTCCGAGTAAAAGTTATTTACTAGACTTCAGACGAATTACATTTATAGTTGATTATTTTTATAGTGAATGGTTATAGTAAATTTTTAGAGCTTGTCATGTGATTCTTATTCGATAAAAATAATTTTTTATATTAAATATTATCTCATAATTTATATATATTTAATTAGGTAATTTTTTTTATATTTTTATAATTTTCAATGATCGACTATTAACTAAGATTTTGATAATTTATTTTCATCTCGCCCGCTGTGCTTTTGCTCCTACTAAATTCAGACGCCAATAAATATCACCTGGTTGTTCACTCAATCGATAACAACTGATTCAGGCATTATTGCGTTTGAAATTGCAGACACCATAATGGCAAAAGCCGCAAGCATTTGCTGCAGAAGAAAACCAGGGCTAGCGGCAACGCACACGCAACGACCCCTCTTGGCTGTCGCCGGTAAGTTCAACCACCCCACTCGGCAGATCCTCTTGTACGTACGACCACAATGCCTTCTGCCTTAAATAATTAAAAAAAGAAAAAAAAAAAACTTGTACGGCTCCACTTGTGGTATCAGCCCAAAGAAACAGGCGGCCACAAGCTTTGGGTGAAGTTTGTTTCGACAACAAAACAGTTTCAGACAAAAACTCTGTTTGAGAATAGACTAGTCTGCTGCTTGCCAGAAAAAATACCAAATATTCGCAAATTTCTATGGACCAAAAGCCCTGGACAAAATAATTTTTAAAATTTTTATTTATAGATTTTTTAAAGAGATATTCAGATGTTTATATATTTATTTGATGAGTTTGATAAATTTAATCTGAAAACAAAAATCGTTCAATCGTTTTGTCTTATCCATATAAGTGGTTCCGATGGTTGTCCATTGAAAATAATTTAACAGGCAATTAAAACTGACTGCCTATTTTATAAATATCCCTTTGATCCTAACAAAAAAAAAATAAAAAAGAAAAAAAAGAAAGTTTCAAAGGAAAGAGGCTAAAGAAGAAAGATAAGAAAAATGGAAAGGAGACTTAGAGGATACTATCCCCTAAGTCCTCCCAAAATCTATCTCTCCTACCCAGTGCCTGATCATCTTTTAGGAGTAACCTAACAATATTCAAAACGGCCGCATAAAATTGCTTCTCTTAAGACGCCCTCAACAAGGAAAGACATCTAAAACGCCCATTAATAAGCGCACACTCTAAACCGTCTATTAAAAGAACGTCGCTCAACCCACCACTATATGTATTTACCCATCATTCATCTTTTTATTCTCTTTTAAAAGACTTTTTTTGATTTGAAACGTCGAAGGATATACGGTGAAAGAATTTTACCGCTCTCTAACATCTTGTTTTTAATTGTATTGCGAATATTGCAAGAGATTATTGGAGATCGAATCAGAGACGATCGACCCATCATGAAAATATGATTTATAGTCCTCTAATCCGTAAGACAACTCGAATTCGTGATACGTAATATTATTTATATTAAAAAATAAAATATTTCAATAAGTTAATATTTATTAACAAAATATTAACAAAGTATCAATTATTTGGTGTAGTATTAAAATTATTAACCACGCAAATTTGTGATATCAAATTTGTGATATAGTTAGTGAAAATTGTAAAAAATCACGTTGTATGCTAACATATTAGGTACTGAATATAATTCTTAATATAATTTATTATATGAAATGATGATATATTTTATAATTTATTATTATTCTTAGAACTATTGTTATGTAACTGGTTTAATTTTATAGTTAACTTAACAATATATAATGTTTTTGACTCATAAAAAATATTAATGATAATAATGTGAGTATTATCATTAAAAAATATTAATGAGATTAAAGGATCATATTTTTATTTTTTATATTAATTGTACAACCATTATTTATATCAATTATTAGAAAATTGAATAAAAAATTTTATTATTTATCAAAAATGTTATTTTAAAATTTTGAAAATTTTTATAAATATATCAAATAATATTTTTACCATCCCAAATTCTAAAAATAAACAGTAGAAAACAATGTTTATAACTAATAGATTATTCTAGAAAATATATTTTTGATAATTTTTAAAATATAATTTCAAATCTAAAATAGCAAAAAAAATCTATTTTTTAGTATTTAATTAAAAACGGACAGTTTTTAAAATATATTTCCTAATTTTTTATATTTTTCTAAAACAAAATTAAAAAAAAAACCTTAATTTTTTACTATTTAATAAGCCCTAAATCTTTTCCTTTTTTTTTTCCATCAAACGAGAATTTCATTTATTTTCCATCCGTACATCAGAACTCTAGGTTATAATTATATATAAAAATCTGAAGTAAATTTAAGGGTGTGGATCAGACTTACGATGATAGCGATAGTGGGCGAGTAGCACCAAGTTGTACGGGCTACGGGGATAGGTTAAGTCTTTCTCTGCAACTCCCACCTCACTCCATTGGCGCTTGCTCCAACGAGAGAGGAACAGTCTCCCCTGTTCAAATTAACCTAGCCTAAAGAAGGCGAAATTTCCCTCATTTAGGGTTGCAACGAGGCGGAAACAACAGCAACACACAGAGAGACAGAGAGAGAGAGAGAGAGAGAGAGGGAGGGAAAGTGAGATACCTGATGAGCTAGGGAGTACAGCCATGGCGATAAGAGTGAGATTTAGGGTTCCGAAACGGAGGTTTCTGAAGGAAAAAAGATCGAGATTTTACATATTTAGAAGGTGTGTGATCATGCTGGTTTGTTGGAAGGAGCATCAAGAATAATACAAGCTACCTTGCTGCTGCATCAACTCTCCATCCATCTCTTCGGTGTGCCTGCAAAAAAAAAAAAAAAACTCATTTTCTTTCATTTTTTTCTTTTTTTTGGGGACTGTTGAGGTATATATTAAAAAGAAATATTTGTGGAGTGTTTTATTTTTCCTTTTTTCCATTTTCTCTGGTGGTGGGTACGGTGGTGCGTGGGGTGGTGAGAGGGGAAGGGGAGAGAGAGAGAGAGAGAGAGAGAGAGAGAGATTGTGTTCAGCTGTTGGGAAATGTTGGGGAAGGAAGACCGTGAAGCTCAAGTTTATGCAGTTTAGTGAACAGATAAAGCTCAAGTTAATGTAGTTAGTGAACTGAAAAAAATCAAATGTTTCATGTACGTTGTTAAAAAGATGGTATTCCTTTCAAGTAAACCTTTCTTCCGTACTCTAAAACGCAGCTACTTCAGGGCCAACATGGTACTCTCTCATCTGGAGTTTTAAAAATTGAACGCCGGACGCTGCAACGTGCCACTGGCACGGATATAACATCGTATGATCATCGTCGAATTTAAATTGTAGGATTGCTATTATTATTTTTTATTTTAAAAATCTTCTTATTTTTAACCCTCTCTCCCTCTTTCTCTCTCTTCTAGTTTGCTATTGATTTTTATTTTACCAGTTAATTTATTTTATTATTTTTTAGTTTGTAGGTAAATTTATATTACTTTCATACAGTATAAAATCAGTATTTGAATTAAAAATAAAAATAAATAATTAAAAAATTGTGAACATGCTTTATTTTTTCTCACACGCAGTAGTTTAATAGATGCAATTTCATGCGTTATTGATTTTGAAAAAGATCAATACGTGAAGTCTGATATAGAAGTGTGTTTTTTATTTTTTTCTTTTGTGGTAGGAATACGAGAAATGGCCAAACATGCTCTAAAAAAAGGCAAAATACAAAGCGTGAGCTCAAAAAAAAAAAAAAGCAATCTCGAGTCATCTTTTAAAATATAATATAATATAACCTAAGAAAAAATTATATAATATAACAAAATTTAAATTACTCAAAATATCAGTTAATTATTAAGAAATTAATCATCTTTAAAATATGTCATAAATCCAATTAGTTATTAAATATATAATAATTATATAAATTATTATAATTTTAAATTAATATGATAAAATGATAGCAGACTTCCCAAGCATTACATTGGACCAGGCAGGAGCGAACTACTGGGTTTGCAGCCGCTCCACTTTTTCCCCTGCGACGCCTACCGGGAAAAAAAAATTATTTTCCCCAGAGGAAGTCTCCATTTAGCGTTAGGAGATATATTTAAATTATATAATATTCCATTTATTTACATTGTATTAATAAATTTAAAATAAATAAATAAATAATATATTATTTAAAAACACTATTCATAAAAATATTTAAAAATAAGCCTGGGACGTGACAACCGCTGGAGTGGAGAGGAGTGGAAAAAGAACAGGCGGTGGAAAAAGAAACTTAACATTATAAAATATTTAAAAAAAAAGTATTCATAATTTTTTTAAATACTTTGGGAAGTGACTACCGCTGGACTGGAGAGGAGTGGAAAAAGAACAGGCGGTGGATAAAGAAACTACCTTACAGTTTTTTTAAACAAAAATAACATCTATATTAATATAAAACCTACAAAGCTTGAAAAAGTATTCATAATTTTTTTTTAAATACTTTGTAAATATTAATCCGAATTTCATATTTGCAATAAACATAATTCTCAAATAAAAAAGCTTAATTAATCAACGTAATTTCATTTTTTGTCCTTCATCTTACACCCACCAATGAAAATTTCATCGTCTCAACTCGAGTAATTATAATTATGACAATATAATAAGATATAATTAACCTATTTTATAATGCTAATTGTCCAAATTATTAAAATAAATTTACTCTGTTGAAAATATGAGAATTCTAATGACTTCCCGACTTAGCAGAAGACTATCCATTCCACCTAAAAAAGGTATAATCAAAATAAACATACCTTTGGGACAGTCACAAAAAGCTTGATTCCCAGGGCTGAAAATAATAGAGAGAAAATGTGAAAAATCTATTCACACTTGCCATACAAAGATTAAAATGAGTGAAGACAAAGGATTGCAGATTCCCTTCCGGCTCTAGGCTTCATATAGTGAAAGATACAGTACAAAATAATAATATATAGCCCTTGAGAGTTGGCTTCTAGCAGGTCCACTTACTATAGTTGGTTGGCCGACACAGTGGTAACCAGGGCTTTGTCCACTGATCTGTGTATTTAAAATGGCAGCCTAACAATAGTCTTTTCCACGACATGTAGATTATAACAAAACAACGTTACTGTTATGTCAAAAATCTTGATCCATACATGCAGGAACTTAAACTACTGAAAATAATTTGCTCTCATGGTAGAACGGGAGGAAGAAACTACCGCCGTATCTCTAAGTTTTCCAAAATCGGTTTTTATGGAAGCATATTGACTAGGAATTGCAGAAATAACAGAAAATTGGTATAGAGAAGAAAGCAAAAATTTAAAAATTTTTTTAAAAAAAATCTGAATGAAATTCCACCGGACAGACCCTTTTTATTTTCAAACCTTCAAAGTTTGAATAACTCCGCCGGAAATAGTATTAGGGAGCAGGGTATGTTGATAACATACATGAGAAGTGAGCAGGTCTTCTTGAGCCACTCCCCATATATTTGGTTGAGAACCATTGTAGCCGTCAACTGTTGCCAAAATATTATTTCTGATAAATAAACACATCTGCATACAAATACAAACATGAGCTACAGAAGACATGACTTGAACATAATGTGTAGCATTTGGACGACAGCAAAGTTAGGCTTCTCATCACGTAAAAGGCCAACAACACAAGAGAAGCAACATTGTCCAGAGCCTGATATTTGACAATTATTGCTACACCTTATGATAGTTTGCACATGGATTTTCCTCTAGAACACCCAGAACAAACAAACGGAATATTTTTTTCTTAAAAAAAAAAATCAAAGTTCCTTCCACCCTGTCGGTCATTTTTTTCCCTCTTTTTTGGGGGGCCATGTATTATGTATAACAACATTTTATTGATAATACTGTGATAATCCATTAAAACAGCTCTGTCAATCGAAACTGATATAAGAACATTAAAAACAGCCTAACTCAAACATATAGAATCAACAGATCAAATATAAAAGAATCTATCAAACCAAAAATCTAAGTTCGCTAATCTGTTTGTTAGCGGGGTTTTACTTAACATGTAATCACAGAATCCACCATAATGACTCCATTGGTCAAACCTGATACAAGAATGACTATAAACCAACAGTTCCCTCCATAGACAAAACTTCTTTTGGTAAACATTGTTCCCCAGTATAAAAATATGCCCAGCAAACACTCGGATTCTCAAGCAGATGTAATAATGCATGTAGCTTCACCAATTCTCTCCCTGCATCAGATGGTTTACATCCCTCAAACTTCAAAGAGCATTGTATTCCATCGTATGAGTCACAGGAAATTACCTAAGATGACTGGAGTAACTTCTTATATTCCTGGAATGTCCCCTGGAATGGTGTCACCTTGCCTTGAGAGACTACCCAAAGCTCATCTACACTTCCAGAAATCAGGTGCTCATCATGGCTAACCTGAAATGTAAAAGACGAGGATGCAATATTCGTTAAATGCTGTTATCATTTTGAAGCGTCATATTGTGGAAGTTGAAATTGAAAGAAAAGTATGGTACCATAAGTATGCCTCCTTGGAATATAATAAGACCCTGAATTAGTGCCTCCACAGCATCCAAATCCTACGACTCAAGGACAGTTGAGCATTAGAAATTCATTTAAACTCAAGATGGTCAGCTACCTATCCTTTACACGACCGCTAATCTACAGATATTTAGGGCATAATTCGTGGCTGAAATTAGACTATGGATCGATAAGGTGGTTTGGAAAAAAAAAAGAGGGAAGACAAAGTAGGGGGATGGTATGACAACCCATGGAGAAATTAAACTTCAGAAGAGCATATTTTAATATAATCTCCCAAAAAGATGATGTCAATGTTAAAAGACTCCACTGCTCAATCTCAAATTCTTGCTGATGTATGGAGGATTAAAAAAACTTGATATATCCCTTTCCTTCAATCCATAAAATGGCTAAACCCTTTGGCGCAATCCAGCTTTGAACGTTGCAAACGGGGTGTATCTTTACCATAGATGAAAATATCGGACAATATATATTAGTGTTGAGCCCCCCGATACTAATATTTTTTAATACCGTGATAATATCATAATATTTCAACTTATATTTAAAATTTCATCCGATATACAAGATATTTGGTTGATATATTAGCAAATATTTCACTATAAGCTGACAATTCTCATAATCTTTTTCTTTTGATATATCTAATACCAATATATATTATTTGATATATTCAATATCAATATAATTGCGACAAATCCCTATACCAATATGTTCGTTCATTATCCTTATTCTTATTGAATGAAATGAATCATATAGAAAAATGACTTTACAAAATGATATTATCTGAATAATGAACACCCACTTAAGTAATAATAAGAAAAAAGGGTTTTCATTCCTCTTACTTGCAGGTTAGTGTTATAATTTCTCTTCTTGTAGTTTTTGTGTTATAAACAAAGAGGCTTTCGTTTCTCTTCTTGCAGGTTTTAGTTGGCTTTTCTCATTTTTATTTTTTCCCTTTTCTCATATTTGGTGCAATATTAGTATACTATAATATTTTCTTTTCCCCTTAGTGGCTATTGTGAAGGATGTGCTTTTCTTTAATGGCCGACAACTATCTGAATTGCCCTTGACACCACCATTCAAGGACTTTCCTATCAAAAGTAATGCACAAACACGAACAACCACACACAGTGAAGATGAGAATAATAGACTTACAAGATGATTTGAGGGTTCATCAAGCAATAATAAATGTGGCTTCCTGAAAGTGATCTTCGCAAATGCTACTCTGCTTTTCTGACCACCTGTTAGATCAGCACTAATGTCATACTTTCAGAGCATTTTTCAAGGAAAAACAGGTTGTCAATCAATGGGGGTAATTCCAAAAACATACTTCTGGCAGAGCTTCTGATTCAATACATGCATTGGATCTAATTGTTGGATCCAAGAAATGAACCTTAGCATCCTAAACTAAAGATCAACGGGAACTCCTATCCATGTAGTCAATTTATACTGGTAACCAACAGGAAGAGATTCAGAGAGGAAAGATACCAGATAAAGTGTACATAGGCTGAAGTGCAAGATTTCCAGTTATACCAAAAGAACCCAAATGAGCTCGTAATTTTTGTTCAGGCACACCCTGTAAAAGCACAATTGCACACAAGGGTCTCATGTCAGGCCATTCCTCAGACTATCAGAAGATGCTACAATGGATGCAAAGACACAAAAGGAGCTTGGAATCAATCCAGCCAGAAACCACAACTGTGTATCAGACTACAATCAGCTGCAAACTGGAACCCCATAAGACAAAACTCACAAAGGCAACAAACCAGGTTTACCCTTGAACTCTCTCTCTCTCTCTCTGTGTGTGGGGGGGCATAAGCAGCCCTCCTTGTAGTATTAGGAGCAATGGCAATTGCCCATTTAAAGGATTATTTTATGTTGGGAGGGCGAGATTGCAAAATGGTCTTTGTTTGAGAAGAATAAAAATAAGAGCATAGCTATAAACATTGAAGGAATTTTCCTACCAGCAACAAAATTGAAGAACAAGTGATCTGACAAATCAGCATACACAGAGCAAATATAGATCATAAACTAAAGAAAAAGTGTTGTTGCCAATAAATAAACAGTAGATATCGCATATTCTGCAACTCACTGGATAACAGCGCATCATATAGAGAAGTGGATTTGAGGACAAGTCCAGCCCATCAACATGATGCTGACTAAAGACAGCAATTCGAACCTGTAAAGATTAAACAAAAATCAAGTTCAGATCTTGTCTCTGAGTAGGTGAAAATCAACCACAACCATCTAAAAGAGGCTCAAGAGTCAAGACCTTAAAAATAATACAACAGTTGAAAATTGAAAAGATGATCACTCCACTTTGTCTACAGCTGGACTAAGTGGGGGAGGAAGTAGGGGTTGGAGGTTAATGAGAGTTGAACCCCACCATTCAGGTGGAGTTTGGAATGGCCCTTCGCCTATGCGATAACAGCTGGTTTGAATCTTGGTCTAAACGGACCACTTGAAACAACTTGTTGGAAGATTACTGAGAAATAAGAGCCATACACCAAAGGAAATGGATAAGGACAAATACATTTATTCAGCAATGGCCATCAACTTGGAAACATTGAGGACATATGTTGGTATATGCCTACACAAGCCATATGCTCTTAGCCTTTTTTAATGGCTGAGAATCACACTATACAACAGCAGCTGAGCCAAAGTTTCCGAATCACACAGTTCAAATGAAATGGCTTTTCCATGAACATGAAATGAGAATCAATAAGTAGCAAAAAAAGCAAAAGCACCTAAGCAATACCTTTGCTGAGCGGAAGACTGTCCCCGAGCTGGGTTGAAGTTCTCCAGCAATCAATTTGAGAATGGTAGATTTGCCAATACCATTCGATCCAACCACTACAAAACAGGTTAAAGACAGGATTGGAACGATGGAAATGAGGATATTTTTAGACAATGAATGTCACAAAAACTGTTAGCATAATTTAAGGAACTACTAGCCATAGAATGTCCTATATTCCTCAAAACTGCATCCATGACTGATATAAGGGGGCATAAGCAGGACACTGTCAAACAACATGGCACAGCCTTTTACATAAAATGCCATGCAAAATTAAATACTGAACTTTTGGGCAGGTAATCAGTCAATTTAATTTTTTTCCTATAATAGAAATACTAAGAAGCATAAGATTACATGAAACAGTTCTTTGGTCACTCCAATTACATGAGAATGAGAAAATCCAAGAACTAGTATTATAACATATGTGGGCAGCCATCAGCTAATTATAGCAACCTGACAACAAACACAGAATAAGACCTTACTTGCTATACGGCTGTCCAAATCTATTCCAAAATTCAAGTTCTTGAACAACATTGGTCCACCAGGATAGCCAAATGATGCATCACTGCAGCCACATTCAAACCAACAATTAGTATGCCAAAGGCTGATCTTAGTCTATAGATGTGGGCTCCCTGAAACTTAAAGAGAAACAACAGATTATAGATGTGGCATCCTGATCAGACCTGAAACTTATAATTGGAGGGCCAGGTCGATCATCAGGGGTTGGAAACTCAAACTTGTAACTGAAGAACAGAAAGGCCCAAATTGAAAAGATTAGGCAGTTCTAAAACAGAGAGTGAAAAGCAAATTAAGCGTGAAAATGTTCATGACAATATAATTCAAAGGAAAAATAGAATGGAAAATGAAGCAGATAGAAAGAATGCATACTCCGGATCATTAACAACTTCATCCACAAAACCCATCCGGTCCAATGCCTGAAGAAATCCATAAAAAAGAGAATTTACATGTAAAGTGAGAAGCTTGAACATAGCTGACATTTACTCGACTGTATGAACCATTTTTTTCCCAATGGAAATCAACCCACTGTTGGAGTTCATGTATAGCAATTTATAAGGAGATGATTGCCAAATTACATTTGACCAAGCTTAAACTATGCGGCATGAACCAAATATGAAGATGGAGTTTAAGCTACTGCCAAATCGTTTAAACATCAAGAAAGCATTTATGAATAGTAGTCAGCACCTTGATTCTGGATTGAACAAGGGATGCACGCTTTGCATTGTAGCGGAATTTATCAATAAAAATCTGCAACATACAAGGAAAATTTCAGCATATCAACCACCAAATATAGACCAGAAATAGACTGAGAGAAAATCAAATGCTCTTGAATTTCTCTTATCATCAACTACAGTAAAAGGCACAAAAAAGTTTATGGCCAGCAACCAGCATGTGGCTTAAATATTTTCACCTAACCATGTCATGCACGATACAAATATCAAACAAATGATACAGGTGTCACAACATTTTCCATGCAAAAGATGCCTCCAGAAAGATTCATTATCCAAAAAGATGTCTCCAAGAAAGATTTGGCATCTTCATCTTCATTAAATTCACCACATTCATAAGTCAGCATAGGCTTGATCTCACACATACTAACATACGCAGCACTTTCCCAACCATCACAGATTTATAAATAGGTACAACTACTAATTACAATAGCTTGAACTTTGAGCAGCCATTAAGATCAATTCCATGTATCTCATACATGAAACAGTGTTTACATCCACCAGTGCAGATAATAGCCCATGTGGATACTACGGCCTATACTAAATGACATTTAGATTGTAAGGCTTCTAAAAATGTTTGTAGTTTTAAATATATAATTTGGATTTATCATTCTATTTTTCTTCAAGTATTCCACAAGCATGAAATGCTCCCAAATAAAGGAGTATTCTCAAGCAAGGGTAATCTCCAGGGAAAGGGAGTGTTCTGCAGGCTCTTTATCATATATAGGTAGCACCACCCAAGCATAAATAGGAAACAATCCAATCTTAGAATATTTTGCAGCTAAAAATGTGAAATCTGAATCGATATAGAAGACCAAAAACACATCTCTTCTCTCCCATGCTTTCTCCTTAACTTTCCCTTATTCTCCTCCTCACTCTAATTCCAATCAAGCAGCACTACATTATAAGAGCACTGTTGAAGATAGTAATCTGTGCCTATGACCCAGCCAATATAGACAATAGAAGCCTAAATAGTAGATGTTGTTTTAATTATAAATAGACATAAAAAAAATATAACGAGTGGAAGGCATGATTGTAATGAACTGAATTGTTCTAGTCTTAAAATTAGTAGCCACGGCTTCTGTTTTCCAACTTTGAACTTGCAGCCGAGTTCTCTTGGGAAGAACTCAGTCAACTTTTCCCCTTTCCATATTTTCTTGTTAGCAAGTGGAATATCGTCCCACTTCCTAACCATTGATATCAGAGAAGGTCCAAATCTTTGAAATCCTCTTGTCTTACCAAAATTTTTACCATAAACAAAACCCAGAAATTCTTTAGCCAACAATTCTGCACAGATTCTACAGCCAGAATTATCTCAGAACCCTCAGATTTTGTCTGCAGTCTGGTTCCAATTGCATCCTTCATCAAAATGCAAGTCAAATTCTGTATTCTGTTTGTCCACAATCAGATCTGAAGTTGAATTCCCATTTTGTACAGCCAGAACTTCATCAAATGCAGATTATTGCATTTCAGTCCTGCAGTCTATTTATCAAATCAATGGCATCCTTATGAAAATTGATCTTATACATTCTTGATCATTATTGATGCGATCTTGAATTCTTGTAATTCAACAAAATATTTTTTCAACAACAATCTTGCAGAAGATTTTTGCACAGAAATCTAGTTCGCCAGCATCCTTACTGATTTGTTCATTAAGTCCTGATTTCTGAGTTTTTGTTTAAAGAAATTCCATTTCCCACTCACAATAGATCACAAATTGCTTTGCAAAACAATTGCCATGGCTACATTCAGGCTATAGCCTTCAACAGAATCACTCAACTCTCCTGATCCCAACAGATTCGTGAATTTTGAACAAGATGAAACATTGGCAACAACAAAATGAAGAATCTAATAAGGTACTTCTTCAGAAAATGGATCATATGGCCGCAAATTCAAGGCTTCGTTGCATGATATCTTTTGTGCAAACCTTGTTACCTTGATGGTAATGAAGTTTCAGACAATAAGGATCAATCGATCGTTTCATGTTCCAGTCAGTTTGAACCGTTAAATACTATCAAGGATCACAAAATTGATTTAGAATTATGTTCAAACTTTGACAATGCTGAAAACGATTTAGGTTAATGTGGAGTTTCTTGAGGAAAAGCAATAACACGATCAGAATTCAGAAGATGAAAAAGAAGAATCTATATCAGAAATAGATTCAATTTCAGAAGTTTACTCAGAAAAATTGATTCAGATTCAGATAAGACAACAAGCTATCCAGAGGCAATTACACAGTCTGTTGCAATGCATAATGTACAACTTGTTGCTCTAGAATCATTTGCAGCAAGACAAACACAGAAAGAACAACCAGATTGGCCACCCTTTACAACAACAGAAGGAATACACGATCCTTATTATGTACAGATCAGTAATTGACAATGCAGAAATCACAAGGTCCTTCTCATCTCCTCACATTTCAAGCTCAAGACACTTCTAGTTGTATTGTCAAAGCATCAACAAAGGATCCTCTAATGAGCAAGCCAATGGTTCTCATAAAGTTAGCACATTAGTCCTAGTTGTATTGTCAAAAACACTTCTAGAGGCTGCTACTATTTCACACTTTGTACAGTACAATATATCATAGAATATAAATAATTAGTAGCTAGCTTGTATTGTGTTTTCTTTTGCCATGATACCTCACACTTAACCCTTGAGGACAAGGATGCTTTCACAGGGGAAGTATTGTCATGAAGTAACTTGGCTAAGCTTCCAAGAAGCACACCGAAGAGCCGTTTTAATTGCTAATACTGTCGTGCAAGGAAGATCAATATAATGGCAAATTAGCAAGTGGCATAACAGAGCACCAAACATATTTGATTCAATTAGTAATCAGTTGTAATACAGTTGTGAATCTATTGTAATTCAGTTCTAAGTAGCATAGGTCTTAAGCGAAAAATAGACATCAAATGTAATGAGTGGAAGGCATGACTGTAATGAACTTAATTGTTCTAGTCCAAAACCAGTAGCCATGGCTTCTGTTTTCCAACATGAAGTTGCAGCTGAGTTCTCTTGGGAAGAACTCTCTCAACTTTTCACCTTTCCATCCTTATTTTCTTGTTAGCAAGTGAAAGATCATCCCACTTCCTAACAATTGTAATGAAGTAGCATGGGCCATGCACGTGCAGGAAGATATTGATGAAGATGGTAGGTTTTTAGGTAGTTAGTAGTTTGGTAATTAGTAGTTGTACAAGTAGCTAGTAGTTTTAAGATTGTTAGATATTGCTTAACCGTATAAATAGGTATGTAAACAGATTGTAAAGAGTGTGGAAATGAATATTGAATGAAATCAAGACTTCTGATTTCTCACCCTCAGGTCGCTTAATATCCCTCTTTTCTGTTCTTCCTGATTTTCTTCTTCTTAGTTGTCTAATTCTCTTCCTCTCCAATCTGTCTTATCTCTTCTTAATCTGAATTTTTTACTCTATCTTCTGATTTTTACAAAAGAAGTTCTCCACTTCTTTACAATTGGTATTAGAGAAGGTCAAATTCTTGGCCAAATACTCTTGTTCAACCATTTCTCAAAAAAACAACCAAATTGCAATCAGTGTCTCACGTTTTTCCTGTAGCGGCAACCTGTGGAGTGCGATCTTCTAGCATAATCACGTGCACTGAATCTTCAGAGGCATTCATGAAACACAACAATTCTAGTGTTATTTAATTTGCCAACAGACTACAGCATCTCCATCTGAATTTTCCTTCCTTCTTGAATTCTTGAATAAACAACTCCTGATCATCAATAGAATGCTTGCTCAATTCTCAAAATCTGGCACAATGCTATAAAATCCTATCATCCCATGACACAAAAGATCACAAGTGGCTAAGCACATCAATTGCCACACTTCATTCCTTTCAGGTTTCATCAGTTCTTGAATTTAATCAAGACAGAACATTGGAACCAAAATTGGAAGTATCCAATAAGGTATTTCTTCAGAAAATGGATCAAATGTTTGATTCCTTTATTCTCAAATTCAAGGATTCACTGTATAATACTACTTGTGCAAAACCTATTATCCTTGATGATAATGATTCTTCGGATCATGAAGAAGAAAATAATGATAATGAGCTTGATGATCCTGAGGATGAGGATAATTCACCCTCCTTATGCTTTAATCAATTTGAATTACTAGCCTCTTTTGATGATCTGGAACAAGATTATTTAGAAGAAAGTGATTCAACATCAGATTTTGAAGAATCAAGTGAAAATATTGACATTGTGAGGTCAGTACAAATGCATCATCCTTCTATTCTTGAAATTCAAGAACCCCAAGATTTACTTTTTCAACTAAGATCGGTCCAAGATACTTTTGAACAGACTACTAAAGTTGTTTGGGGTTTCAAGATTTCCATGAACACCCAGTTGATCGACACCACCATACATCTTCTCTTAAAATCACACTTCAAGCTCAAGGAAAGAATTTTTATCAACAAGAATTCATCTCAGCAGCTAGCTAGAGGCTCTCTCAAAGTTGGCAAATTAATTCTCATTGCCTTGTCAAGAAATCTTCTCAGAGCAGCAGCCATTGTACCCTACTTGTATAATATAGTTTAAAGAGTAGTACCTAAGATTGTATTGTATTTTCTTCCGGTATGACAACTCAAATATTAATCCTTGAGGAGAAGGATATTCTCATGAGAGAATATTGTAATGAAGTAGCATGGATCGTGCACATGCAGGCAGATATTGAAGAGGATGGTGATGTCATACTTCATGATAGGCTGTTAGGTAGTTAGAGGTTTGGTAATTAGTAGTTGTATGAGTAGTTAGTAGTTTTAAAGTTGTCAGAGATCGCTTAGCCTATAAATAAGCATGAAAATCAGATTGCTAAAGAGTGTGGAAATGAATATTGAGTGAAAACAAAGCTTCTGATTCATATCCCTCAGGTCAGTTTGTATCGGTCTTTTTTGTCCTTCCTGATTTTCTTCTTCTTAATTGTCTAATTCTCTTCCTCTCCAATATGTCTTATCTCTTCTTAATCTGAATTTCTGCTCTATCCTCTGATTTTTACTAAAGAAGTTCTCCACTTCTTTACACATCAAAAGAGAATTGAGAAATAATCTAAGATAACTGGAGATCAGTAATAGGCTACCAATTTGAATGTGGAAATCTAAGGAACTAATAAGCAAAGGTCTGGCGATACAAATCTATGTTTTCAACCACCTCTCCCTTAAACAAACACCATAATACAACACTAGAACAGAACAAAACAAAAGCAAGACCAGAATCATCCGCAAATAGAAATACAACCCAACAGAGTAGAACACTGGACCAGAGCAAACTAAACCCTGTCTGTAAACAGAAATCCAAATCTAAAATTGCTAAGGAATTGCTCTGATAAGAAACCAGATCCAAAAATGAATAGTAAAACCAAGGATGCAAAGAGAATATTGGGCCATGGGACAGAAGTGCACTGGGCCAGGACTGGATACAGGTTGCTGGGCCATGGAAGATAGTATGTTATATTGTACAATAAGGAAAGCTGAAGCCGAGGCCCCAAAGCAAAAACTTTAAAATGGTGTATGAGGCAGATGGGTATCAGAGAGCAGCACTGGTGTATGAAGCAGATGCAGCCTCCTTGCAGCTGCAGAAAGGAGAAAAAGATTTTGAAAATGGTTTCAGTCATTCTGATTCACCCACTCTCTCCATTTATCTGAAGTTTCTGAACTTTTCAGTCTGTCTCCCATAGTCCGACCACTCAGATGGCAAGAAAAGCCATAAACAGCACAGCTAAAACAGAAAAGGCTGAAGATGCAAATCATGCTAGAAGAGAGGGAATGCAGAAAAAGGAAAGTCTGAAAACGCAAATCATGCCAGAGGAGAAGGAATGCTGAAACAGAGCCAGAAATGGCAAAAGCAAAATATCAGGATTCAACTGTGGATGGAAAACACAGCTTTATTCCCAAACTCTAAGCACTAAATCTCATAGGCATAAGGAGATATGCCAACAAACTATGAAGCAGAGCCTTGCTTGAAGGCAAAAAATGATGATAAAGAAGTTGATGATATACAATAATGCTAGGAAGGTCACAAATTGAATCAGAACAAAAGATGGAAAAATTGAATAAGCAGAGCAGAGGAACAAAAAACAGAGTAGAAGCCAGAGCTCAAATGCAGCACAAAATGCCAATCACAAAAATTTAGGCAGAGGGTGGGGAAGCTTGAGGTAAAAGAGAGGGATGAACAGAACTTGTTTATCAAAAAACAGAACATGTTGGAACATTCCATTTGAGATACTGATAGATTGTTAAGAAGTGGAGAAAGTAATTAAGATGTGGCTGATTTGTTTTATTGAAATAGCAGCAGCAGAAGCAACAGTGAAGATCGGACAAACAGAGGGACCAATGAACAGAAAGAGAGAACAGAGAACCAGAACAGAACCTGGTGTTTAGCCTAGGAAAGGACTGAAGGGCATTATCAAAAGGTTAGCAGCCTGCCACCAGCGAAAGATTTTGTAGTGGTAGACAACAGAAGGCTCTGCTAACATGTTAAAAATGGAGTAATTAAATGCTACATGGGTATCACCATCAAATAATAGGATTGTTTACATGAACAAATTAAGGAATTAGTACAAACGTATTGAAAGAACAGGATGGAAACCTGCATATGAGCCCTTGCTCGTTCATTAGCTTCAAATGCTTTCTGCTGGTTCTTTAGCTGTTCTTCTCGAGTCCTCTCAAATACATCATAGTTTCCTTTATATGTTGTCAATTTCTGCCCTTGTAGATGGATGATATCTGTCACGACCTGGGAAAAGGATTTTGATAAACATATCAACATTATTTCAAAGGAACTTCTCAGCAAGGAAAATTGGTTAATGAGCACAGGTAGTAAACAAGATTATCAATAATTGGAATTTTGGTACCGTGTTTAAAAACTCTCTTGCATGGGACACAACTATAAATGTTTTGGGCCATTTCAGCAGATAGGACTCCAACCATAAGACAGCATGCAGATCCAGATGGTTCTGTCAAACAAATGGGGTGTTATTTCATACCCAAACTAGTAGCATACATGCATAGGCAAAATAATATATCTGGAATAAGCATTGTGGCTAGAGAACTCACTGTAGGTTCATCAAGCAACAAAACATCTGGCTCTATAAATAGTGCCCGAGCAAGAGCTATTCGCATTCTCCATCCTCCAGAGAAGGTTTTCGTTGCTTTGCGTTGCATTTCTGGTGAGAAACTAAGACCCTGAAAGTTTTTTTTCCACCCTTTCATCATCAGCAGACCCAGAAAGTTTTAATGGTCAATGCATATGCTACAGATAAAATGGGATCAATAATCATTATATACTTGCTAATTAACATCATGTGTGGATGACATATACGGTGCCAAATAACACGTCAGAACTCCCTAATGAGAATTCGGCTTAAATATCATTAAATTAGGAATAGCTATGCAGAGGTGACCTACTGGTGTAACTCTGTGTTAATTTCTAAGACGTCTAAATGAATCACGGGAATTGAAATTCAACATAACCAGATGAACCTCCCTCCAGACCAAAGAAGAAAAAGAAAGTTTGGCTCAAAATTTGCCCAAGTTAGGGATAGATATGCACACTTAATTCACATGAAATTATAATGAATCTTTTTATAAAGGTCTCAAAAAATGCTAGCATTGAAAGTTCATAATCAAATATAGAAAGAACCACCTACTCCCCCCCCCCCCCCAAAAAAAAAAAAAAAAAAAAAGTCAGGAAAAACAGGAAAAAAAACCAAACCAAACAAAATGTTTTCCTCAGGGTTGCCTACATGGATTCATCACCAACATTCAACTCTGTTGAAGGAATTTTTTCCTGGCAAAATTATAGAAGCAGAAATTTAAACCAGAAACCTGAAGACTGATTACACTCAGAACAAGCCACCCCTGGACCAAGAAAAAGGGGAAAGGGTTTATTTCTTCTTCCCTTCCTATGACAGAAAAGTCTTGCCTCCGAATAATTCCAGGCCCATTTTACCTTCCCTCATTACATATATCGGATCCATGTATTTTATTTATAACTTCAAGTTCTTAGTTAATATGTCCTGATAACCACTCTTCGTGCCCCAATCCCAGCCCATAAAAAGTTTGTTCGTAATTTGCTGTCAGGCCAGGCTTGTCCATGAACTAAAAATGGTAACATATCAAAAAACATAATCCTTCCAATTAAAATATTGTAAATAAATATTAAAAATTTCATAGCAACTAATTCCTCGGATAAATTCATCAAAACAATTAATATCCAACCATAGGAATTCCATTTTGCAACCTGTGCGTACTTTCTGGTTATAACCAATCTACCCAACACCCCTTCAAACTATTCCATTCCTTAAAAAATTGTTAGACAAAAAGTGCGCCACAATAGCCAATAAGAAAACATCCACAAAGACCCACCCTACAAAGTTTACAACATCATATGGTACAGATGGATGGAAAAGATAATCTCAGCTCCAAATAGGAAAAATATACTATTAAATCAATTTAACTGACTGGCATCAAATAAAAGGAGAAAAATCAGATAAATTCTATAGCATTCCCTTCAAACATTCAGGCAGTTATCCTCAAAATATAATGTTAACCAAAGATTAATAACACCATCAGAATGCATGAAACCAGCAAAGAATAAGACAGAATTATAAATATCCACTTAACAAAAATATCCAATCAATTTATTCTAGAAATTCTCTATCCAAACGCTAAATACAAATATTCTTTCCTTCATTTCCTTGGGATTTTTCCAGCCCGCTCTCTTTCTTCTCTGCCTTGGCTCCTCTTGTCTTTCTCTCTCTCTGCCTGATTCTTATCCTTCCCATTATTCAACTTGTGTCCATAATGCATGGGGACCCACGGGAAAACAGCCATACACTGCCCATACTTGCCGCCTCCCAACAGGTGGTTTGGCTTTTTTTTTTTTACACCTCATTCTTCTTTTTTATCCTAACTTATAATCATAATATCTGTATACAATAAATCATTACTGAGCAAGCATGAAATGATGCAGGGAATAAGAGAGAGGAAGAGGGAGGGGGGAGAAGCATAAGAAGAGGCAAGGATGACAATGTGGGAGAAGAAGGAGCAGATAAAAGGGTAGGGGAAGAAGAAGCAAGAAGGAAGAGAGAAACAATCAAGCATTAGCCATACTCCTTATATCATTCATCCATAATTACTAAAATAATAAAATTAAGAGTCTTATATAGAGACATCATATTCCTAGATTAACTAGAAAATAAATATGATTTCCTAAATAATAATAACCTAGAATAAGAAAACAACCAAAAACAACTGAAAGAAAACATAATTTTTTATGGGTATTCTAGAAACTACCAAAAGTATAAAATTTCAACAATTTCCAAGATATGACAAAACATGAAAGAAAATCTAATAAAATCAATTAATAAGTCATCATCACCAATATTCTTATTGGCATATTAAAGCACACCTCAAGCAATATTGTAAATCTGAAAATTATTCCACCTTCAAAAATTACTTTTTAGCAATAAAACACAATAAATAACTAGCCACAAATTATAAGTTAAAGACATCTAAAACTTCGGGTCTTTATTGCATTTTGCTTAGTTTATGTAAAAGAGACAATCTCACGTAGTTTGGAGGCAAATAATCAATAACACATGGTGAAAACTGCAAGATAATTCCCTGAGTCTTCCCCTGGACCACTAAAACAATCAAAAGGGGGTGAGGCAGTAAAGCAACTGTAATTCAAGAACTTTTATAATATGCAACCAAAGAAAGCCTACTGGCTCATCAGTGAATTCTTTAACTCTTAGTAAATATTCATCTTAACTCTTTCTATGCCCGAAGTTAGACAGCTCACCTCAGATTTTGATAAAATGTGCTTCTGTAATCACTACCCTTAAGTTGAAAACAATAGGAAAAAAAAGAACCAGCCACACAAGAAAGTAAGATCCTAAATTTTGAACTCCAGTAAAGCATATAGAATTATGATAAAAGAATCTAGTAAGAAACAAAAGGGAATCAGTTAAGGGTTTCTCGACAAAAGGGATATACTTCCTGAAGTCCAATAACAGGGAAGATTACCAAAGCCACAAAACCCACCCTTCCCCCACAAAGAAGGAGGTAAAAGAGACTTCTACTTACCCAACAATAACTACATTGCATATGTCATGGCCAAAGTCTTTTATCCCCATTCCCAACGTCTATTATAGTTGTTACTAATACCAAGTTGATTTAAGATCAATTGTAAATTAGTCCAATTATAAATGACATGCCAACTACCAGAAAGCAGTTCAGAGATAAGTGACCAACCGCAAGAATAGAAGCTGCTCGCGACTCAGCAGAATATGCATCAATGTATTCAAGTCTTTTATATATCTCCGCAAGCCTTTTTGAAATACCATCTTTGTCAACTCCTTCATTGAGATCCCCATTGCTCTTTCCATTTGCATCTTCAAGATCCAGATCTCTCTTCAGAAAGTTAGAAAATAGTCAGTACTCAGTAGGCTTCATATGAAGCTGAAAAGGCAACCAATCCAACAAGAACAAGAAAAAAGAAGAGTCGAGGACAATAGCTCCCAAGACTTGTACGCTTTACATGAACCAGGTTCACTTATGAGTGAATTAAAAACAGTATTATTAAACCTGTAGTGTCAGCAGACAAGCTTCTTCTTCCAAAAGCTGAGTCCGTTCAACATCAGAATTAAGCACGCATTGTAAGGCAGATGTGTTGTCACCAACCACTTCTTGCTCCACGTGTAATATCTGACAGTTCTTAGGAATACCATCCATGGCATGCATAGCCAAGTGCCTGAGGAAAGTTGTTTTTCCTGTGCCATTTCGTCCAACAAGGCCTGCCAACAGAGTGACCAGCAAAATATTATATAACAGAATAAAAAGAAACTAGAGAACCACTAGATGATTCCATGAATTTGAGTCTCAATCTTGTGATAGGCATTAACATGATACAATCATAATGAAGTATGCATAGTGATTACAATTTTAACCAATGAATTTTACTGGGTAAAGAACTCTGGATGAATTTATCTTTTGGCAGCCCTGCCTATTTGAGAGGATATTAGGAATTCAAATGCCAAAGGTTCCTTGGATAGAACAAATTGGTGGAAGTAGGAATAAGACACATATAACTATTCTCAATTTGGTAGGAATCTTACAACTTTGTTGCTGCTATTGCTCGTCAGGTGGTTACAAGGTAGATGGATAAATTGAAGCAATCCTTATACTGACAAGGTTATCCATAACATAAATAATTTGTCAGAAATTTTATGACATACTTTCTGCAAAAAAGAATAAAACTCTTTTCATTCACAGCTCTAAACCAATTGTAGGTAAAATATTGCTTGTTCTGACTAGATAATTCATATATCAGTTTACTTAATTCTAAAATTAAGAAGAATCTAGAAATCTCACCGTAGTGTCTTCCAAATGAAAGGGTAACTGTAGCATCCACAATGAGATCACGACCACCAACAGATATATTGAAGTTCTCCAGATGGATATCCCTAATGGCTGGTGCATTACTATCATTGCTATGATTCACACAAATAGCAGGCATTCCTGCCCTAACTGCTTCCATTTCCTCCAAATGCTTTTGATATTGAGCCTGAATTATTTGAACAGGGATAATGCTCTTGAGAAAATAAATAAAAATTCCAGGAGAAGCAAAAAAGCTTCTACAAATTATATTGCAAACCAAAAATAGGGAAACAATGAGAATCTAACAAAGCCCCAGCTTGCCCTAATACTAATCTTAGTAAAATTAATTAGAGACAAACAAAATTCCCAAACCCAAGCTCCAGCTTGCCAACAACTACATCAACCCCAACCAACAACAATCAGTAAGGTACAATTAATGGAAATATTGAAATTAAACATGTGGCCTACTAGTCCATATGACTTGATCCAACCTCAACAAACACTTGTTCAAGCTCCAATGAAAGATTACCTGACATCATTTTGGAATTCCATTTTTAATCATACCAAATTGAAGATATTAGATTTTGAAAATAGATAAAATCGTATACAATAATAGTTCACATCTGAACCAAATAGTCGCTTTCACAAGAAATTGAAGTTTGCACCAGAATGTTGCATGTCAATTGCCCATAGAGTCTGCTGTGTCCAGATATCCTGGGTGTGTGTAAAGAAGTCCATAAAACAACCAAAATTTCCGATAGAAAATGTGTTTTTACCTCCCTTTGCCGCTCATCCTTTCTTTTCTTTCTTTCAAGTTTCAGTTTGTCACGTTCAGTTAATAATGGACCATCTATTGCCTCAGGTTTCCTTTTTGGAACTTCCTCCTCATCCATTCCGTCAAACATTCTCAGTGGTGCTGCAAGACTTCTCATTGCTGGTTTAGGTTTAACCAAACCATGCTTCCCAAATTTTTCACACAATATGCTGCAAACCTGCCATGTTTAGCATAAACAACAGATACCCAAACTACATAATCAGATCAGTTCATAGGTCAGCTGTGCACGATACAAATGTAATTCAGATAACTTTAATCATTCAAATACCTTTTTTGATCATTATTACAGTAGACTACTACTAAAAATAGGGAGATAGCGTTGAAATTGGAACCAAAAAAGGAATTTCAGTTCCTTTGCAATGTATTCCCGCATTTACTTCATTCAAGTATATTTCCTTCCACCAATTTGTAATGCGACTCAATTTTAAGCGAAGTATGTCTAGCTGATCAAGGTCAATTTAGAAACCCTCCACTTCAATTGGTATTTTTTCACAAAAAGCAGACATGAGATAACAAATCCAATGTTTCACTGAGATTTCAAATAGCTGTCCCGAATTCAAGTTGAACTTGACATAGATCTGAGAAGTACAGCCAAACTTTGGATTCCTCTTACTGTGGTAATATGCAATCATACTTGTATTAAGCTCTAATCTATGCACATAAGACACAATAAACCAAATACTGAGACATTTTTATAACACAGCACCAGAACACAGTAATTTATTCACTGTCAATCGTAGAATGAATGTTGGCCAATATATATTAATATCAAAAGCCCAAATACAAAAAAAATATCATGATATATCATTGATAGATAGTAGAGGCTTCTGTATCAAGAAAATATAACGACATGTCACCAAGTTGGTGACAATAATGATATGTCTACCAATATCTATTGGCTAATTATCTTTTATTCACTTCAATCTGTAAATTTTAATTCATATGTTTTAAATATACATAAATCTTCTAAAAAACTTAAAACTGCATGTCTTGTACACACACACACACATATATATATAATCTAGAAGGATATCAAGAATTAATTTTGATAAAATTGATTAAAGCTCTTCAAATAGTTAAATATATGATAAAAATACTAAATTTTTGTATACAGATCACAATAAATTACATCTGTCACGCCAATATTTTCATCTATGCTGTCAATATTTCGTTCAGCTCATTTGAAACCTATAACGCCTAAATTTGCCTAAAAAATTCACTCTGCAGCCTATTATTTCAAACAAGCAGCGGAACTTATTTCCGCGTCTAACCGTAAATCAACAAGATTTCCCCAAAAAACCTAGGACAAGAAAGCACTAGCGCAATTACGTTTGTTATAGCTCAATTTATCACAACAATCAACCACGCAATCAATAGATCAAATAGCATAACAAATTATATTTTTGATTTAATTGAGTTCATTACTTGTAGAACAAATAGCTAAATTCAAGCTACTATGTCAGGGGAAAGATAATTGAGACTTAGAATTACTCACGGAGCGACACTCGAAATCGTTGGGGACGCAACCGGAATCAATAAGGAGGTCGCCGACGGCCTCGAAAGCACCTTCACCGTCGAATCCGAAATCGAAGTCTTCGTCGGCGAGCACATTGACGATGTAATCGATGATGGGTTGGTCAAGGTCTTGAGCCCTCCGGCCTAGCACTTGGAGTACCACTGAGCTCGCTACCTCCGTCATCGTTCCGGGGGAATGAACAGGCGACCAGCGAGTGAAACTTCACCGGGCCCTTGCGCAGGGGCGGAACTGCAGGCACTGTCAATAGAAACTAAGCAAATAGAATGGTAACGCAATTACTGTCATTGAAATTTTAATATTATTTTCCTATTTTTTTAATATTTATTCTTGAATTTGTATTTTTTTTATTTTATTTTAGTTAGGTTATATGTAAATAAATTATTACAATTGCAATATTTTGATATAATAAAATGCACTAAATATCAAAATATTAATTTAATAATAATAAAAACAACTGAGCTTCATATAACCTCATACGACTGTTCAACAAATCAAATTATATGGATTTATACATGGGTTACGGCACTCACAAAAAAGTAGCTCATTTCAAAACTTGTTGATACTGGTTATTTCTATCACCTATTGTTACTATTATCTTTGTAAATTTTACATATTGAATTATAATTCATAAATAATCATGATTTTTGTAACGTAATAATTATTACTTGCTTAAATTAAGTGGTATAATATCTTTTTTTTAAGTGGTCTCTAGTAAATTTTATTCCTTGTTTATATTCTATTTTATTTATAATTTATATAATTTTAGACACTAATATATTGCTCCTGAATACCTTGTTGAGGAGTTGGTATGTTTTGACTAAAGTTAGATGAATTGTGAATTATGGGTATCATTACCCGTAATCATCAATGGATAAAATTCCTGATAACTTCAAGGTTGAAAGAAAACGAACCATAACCTCGACGGAGGATGAAAAACCGCAAGTTATCCTTATCCTAGGAGAAGTTATAAAGCTTCAAGGAGGCGCATATAAAGAGGAGGTAATCCTCCAAGAAGAGTGGTGAAAAAGGAACCCCAAAAATATTCTCTCTCTCTTCTAAATTATTATCCGAAATAAAAATAAAATCGAGTTTTTCTTTTTATTCTTAAAAAAAAGGCCGACCACTCAAATATCGGAGAAGCGCTGGGGATCTAAATTTGGCGCACTGGCCAATCTTATCATCTTTTGTGTTATACAAGTCTTGAGTTAAAAAGACGGAGAAAGAAAAATCGTCTCCATCCAACTCTCGGGCCATGACCCGCAACAGTGAAGAAACAAAATAAATTTAAGATAGTTTTTTGTAGATATTATAATAAAGTGAATGAAAGTGAGGAAGGAGGAAAGATAAGTAAATGAAAGTAGGTTTATTTTCTCCGAGAAAATAAATTTAAAAAATGGGATAAATGAATTAAAATATAATTTTAGGTTATGTATTGACTGATTTATCCTGGGAAATAATTGACAGAAATATAAAAGAAGAACAAATTAGTAAAAATAGCACTACTAACTTGGTTATTTTGCACTCATGCGTCGAAACAAACACATAAAATATATATATTTTATCTTTTTATATTTACTGTAATTTTATTTTTATCACTCTAATTATTTGTTAAATAATTTTACTAAGAACAGGGCTAATTTAAGCTTATATATAAGACAGTTATATTCTTTCGGCTCATCACCAACAGTCTATTCAGGATTCCAAACTCAACGTTTTTATTAAAGACTTTAATATCCTCAACAAGTGACATTTTATTATCAATTTCTGTTAATATAATTATATTAAATTAAATAAATAAATATTTACTTAAATATGTATTTGAAATCTAAATTGACATCCGATTAATTGTGTCAAATTGGACTTTTAAACATCCTCATCTGAATATTATATACTACAATAACTGATAATATATAATATAATATGAAATTTGCTATCCGATATATTCTTTAATACTTAAATTAAAAATTTTCCAACAAAAATAAAAGATTAAATAAGAATGTGAATGAATTTGACAGTGAGAGATTGATCAAGTTGGAGAACTTGGCAGCTTGTTTTTTACTGGAAATATGTCAGGATTTCTTAGACAAAAGTGTTATCATTGTTTTCTCTTTTTTATTTTTTCTCATATCCTTTAACTAAGATACCCCTACTTATTAATAGCATTGATACTAATCAACTTGTCATTTTGAAATTGGCCTAATTGCTTAATTAAAGTATTACATCAGTTGAGACTCAGCCATTATTTTGATATTATAGTCGATCAATATTTAATACTTATTATTTATTGGGTTGTTATTACTTGTTAAATGTGGATAGTTATTTATTAATTAATATAATCATTTGTTAAAATTTTAATACTAGGTTTATTATTTTATCGAGTCATTAATCGTTTTAATTTTTAATATTTTTAACCATTTAGCCACCTAATCAATCGGCAAATTGTGCATCTAGACCAATTCTTAATTTAATTTTGCATTAAGCCAAGCAACTTGGTTATTTAATAATTATTTACGAGTTTATAATTTGTGAATACTGCATTCAACTGAATAAAGCCCACCTTATTTAGACTATATCCAACACATTCTATCAATGATGATATAGTGAAAGTAGTATTATCATTTGATTTGTTTGATTGGGTGAAAATAAATATAATGAGAATGGGATAAATAATCTTTGGAAATAGTTTTACCAGTAATTTAGTTGAGAATATATGTTCACTTGCTTGGTTAATTTGCATGAATAAATTCTCACTTTCATCCTTTGTTTGATGTCGACGAATAAAGATAATAATAATAAATAATGAAGGTAAATTATTAAAAGTAAACTTAATTATAATATTTGACTTAATTAATATTTAAGTAATATATATAGATAAATATAATAAAGATATTAGACTTGATTAATTTTTTTAATCAGACATGAATATGAATAAGAGTAAGTAGTTTAGCCTGACTTGACTTAGAATAATTTTTTTTTTGCAAAATATTTTGTTCTATCTTATATAAATATAAAATTAAAAAATTATTGTCATTGATCATATTTTGTGCACTTAATAAAATTTTTATATGAAGATTTTTGACTTAAATTTTTTAGATGATATTTTAATCTAACTATTATATTTTTTATAAAATATTTTATATTTTTAATATTTGTTTATATAGATATGAATTTTTAAAATCAAAATGCCTAAAATTTAATGAACTCACCTAAATATCCAATTTTTACTATAAATAGATATAGTTATAGCCTGAATAATTGGATAAAATTCAGATTAAACCATCTCTATAGGGAATGAGGGGCCTTGCGCCGCAGCCCTGTGGCACAGGGCCAATGCCGCAGCATTTTGGTCGTTGGATTCCATCCAACAGTCACAGCAAAACTTTATTTTTATTTTTTTAACAAAATGGAGAGCAGAGCAATTATTTATTTATTTTTTATTTAAATACCACACCAACAGTCGTTGGATTCATTTATAATCCAACGGTTGTGATTTTGCTCTTCCAAATTAAAAGAAAACCCTAATCAAAAGCAACAGCAACAGTGACCGGCCTCTCTCTCTCTCTCAGAGCATAGCCTTCTTCGTCTCCCTCTCTCTCAACATCTCCCCCTATCTTCTTCATGCTTAGCCTTCTTTGTCTCCCTCTCTCCCAATACGGTGAAGATGCACACTGCTTTCTCTATCTCTCTCTTCGTTCGGTCAGCTCTCTCTCTCTCTTCGTTCTTCCTCGTTCGTCTGTGGCAAAACAAAACCAACGTGGTTAGAGTTTTCGATTTGGGAGAGGAATCTTAGCCATTCGATTTAAAACAAATCAAACGGCTGCCATCTCTCTTATTCAAATTAAAAAAACAATTTAACATAGTGTGTGTGCGAACGGTTTCGCACGCACACAATTAACATTTAAAAAAAAAGATACTGTGAGGGGGGCCGTTGGATGAACACATTCCGCGGCATTGGCGCTGTGCCGCAGGACCCCTGGTTCCATCTGGATAGAACCCAACAAGCGAACCCATGATTGGGTTTAAATCATCTCCCAAAAATGGCAATATTTATTTACAAGTCATAATTGTAACTACTAAAAGTGAAACTAATCATGAGATAATTTATCAACCCAAAAATTGGGTTCGAAAGATATAAACATTACATTCAATCAAATGAGAAATGTTGGGCTAAGTTTGGAGATGAATTTGATTCCCTAAACAACAAAATATTTATCACAAATGGTACTCCAAGTGGTCCTACTTTGCGCCGAGTTCTGACACCCCAAGCTTTAATCAAACTATCAGCGTCGGAACGGATGATGGGTGAGGCAGTCGATCGACGCCTTGGCTGGAACGGGACAGATGAGGAGATGGAAGGCGATGGTGCCGTCGCTTCGAGAAAGGCAGCGGCAGGTGTGGTGCTGGAGTTGTGGTGGGGGATCGTGTAGACAGAAATTCCTAGGTTTAAAATTGGCATGGTTATTTTGAGATGTTGGAACTTGCAAACTATGTGCTTTGAAGGTTAGAACCATGATGGCATTTCATCAATGTGGCAACCCTGGTGATCCGTACTGGCTGGTCAGACGACTTATCTTTTAGAATCTGTGTGCTGCTATCTTCTCCGTTGCTCATTGTTGTTTTCTATTTAATTCTGGTTGACTGCATGCATTTTAAACCTAGTTGCTTTTAATGAATTTGTTGAATTCTAATTGATATCATGTATGCATTCTGTAGATATGCCACCTGAATCATAATAAAACAAAGGTAACTGAGGCGGGGTTGATGGCGATGGTTAGTTGTGATTCTAAAAGGGTTGTCTTCACGTCTTCAAAAGCGGTTGAGCTAGTATCATTACATAGTTTGCACGAGCTTGTTTCGGGGAATCTCGGCCATTTTTAACCTTTAAAGGTGGCTATCTTGATGAATGAAGCCTAAGGTCTGAATTCTTAATGCTCATTGATTTGATCGTTTTCCAAGAATGTTGAGTCAAGGCAAAGGGGGAAGCAGCTAGCACTTCTCTTCCAACATAGCTGGCAAGGCTACTGAGAAGGCTAGTGCATCCACGTCGAAGGTATTATTAAGTGATGAAAGCTTTCTAATTGAGAACTTTAAGACTCTTAACTTTATATGAATGAAGCTAGATTAGATACTCCTGCTCTCAAGTTATTTTGCTTTCCCATTCTATACTTCTTGAAACATGTTGGGATTGTATGCGCCTTGCGCCAGAGAAGAGACAAGATCAAAGAGTATATTTGGTCGCCAAACATTTAGGCAGTCCGGCAACATCTGACACTAGCTTGGTCGATAACACCAAAGAAGCTCGGCTGTGACAAGAAACTGAGGTTATCACCTCATAGCTAAAGGACATGTCAATACCTGTCCAAGAACAAAGATAATTGGTCATCCCCTTGACCAGCGGGTGGTATGTCCAACTTGTAACAAGGCTTGTCACGCCAAAATGACACATGAAACACTCAAAAAGAAGGGTACAAAAGGGAAGCTGATTGAATAGTATAACATTGTTTGGTAGAAAAGGAAAAAGGTACATCTGCTCCAGACGTAGGATACATAACCAATCAAGAATGAACTTCTTCCCGACAGCTTTTTTTTGCCCTTTACCTATAAATAACCCATCAACCATCTAATAAAGGGATTGATCGACGAATGGAGAAAATTTACTAAGTGAGAGAGAAGTTACTCTGTTGAAACATACTACTGAGAGATTCAATTGTTTTCAAGCTACCAAAAAAGGAAATATAATTCATTTGAACCGAGAACGTGGCTATCCCACTAGTGGGGTCTAGTACTGTTTGTCTCCATTTAAAAACTGAGCGTATCTCGGCATCTCAGGCTACAAGGGACATACTTACCACTGGCCATCTCGTTTCCACCGAGTTCCTTTGATGAGCTCAAACTCTTTACACCACAATGTCCAATATGGAAGCTTTACAATTAGGTTTCAAAAGTTGATAAATATTTAATCCTCTTGCTTAGCTTAAGTGAATATTGACTTAAGCATCAGAGTGGATTTTCCAAGAACAACGCCCCAAACCCTTTCACTTTATTGTTTGTGGTGCACAAGACATGGGTAGCAAAATTCGAATTCAAATCCTGTGTTAGGTTGCCATTGATTCAGAAAAAGTTCGGTTCAGATATGCATCAAAACCATTTGTGTATTCTCTTTTCTTTCTTTTCCTAATGAGCTTTGGTTTCTTCACAAAGTTAGGTCTTTTATGCCTTAGTTTCCTTATATTCAAGGGAAATCCTTTAGTTTGAAGGCTGTGTATGGCTAGGCAATGTTGTGCAAAGAGAGAGGAAGAGAAAGCAAAATGAGATTTTGGCTTTGTTGGCGATGACAGAGTGGGTTTTTAGGTTATTTGTAGACTTTTGAGTCTTCAAATATCATGAAAGGAGTGTTTTCCAGGTTAGGTTAAATAGGAATGTGGTTTGGTTGTTTTTTGTGTTAGGTTTTGGATTTGGTTTGTGTTTTCCTGGCATCTTTGCTTGTATTGGTGGTCATTTTGCAACTATTCAGTGGGGAGTTTTCCTTTGCTCCACCCACCAAATCTTAAGTAGAAATTTCCTTTGGGTGGAGATTCCGCCACTTGCTGTCACTCCTTCCCTCTGACTTAAGCCTTTCTCTCTAAAAGAGCTAGCTCCCACTTGCTTGCTCCTAGACTTTTTTGTTCCCTCTCTAGATGAGCAGATCAAGACCCAATGGTGCACGAGAGAGGAATATGGAGGATAGAGAAAGTAAAAAGTGGGAGACGGGTGTGAAGGGAGATGGCGGTTTTAGAGAGAAGACACAAGATAGACAAGGAGAGACTGATGGGAGTCCCTTCATACATAGACATTATAGATGTATCAATACACCATCTAATTTAAAATTAAGATCTTTGAATAGACTAGTTTCTAAGGGAACTTCTCAGCGTATAACATTTACCAAGTCATCTACTTCTTCTTTACAAAATTACACGAGGAGCACGTCTATTATTTCTTGAACTTTTCATTCCAATTACACACATTTCTCTACGGAGTGCGTACTACACCTCCGTGAAACTCAAACTTCTTGAAGGTCATATCCAGAATACTGAAAATGAGGATCCTTCGTCACTATGCTTTGCTTGACTTGAAACTGGAACAGTCATATTCATCTTCCTATTATAAACTCCACATAATGCCCTTGCTGAACGGAAGGAATTGTACCCCTACTCTCTTGTGAATGGACTATAGCCGGAATGAGGAATGAGTTATATAACAAGTCTTTCCTATTCGCCTAGTCTCGTAGTAGTCTGCTCCTTATCTTTGGTTTTAGCTGCTTTCTCCTTTATCTACTAATAAGTTAAGCTTCTTTCTCCTTGTCTTGTTTGTGTTCAGGCTTCTGAATTCAATAACACCTTATACTAGTGCTAGTGCAGGTGAAAGCCTAGGAAAAAAAAAAGTCTTCGCCATTTTAAAATTTAGTTTTTACATTTAATTTTTGGAAGACTGGGGTGGCTGGGAGAACTTTCTTCCTGTCAAATCTTCTCTGGCTGGGGAATTTGAGCCAGTTCTATTCGTTTACATCTGGTATAGTATCACTTGCACAGACTGGAATCATAATTATAGTGGTTCATTGGTTTTGATAGAAATGGAAGAAGTAGGGGATTAATCTCTCCTTACCGAGATATCATGCATATCTTTACGAACTGTCCATTTGTTTTACTTTCTGCAAAACGAGGTTTTTCGTAATGGGCTGATTTTCCATTGAACCTTTTGTTATTCTGTTATTTATTTCAGAATATTAGAGAGAGCCGGGGAGCCAATTCCTCCTGCTTGTATGGATCATTATCTGGAATGTTTCAGAATACTGATTCTCTCTTTCAGCTCATATAGGAATATGACGAACTTGCGGCCCAGGTGAAGATTTTAGCAGTTTTCTGTGAAGCTGGTAGTGATCATCATTTTCCGAGCATTGAGGGAAATGCCTAATGATGTTGATGGTTCTTCTTCATCAATTTCCAATTAACTGTGGTAATTCCTCTAAAATTTTGGAACCTGGAGATGATAATTTGAAGGGGGTGGGTGTATTCCCAATGTATTCTTTATGTATGGATGCCGGATGATATCGGTTTTATTGGTGGGTTGGCCACGTTTGTAGTCTGAGGACTGTTAGAGTTGGATATTACGATGAAGGGGTTTTAAAAGCATAGAAGATGACTTCAAGCTGGCTCCAGTGTCTTTTCTCATTGTGGTGGAAATCTATGGAGTCCTCTGAAATATAGGTTCACATGTGGTCCTGAATTTGGATGTGGCTGTACATATTGGCTTGTAGATCGACATTGTCGTCCATTTTTGTTTTGGAAGGGGATTGTAATGCTAGTTTTTTCAAAGAAAAAAAAAAGTTACTGGCAATTCATAGTGCATGCAGTTAAAGATGTCAAATTTAATTTTTCCACCTGTCTAAGGCTTTCAGGTTGTTTGAGGAGATCGCATCTCACAATCAGAGGAGTTCATGCTGCAGTATTCCAAGAAAAGGCTGCAGTAAGTTGGAAGAAAGGATGTAAGTCAAAGACTTAAATGGAATTTTAGTCACAATTAGGATTTGAAGAGGATCAAATTTCCAACAATTACCATTTTGGTTTTAAAGTTTCTTGTTTTTCATGGGCTTGGATAGGTTTCTTTTGAGATTTGTCTTTGTTTTTGTTTGTCTTTTTGGGTTTTTTTTGCATGGCATTTTCTGTTCTTTTGTTTTTATTTGTTCTGTTTTATTTTTTTTTTCCCCTTTATTTGTGAGGCTTAATGATCTGTATATGGCCAATATGTCCTCATCTGGAACAAAATTCCTGGTTGATAGTTGGAAGTCATAAATGATGGAAAGAAAAGGCTTTGGATGGACATACTGAATTATTACGTCTCTCTCAATTTTAGAAAAGGATTTTTAGGCAAGAGCTAGGGGCCTTACCAACTTTAGGAATGGAAAATCACCAGTTAAGATTTTATGAGGGAGAACATCCTCTTCCCTCTTGGACCGAACAATTTCATTCAAAGTCGCCTTTACAAACTGTGCTATACCCATGTGTGGAAGGGTTTAATTTTTTATGTTGAGGAATTTCGTTTTTTGGCCCCCAGCTTTGTTTTGAAATAAGGATATTGGGGATTTTTGGTGTTTATTTAAACCAAGGAAGACAAGGCATTTAATTGTGGCAGCATTCAAACCAAGGAAGACAAGGCATTTAATCTTAAATGACAACCTTTGAAATAAGCTACCCAAGCTAGGACAGTAGTGATTGAGACATAAATGACTGAGTATAGATTTTATGTCCATCAAGCTGTAAGAAGATTAAAGTGTGTTGGGTACTGGTGTGGCTCGGATCTAGACCCGTTGAAATGATTGACCCGAAGAGCTTCCTCAGCCTTCTTATTCTCCCCTGACTTGGTCGAAGGGTAGGAAGGATTGCTGAAGGCCAAAGGAAGACCAAGTCAAAAGGTTAGAAGACACGTTAGCACCTAATTGTCTTGGTCTAGTGTGGGACAAATGAAAGGATTTAGACTTAATCCACCTGATATGCCAAAAAAGATGTTTGACACTCCTGAAGAGGAGATTTTTAAGGAATATGTGATGGGACAAGATGGCTATGTCAGAAGAAAATCTTGGCACTAGTACAACTACTCCCTAATCGTCAATACGCAGTCAATCAATCTCCCCTCCAACGGTTCCATTTGGCATTTAGCCTATAAATACCTCACTAAACTTTCATTTGTGAGGATCCCACTCTCAAGAGACACACCGAGCTAATACTACTCATTCTCTCTCACACACACTCTCTCATTTAATAGCAGCTAACAAACTTCCTCAACCTTGCAAGGATCAAGGGTGAAACCCCTTAGCTCATAGGGAGTCATCACAAGATTCTAACAAAGAGAGTATTAACTGCTAAAGAGACCTTTGCGACTGAGAAAGTGAACTATTTTCCATAATCCTACAAGTGGATATCATGCCTAGGAAGAGTGCCAACCGACGACTCCCCTTCCCAAAGTCTGGATAATGTTCAACACTCGAAGTGCCTGAGAACTATCTCCTCGAAAGGCCTCATGACCCCCATCGAAGTCATCATAACGCTCGGTCCTTCACGACATAATCCACCTAAGACTAGGAGCCCCATAATGAAGCTTAAGGACTTGGTAATACTTCCTTTCCTTGTTTTGCTTGAGTTTATACCAACTTAAGAATCAGAAGGACAACCCGGGAGCAAAACTTGAGCCACTCAATTTTATTTTTTTGGCATGTAGGATCAGTATCGTTGTATTTGGGCTCAAATCCTGCTTTGGATAATCATCGCTTTGAATAATTCCTTGGTTCAGGTAACGAGCAAAAAATTGCATGGCTTGAATGGAATAATGATCACGATGAGGAAAAGAAGGAATCTTGATATTGCTCCATTTTTTTTTATGAGGAAAATTTGAGTTTAATTCTGCTCTTTCATGCTTCTTTTTTTGTTTGCTTTGAGGTCACTAATTTCTTTTTCTTGTTTTCTGTGAGATTATGATGTGATATTGGTGGTGAGATAAAGGAAGGCATTGAAGTGAAGTTCCAAGTTTGAGTGAAATATTGAATACTGAAAGCCTTAGAATTAGTAGACTGAAGATTGAATTAGCATGCACTCAGATATTTTTGGTGGGGAGCTGTGTTATTGTTATTTGGTTTTTCTTGACATAGCAAAGTTTCAAGTTGGCATCCTTGAACCACCGGTGCTCTTTAGGCACCCTTTTGCTATTTGTTTAATGAATTGATGTAGGCAGATAGTTCTTTAGAGAAGGCAATGCCTTTAAGAGAAGGACGAGTCAGTATATCAGGCTCCCACATTAGGGCTTGGACATAATTAGATGTAAGAAATTTTATTGATTGGCATTTTAGGTTGTGATTTTTATTGTTTTGTTTTTTGGATTTTCCTGTCACAATGAAATAACTTTATGATTTCACCAATGCTCATTGGTAAGAAAAAGTGATTTGATTGAGGTTAAAGGGAATAGAGAGGTTAAAGGTAGGCCTAGAAAAATTGAGGGATAAGATAATAAAAAAGAATTTATTATTGCTTCTACTGACAGTGATGTTGCCTTAACCAAGCATACTGTTGATCTGCTATTCGCTCTAAACTTCATCCTTTTGTTGTATTGAAGGATCCTTCTTCCTCATAGGGTTCCAAAGAGACGAAGAAAGACCCAGTTTATCATATTCTGACCAGTTTCAAAGGAAGAATATGGAATATATATCCATGGGATGTGAAATTCTTCATGTTTTGTGGGATCGATCACCAACGCAAGCATATTCGGACTTCATTCGGAACTTCAAACTTTAGATATACATTCAGTTGTTTTCTTGGTATTGTCACTACAGCTCCACTTTGTATCTCATGTATTAAGGATATAATTAGGATGTTATATCCTTTCTAAATTAGAATATTATAATATTTTAATTTAGGCTGTTTCTGTATATTAGAATTCTATACTTTCTAAATTAGTTGATTGATATCTTCTACTTTAGGTACTTTTTGTTATTACAATTATTACAACCGTTTTAATTTAGGTTGTCTTCTTCTCCTATGAAAGGATAGTCTACTATACAATATTTGACACAGAAATTACACAAATCTTTCTTTCTTCCTTTCTTAATAATTTCACATGGTATCAAAATTGAGTTCATTAGTCCTATGAAATTCCTTGCCCACTGTTCATGATCTTAGTGAGCACCGTTGCATGCCATCGACTTCAGCGAACACTTCTGAAGGTGTCCCTCCTCTTCTTTGGTGGCCATTACATCCACTTGCAGCGGTCCAGCCACTGCTGCCACTATCCTTGCCGTCATCCACCAGAAGGTTCAGTTGCAAATTTGATCAACTCTAGATCTTATCATTTCAAATATGTGATTCTGTTGTTGTCATCGAACCATCCAAATCATCATTATCAACACTCTGCACTGCCATCGTTGACACTTGGAAGCATTGTCATTGGAGATATGTTGGGAAAGGCAATGAATCAAAACATGTTGTTTTTTATGGCTTTCTTAAGAGATTCATGAAACACAACGGTTCAATTGAGAACCTAATCAAAATGTATCGATTTGATTACTAGATGGCCCAATTTCGAGTCCAGACTCACCGGTCTCTTTTGTCATTGGAGATATGTTGGGGAAGGCAATGAATCAAAACATGTTGTTTTGGATGGCTTTCTTAAGAGATTCATGAAACACAACGCTTCAATTGAGAACCTAATCAAAATGTATCGATATGATTACTAGATGGCCCAATTTCGAGCCCAGACTCACCGGTCTCTTTCCTTCTTCACTCAGGCCCAAGCCTATAGTGGCCTTTTTCACCTTCTTTCTCCCCTTTTTGGTCTACTCATCGCCCCAGTTGCCCACCGACACTGATCTCTAGCATCTTTCCGGCAACTTTCTAGTGACTTTCTAGTGATTTTCTGATACATTCTGATGATCTTTTGATAATTTTTTGGCATCTTTTGGTGAATTTTTTGGCATCCTCCGGTGACCTTTTGGTGTAATTTTTGCCATTTTTTTGACACCTTTTTGGTGATTATTTCATTGTATCCCAGTATCCTTTCGGTAACTATTTTGGAACGTTTTCGGTGATTTTCAGGATAGGTCAATCTCTTCTTATGGCTACTACACTAACATATTTGATTGATTTTGTCTCGTCATCTACAAGCTCATCTTATACTGCAGCTGATCTTAAGGCAATTGTCAACCAGGTTTTGTCTTGTACGTCTACTGTATTAGTTGTTCAGATACATCTCTGTCTTGGTTTCTGGACTCTACCTGCTGTAATCACATAACGTATAATTTCTTCTTAATGTTGCATATGACATTTCCAACTAGCATCCCTGTTATATGTATTGATGATGGTTCTCATATGTCTGTAGATCATGTTGAGCATTTATCTACCCCCGACTTTTATATGTTGGACACTTATCATATTTTGAACTCATTTCTCAATCTCGTATTTATTGGTCAACTTGTCGAATGTAATCTAAGCTTAACATTTTCACATAAGATTTGTGATATTTGAGATTAGTAAACAAGTGAATTCGTTGGGATTGGTAGTAAAATTGGCCGCCTTTTTCTGCTCACATCTTTGCATCTTTTACATTCGTTTACTGGTGCCGTCTCTTCTAATATTTGGTATAGACGACTTGGTCATGGCTAATTGTCTTGTATTTAGGCTTTAGCCTTTAATAGTTACTTAGGGAATGTTACTTTCATTCTTTTGATTATGCATATTGTCATCTTGATAAACAACCAACCCTATCTTTTTATGAAAGCGATTATTTGGCTTCCATGCCCTTTGATTTGGTTCATTTTGATATTTGGGTTTCTGCACCTGTTCACTTTAAAGGTGAATTTCGTTACTTTGTTATTTTTGTCAACAATTACTCTTTCTATACATAGCTTTATCTTCTCCATCACCACTCTGAGCTCTTAGACACATTTTATAATTTTCGAAAAGATGATAAAAATTCAATTCAATCGTACAATCAAAGTCTTATGTTCTGATAATTCTCTAGAATATATATTTATTTCTTTTTTGGACGAACTTTAACCAATGATCATTGTACCTCATCGCTCCCGTCTTTACACTTCCCTACAAAACGTTATGCTGAACGCAAATATTGTCACATTTTTGACACAGTCTATACCCTTCTCCTCTCTACTTCTCTTCCTGAGTTCCTTCGGAGAGAGGCTGCACTTACTACCAGGTTATACCATTAATCAACATCCATCTCTCACTATTTTAAACCAGACTTCTTATGGATGTCTTTATAAACAGGTACTTAATTATTCTCCTCAAAATTTTTTGGCTTTGCTTGCTTTGTTCTATTTCCTCCTCATAACTATACCATATTTGAACCCCACTCTCAACTTTACTATTTTCTTGGTTATTATATTGAATATAAAGGCTACCAGTATAAAGACTTTATAACCAATCGTCTTTGTATTTTTAGGAATATTTAATTTTAGAAGCATAAAATTTTCACTGTTGTTGCTTCCTCCAGACACTTCCCCTTCCTCTCATATTTTCATTGACCCAACTATCAATGTCTTTTCAAAATTTTCATCTAATACAAAATCTGTAAGCTCAATGACTTTTAACGTGTCTTGATTGCCTGATACTCCCAACATCATAATCATGCCCCCAAAGTCCTCTTCACATATGGATATTTGTTGCTTTAGTTGACTCTGTGCTCCTCCTCCCCATCTTTATGACTATCATTATTTTTCTATTATTGATATTCTTTATGAGCTACGTAATTATCGCAAAACCTTCTTTGACCCACCTTCTCTAACAAGTTATGTCTAACGTGCTTGTTACTCTTTATGAGACTCACACTTGGGATTTGATTGTTCTTTCGTCCGACAAGCCTATAGTAGGAGGTAAATGGGTTTATAAACAAAAAATCCATTCATATAGTTTAGAAATCTAATACGAAGCTCGTCTTGTGGCTTAGGGTTTTACACAGCACTATGGCGTTGATTATAAGGAGAATTTCACTCTTGTTGCCTGCATCACTTCTATTCAATCTCTTTTATTGTCACTACTACATGTCTATGGCTCTTATTTCAAATAAATGTTAAAAATGTATTTCCACATGGCAATCTAATTAAGAAAGTTTATATAAAACTTTCTCCTATTTATCCATTTTTCCCGAACTGGTATGTCATTGTCATTGAGTATTATACTATTTTAAGCGGACTCCCTAACTTGATTTGCCAAATTTAGCTCTACTATTTTATAACTTGGTTTTGCCTCCAATCCTCATGACTTTGCCCTTTTTACTCTCCACACTGCTACCGATGTCATTATTATTCTACTCTATGTTGATAATTTGATTATTACCGGTGATGATAATTCTTGCATATTTAAACCTAAATACTTTTTGGGTCGGCACTTTGAAATGAAGGATCTCGATTTTCTTTGCTATTTTCTTGGACTTGAGATAACTGTCACATCCGATGACTACTATTTAACATAGGTTAAATATGTTTATGATCTTTTGTATCGTGTTGGGCTTACTGACTATAAGACATCAATTAGCCCTCTTAAATATAGCGTCAAATTGTGTGCCACTAATGGTAAGTCTCTTTCTGATGCTACCTTTTATCGCCAATTAGTTGGGAGCCTCGTATATTACTACTGTTATCAAGCCTAATATTGTTTATGCTGTGTATCTTGACAGTCAATTTATGTTAATTCCACGGTCTGTTCATTATGCCACTATTCTTCGTACTCTTTGCTATGTGAAAGTCACTCTTTTTCATGGGCTATACCTCTTCTCTTAGCTTTCCTTGGAGTTTCGAATATATTTTGCTACTAATTAGGCAGTCGATTCTACTGACCGACGGTCCACTGCGGGTTTTTTTTGCCTATTAGGGGATTTTCTTATCTTATGGCGTAGTAGAAAGTAGACTGTTGTTGCTCGTTCTAAATGAAGCTGAATATTGCTCTCTTTCTGATACTACATCTGAGCTTTCTTGGCTTTTACCGGATATCGGTATTTTTTAACCTTGTGGCAATCTTCTCTATTGTGATAATTATAGTGCTATATAAAATGCCCATGATGGTGTGTTTTATAAATGCACCAAACACATCAAGATTGATTGTCACTTTATTCATCGTCATCTCAAGGACGACACCATTCGCCTTCTCCCAATCTATTTCATTGATCAGCTGACTAATATTTTCACTGAAGTTCATCCGCCTGGTTGTTACCTCACCCTAATTTCTAAATTCCAACTGATCTCTTCCAAACCATCTTGAATTTGAGGGGGGATATTAATGATATAATCAGGATATTATATCCTTCCTAAATTAAAAGATTACTATATTTTATTTTTGTATATTAGAATTCTATCTTTCATAAATAAGCTGATTGATATGTTCTACTACTTTAGATACTTTCTATTATTGTCGTTATTACAATTTTTCTAGTTTAAGTTGCCTCTTTTTCCTATAAAAGGATGGCCTATTGTATAAGTTGTGATGTATAAAAATTATAGAAATTATCTCTCTCTTCCTCCTTAATTTCGGATCATGAAACCTTCCTCCCAATCCTGGAACAAATTATCATAAAACATGCTGAAAAACTATTTGTGCACGGTACTTTGGTACATGCATCATGCTCGATGTGAAAACCAGGATTTAACTTCACTGGCAGTTCCCTTTTTCAGGGAATTCAAAGTTGGGATTGGTCCTGCTGATGAATTGAGATACATCCATTGTGCCCAGTCTCAGAAAAATGCATGGCCCTGGTGATCTCGTGATTGAGATGAGTTCTGATGCTATGATAAGGTTGCCTGCCTTCAAAGGCGCCCTTCAAACTTTGTGTCCCTCGAATGAGCATCATCTGTCTTATGATCATAATAATCATGCTTGGAATCTGTTTCATATGGCATGCGACCTGTGCCTTTCAACTGTTTATTACTCATCCGTTCTTTCTTTCCTCAGGCAGTGCATGCTTACATAGAATGCCCAAGCTCAGGATATTGGAATGTGTGAATGGGAAACTGAGGCCTCGATCTGTGCTGGCAACTTAATGCACAATTTCAAGCTGTCTGCGATTTTTCCGGGGTTGAGTTCTTGTACTCTGTAAGAGCAGTTTTTTTCCCCCCAAGTGGTCTACTTTGCTCTTTGCATGGAAAGTGAATATGAATGACAACCATAGTGTTGTCTTCTTATAAATTGGTGATTATGGTTGGAGCTGTGAAAATGGCCTATTAAATTATGCAATATAAGACTTCATTTAATAAACTCAAAGTGATCTAATTCTTTTTCAGATCCCGCACATTGCAGAAACTTTGTATATCAAACTTTTTCTTTTTTCTACGATTCTTGGAGTACACCGTATGATCAGTTTTTTAGGATTGATATATGCTTCTTTTTGCAAGAGATCAATATACAGGGGAAGAGAGAGATGGGTATTTGGTCGTCATAGTTTCACCCTTGTGCTCCTTCCTGGTTTGAAATGCAAGATGCAGAAGAAAAACTGTAGCAATCCGAATCTAAATAATAATATGTTATTTGTTTTGAATCATAGATATGAATTTTCACCTCTTCGTTCTTAGGTGATATGGGATCTCAGATGTCAACCTTTACACTCTACCCTGCCGAAGGAATGATGCCCTTGTCACGTATGGCACAATCCAAGATTAGCCTAACACACGTTTGCACATTTCCGGCTTGAATTGCTCTTATACCATAACAGAGAGATCCAAATCCATATGATAACATGTCCGCTTTGGATCGCAAATATATGTCTGTGCCCATAGAGTTTTGTTCCTTTATAGGCTTCCCTAGAATAATGCCTATTATCATAAAGATATCTAAGTCTTATTATAAAGTATACTAACTCTGCTTTTTTAGATGATACGAGATATAGATGAACCTTTGCTAGGACGTGTGGCACACCATTGGAAGTTGAAAATTCTGCAATAAACCCAGATGGAGTATTGTATCAACACTCACATCATATTTGGTAGATTAGAATTTATATTTTATTCTAAAGTTTATTATCAGTGAAATAGTAACTGCCTTGTTTGATTAGTGTATAGATCAGGAATTATTTAAATTTTATAGTAATTGTATTGTTTGGTTAGCGTACAGATCATGAATTATTATTCTCATGGGTACAATAATTCCTTATAAACTACTGATACTTAAACTCATATCCTCATATGAGTACTTATTCCTATTCTATTGAGATTAAATTTTTGAGCTGAATTACCATTTTTGGTCCCAAAAAGTTCACAATATAGATGTCCGTGCATCGGGTTGGTGGCCATGGTGGAGTAGAATTGTACGAATGATGTATCGGCATATATATTTTGTTGGAATATAAATTTCGTTACACATTAATTTATTGTTTATTTCTCTTGATATTTTTACATATAAACTAATAAAAAATTAATTTTTTAACTTAATATCGTATATTTAAAATGACTAGTTAAACAAAAGAATACTAATAGTGTACTGTTTGCACCAAACAAGACGTTAGTATTTACTTTCATGCTTGATTTATAGCGAGTAGATTAATTAGTCAAATAAATTATCGTATTTTAAATGTAAAATGATATGAATTTATGAATAATAAAATTTTAAACACATTTTATTTGATGTAATTATAATGTAAAATTTTAGAGATTTTATTTAATTTTGTTTCAGTTATAAATTTTATTATATTGAGCGGATATTTTTATAACTTTTTAATTATTTCTAAAAAAAATAATTATAGAATTATGTTGTATAAAATAAAAAATATATATTTTTTTTTTACAATTTTACAATTTTTTAAAGTTACTTAATTTTAGGAATTTTTTTAAAATTACTTAGTTTTCTAGTATTATAATATAATTAAATTGCTTTTTAAAAAAAAAAAAATAAGTATGAATATATTTGAATACATAGTAAGGTGTATAAAATAGCCAATCACCACACTGTAAAGAAGTGAATATGATCAGAATCAGCAACAACTCAACCATCCTGAGAACAAAGCAACAGAAAATAAATTCAAAACGGCAAGTAAATATACTTTCAGAACAAATAAAAAAATAAAAAAATAACAAATTTTAATATTACACAAATCATATAAAATTACAGGCGAAATAAGTTGGTCGGATATAATACGGAGATTTCACAGGCAAATAATCAACCAAAATTACATATTTTGTGAAAATTTAATAACTCTGATTTTTTATAATTTAATTTTAGTTTAGATTAAATTAAAAATATTTTCTTGCTCTATAATACCACTAAAAACTCCTCCAATCCAAATTTCACATTTCCTCGTATTTCGTAGGGTGATTGTCCATTTGCTGATTTCGCTAGATCCAAGTCTCAGATTCCCTAAACACGTGGCGTCGCCACCGCCGACGCCGCCGCCGCGGCAGCCCCCAAAAGAAACCATGAAGAGAAAAAAATTTCAATTGCCAGCCCTATTCGACTATGTCCTTTTCGTTTCTTCTCTAGTCAGAAATTAACGACGAAGACGACGACGGACAACATTATCACCCATCATCATAACTCTCATTATATTCATCTGCTGCAGTTATAATTACACACCATCTATTTCCCTCTTTAATATCATGTCTGTATAATATCCCCTTCTGATATCCCATCCCCTTTCCTTATCCTGCTTACTTCCCCACACCCCGAGCTCCACTCTATCGCTCTTCGGTTACCGACGGAGATGCCGGGTATAGTCTCAACAAGGACGCCGCCGCCGAGACTGTCAGTCCCGAGCTCTGACAACCAGATGCGGACCACACCGGGGAAATCAGAACCCGGTAGCAACTCCAAGCTAACCTCTCCCTCTCCCATTCCGAAGCGAACTCCCTCACCTTCTCCCTCCACCTCCCGCGCCAAGCCTTCGCCGGATCTGAGCTCCGGCAAAAAGAAACAAACCCCAGATTCTGCAGTGGTCGCAAAATCGGTGGTGAACATCGACGATTCGGCGCTCGACAACTCCGATCTCGGTCCGTTTCTTCTGAAGCTGGCCCGCGACACGATTGCTTCTGGCGATGGGTCAAACAAGGCCTTGGATTACGCGATTAGGGCGTCGAAGTCGTTCGAGAGGTGCGCCGTCGACGGTGTGCCAAGCTTGGACTTGGCGATGAGCTTGCACGTCTTGGCGGCTATTTACTGCAGTTTAGGGCGGTTCGAGGAGGCGATTCCTGTGCTGGAGAGGGCGCTTAAGGTTCCGGATGTGTCGAGAGGGTTGGATCATGCGCTTGCGGCGTTTTCGGGGTATATGCAGCTGGGAGACACGCATTCGATGGTTGGACAGCTTGATCGGTCTATTGAGTGTTACAAGGAAGGGTTGAAGATACAGACTGAGGCATTAGGGGAAACGGATCCGAGGGTTGCTGAGACTTGCAGGTGACTTTTCTGAAGGGTTTGATTTTATTTTTTTGGGTTAGTTTAATGCTTTGCTTCATGTGCTCTATTGTTTGATTTGTGGGCATAACTTAAGTTTGTTCAGATGTGGTGAGATTTAGGAATTTGACTTATTTAGTTGGACAAGCTTTTTACTAAATTGAGCATACAATTATTAATTGAAGTGGTTTGACACTATCTAAATCATAAATGTAATTAAGTTGATTAGCATGAGAACAAGATCTCATGATCTATTCTTGCGAGTAACGTCCACTGTTGTGGTGTCTATACACGTGAGAGATAGTATTTAGGTGTTGCTTGCTTGTGTTAATTTAGTACTCCTTAATTAAAACTGGTGTTGGCATTAGTCTGGGCAATTAGAAATTTATGAAATTTGAAGTGGGGATATTCTATTTTGATTCTTATCTATGTTGATTTTGTAATAGTATGAACATTGCAGATTTACACATGTTCATTGAATATTTTGAGGCACATTTGGTGAAAGGAAGCGTTCATCATTCATTGTGTGAAGATTAGGATATCCGATGATTAAATTTGATTCATAATAAGTGGAATTGTTAGATATCACTTTAAAAGACATTCCTTGTTTACATAAAGAAGCTAAATAGCTAAATACTTTTATGGTTCTTGGAGTAATGAGAAATTAATGGAAAATTGCAGAAGTCCAAACTTTCAAGCTTTTCTCCACATAAATCAACTGTAAATTGCTTGCTAAAGGAAAACAGTTCAAACCGTTTTTTACTTGTTAGAAATCTAGATGGTATACTTTCTACTTGTTAGTCTGTCACATATTATTGTTTTATGGATGTATGGGCTAACTGAAGGCAAGTCAAGTTCTATGCTAATCCTTAAGACAAGAAACCATGTTTTTGTTTTTCGTTTTTTTAAAGTGGCCGGGGGTGAGGGGGTGGAGGTTAAAGGAAAGATCATTGGTGGGAGAAGATGAAGTGATTAATCACTGGTTCAGATATTGCTTTTTTAAAAATAGACTCCTTTGTTCTTCAAATTTTCAAAATCGATGTAGCAACTGTTGAATTGTAGGTAAGGCCTTACCAAATCCTATGAGGCAAGGGCTCTGTATTTTCATGTCAACTCATTCTGAACAGTTGATGCTCTTGTGAGCAGGTATTTAGCAGAGGCCCATGTTCAGGCAATGCAATTTGATGAAGCAGAAAAACTGTGTAAGCAAACCCTAGAAATTCACCGTGTGCATAGTACCCCTGCTTCACTGGAAGAAGCTGCTGATCGCCGCCTCATGGCCCTCATCTGTGAGGCGAAAGGTGATTTTGAATCAGCCCTTGAACATCTTGTACTGTCCAGCATGGCAATGATTGCCAATGGACAAGACACTGAGGTCGCTGCCGTTGATGTTAGCATCGGCAACATATATCAGTCGCTGTGTCGGTTCGATGAGGCCGTTTTCTCCTACCAGAAGGCACTCACTGTCTTCAAATCATCCAAGGGTGAGAATCACCCTTCGGTTGCATCCGTCTACATTCGCCTTGCTGACCTCTACTACAAAACAGGAAAGGTTCGCGAGTCCAAATCTTACTGCGAAAATGCTCTGAGGATATACAGCAAACCTGTTCCCGGAACCACGCAAGAAGAGATTGCTAGCGGATTATCGGAAATTGCAGCTATATATGAATCCATGAACGAGCCCGAGGAGGCCTTAAAGCTCTTGCAGAAGGCAATGAAGTTATCTGAGGATAAAGCCGGGCAACAAAGCTCAGTTGCGGGAATAGAAGCACGTATGGGCGTGATGTACTATATTGTTGGGAGATATGCAGAAGCTCTCAGTTCTTTTGAGAATGCTGTTTCCAAGCTTAGAGCCAGTGGGGAGCGGAAGTCAGCTTTCTTCGGGGTTTTGTTGAATCAGATGGGATTGGCATGTGTGCAGCTGTTTAAGATAGACGAGGCTTCTGAATTGTTTGAAGAGGCAAGGGGAATTTTGGAACAAGAATGTGGCCCGTGTCATCAAGACACTCTCGGTGTATATAGTAACCTCGCGGCTACTTATGATGCTATGGGCAGGTAACTTTTTAGCTGTCAAGTTGCTGTTGCATGTTTCATGTTTTTCACTGATGGATTGATTTTACGTGTAATGTTTCTTTTGCACAAACTAGTATATTCTTCAATTATTTCCTTCATCCTGTGAAATAATCCATGTAAAGCAACAGCCCTTTCAGTAGCCTTGCCGTGTGGGCATGGGTGCTACATCAGTTGATGCCACTTCACATAGTTGCTCTTACCTAAAAAGTACCAACACTTCTCCTAGGCTAGAGTGTCGTTCTCTGACACTGAGTTAGAATAGTTGTTATTTTTCTTTTTGACAATGACACATTCTGACACATTTTGAATGCATTATATTATGTGAATCCCACAGAATTAGGGTTCTTAGTATAAAACTGAGAAAATTGGATTTGTTATTTAGAAACAACTAAAAAACTAAGTCTGTTGTCTTTTTTTTCATTATGTGAGGTAAGCTATCACGCAATTCTTCATATTACCACACTGTTTCTTCCTATGAATTTTTTTAGATAAGAAAGCAAGAAATATATATTTTTTTATTGCTAGTTTTGTAGAAAGTAGGATTGTTGATCCATTCCATCCATATATCTATAAATAAACTATGAATTTTTATTGACATGTCTCTGAAATGTCATCTCCTCATTTTAGAAAAATATTTTGTCATGTCATCTTCCATCCTCTTAGGATCCCACTATATACATTCATATTTTGAAAAATAGTAGTTGCAGAGCTCAATTTTGTTAGGATTCAGCCACCTTAAATACTCTGTTACATTCCGATGTACCATTAGAACAAGGTTCTATTTATATTGTCATTGTTTGTACTTCAATATGCTGTTTCTCAGCGGGGGTCCAAAACTGGTTGAGGGATATATGTGTGTCTGTGTCTAGGCATGTCCAAGCAAGCTGATTCTATGGCTATTATTATAAATCTTGCTACTAATTTTGATAGATGGGTATGCCTTCTTTCCGTAGTTGATAGATGCTTGATGGGCTCCCTTTACCATTACTGCATTTGAGTGACACCAGCAAATAGATAATGTAATTGTCAAAACATTTGAGTATGTTCCTGCAGAATAGAAGATGCAATCGAGATCTTGGAGTATGTTCTCAAGTTGAGGGAAGAGAAGCTTGGAACAGCAAATCCCGATTTTGATGATGAGAAGAACAGGCTGACCGAGCTCTTGAAAGAAGCTGGCAGGAGCCGAAATAGAAAAGCAAAATCGTTGGAAAACCTCATCGATCCTAACTCTAAGAGGTCGGCCAAAGAGACAACAAAGAGGTGGGGTGGCTTGGGTTTTAGGATATGATCTCCCCCTCCTTCTGCTGCACTGCTCGCTGTGTGACACGCAATCTGTGTATAGGCTTGGACATGCAACTCGGATAGACTTCTTCCTGCTTTGAATTCTTTATTTGCTTTGGTTTTCATTCTGAATGGATATTCGTAAATGGTAATTTGTGTTGTGGTGTATTCTTTGGTTTGAGATCTGTAAGATTATGAGCCTTGGCATAACAATGACTGTTCGATTGTAATATAGATGTCATTGGTTTCAAACTATAGAAGTAACATCTCTGCAATGTATGCAAGGGTAAAACCACCTTTGTTTAACCATCTCGCTGTCGTATCATATGGGGTCTTCATAAATTGGGCCACCATGAGGTTGCGAATGTTACATGTGGGCAAGGTATTGTATGCACCTGGCATTGCAAGCTATCATCGGAATGTAAGATGGGTGTGTGCAGTTTTATTTCTTTGCTTTAAAGAGGTTACTTTGTTGTTTTTACACTAACTTCATTGTTAAAATAGGGCAATGTTACTGACATGTCAAAAGAACATGGAGTCTCCATGTCTGCTTATCGTCTGCATTTTGCAATCTTGTGCCTTAAATTGTGTGCGAATAACAGAGGCTTGTTTATTTTAGGAGTGGCCTTTTCTATTCGAAGACAAAACTGCCTGGGGCTATATTTTTTGGACATTTTATCCAATCATCCATATTAAGAGATTCACATAAAAATAAATAAATAAAATATCGCGTGTGTGTGGTGTTTGGAAGATGTTTAAAATAGTGTGCCTGTAATATGATTCCAATAACGATGATTTCTACTGGAAAATGGGCTATTCCTCTCACATGAAGGTATTCCCTGGGAATGGGCTTTGCGTTTGGGCTATCCGGCAGATACTGGACGCAAAGCACAATAAGTTCATCATGGATCAGATATCAGTAAGAAAAAGCCCAATTAGTAATATAGGTATCATGGTGGGCCTGGCCCAACTAGTAATATGGTTTAAGCTTTCTGACTAAACTTCATCAAAATCTAATGCAGGAAAAGTTTGTCCAATCCAGAGTGGTAAAATGTGTCATCGTCTCAGGATGGGCCGGGTCAAGTTTTTCTGTCAGAAACCTACCCCTACCCCTACACCTACCTGTCTCCGCTTTCTATTGGGAGGGGGAGGGTTTAATGCGGAGGACGTAGGTATGTTTTTTCAAGACAAGGGCAGGGCCACCCACGCATCGTAAAAAAGCGATGCAATACCTGCATCGTTTTCTTTGTTTGTTAGTTAAAATATAAAATAAAAATAAGTAATTTTTTTTTATCAGTAGCTGTAGTTAATATTTAATCTAATATTTAGAAAATAAAAAATCCTATTTTATTTTAATTTAAATATTCAACTGTTGGGGGTGATGATGCAGACCCCATTTTACCTGTAGACCTCTAGAATATTAATCATATCATCTTGTATTAAAAAACAATAAATAAATAATTAGATAACAACCAAATCATAAGAAATTAAGGAGTGCTTCAAATTTATAATTCAGACAAGTCGAATATATCAATAACATGCATGTAATACACCAAAAAAGGCACGTAATTACAACACAAAGTCCTATAAAACATAAAAATAATGACATGTAAAATAGTAAAAATGCATAAGATATAGTGTATCAATTAAACTCTATAATTTATCTAAGTCTTTATTGACAGGAAAAATTTAATAATAATCAATATAAATGATCAAACTCTATGTATCAATATAAATGCATGATTGGCTTTGTCACCATCAATTCAATCATGATTACCAATTCTAAAGAAGCACGATTATAAAATAAATTGGGTTCTAAAATATATAGGTCAAACCCTAAAAGCATAGGAACCAGCAGTTTTTTATTTTATGGAATTGTTGGTAAAAATCGGCATTTACGTGAGCTTGGCAATGTCCTTGACATAATTATTTTACCATTTTTTAAGGGTAATTTGAAGGACTCCTGCACTCAAAACCTAAGCCACTTCAGTTATAAAAAAATCATTAATATCTAATTAATTCGGTGCTTAATGTATTTTAAATCTTAGATAGGTAATAGATTTGAAAGTTAATATTTAAATCAGTAGATTAATTGGAGAAATTATAAAAATATATCTTGTTAGTTTTTTTCTTTTTAATCTTTCTTAATTGTATTGACAATTTTAACTTTTTAAAATTATATTCTCAACTCAACTATGATTATAAAAATCTAATTTTGAGCTATGATTTGTTTATGAACAAACAATCCAGATCCAAAACTTAAACTAAGTTTGATTTCTTTATTTCTAAACAAATCTACTCAAAATCAAGCCAAATTTACCATATTTGTCAAATTAAATTTATAGCCGAGCCAACTCAAATTCTTAAATAATATATTCCTGGGTTTTTAAATAAGTTTTTTGCATGAGCAAGTAAATAAGTATATTATTATTTGAAATTAATTTATCGATGACCTTACAAGCAAAGTTGTTCATAAGCCCAACAAAAAATGTCTAATCGAGCTATTTGTTAGGCAAAACAAATCAAATCTAATCGTATTTGCAAATAATTTCAACCGAGCTTAGCCTTCCAGCTGTTTAAGAATAATTTGGCATATTCATAACCTTAATCACTCTATTTAACCGCTAATTATTAGAATATATAATCATTTTAAAATCATAACATATAATTATATCTATGGTATCTTTCTAGTTAGCGTGAAGGCAAGAAATATAATCAATTTCTGATATGAAATCTATAACTTACAGCTTAACAAAACAGGTTTTAATAGCTCATATTTAACCAATTATACTTTTCATGGATAAAGTCATTTAATACTTTAATGCACCATAAATGTCGTAACATCCCACATTAAATGTGCACATAAATTACTATAGTGGACTTACATTATTATATTATATAAGGTCAAATTTTTCTAGGACACATGAAATGTTAATGTGCACCGGTGAAGTTCAGAGCACCCATTACTACAGCTGTCGAGATAAATTTAGATCATGAGCTGCGAGCTCCAACTACAATAGCATATGATTTTTTGATGTATAAATATATAAATACATATGCTATGATGCATTCATCCCAATTGTCTTACCAATAGCTTTTTTTTCCAGTGATCTTAATTAAATTGTGCCTATTTGAAAAACTATTTGAGCTCTACATTGGCATTGCTATCTTTTTATAAGGTAAATAAGAACCATTATACTTAAGATTTTGTTGTGACAATGTGTCTATATTTATTTTGATTCATTATTTAAAGAAGTATGATTTTAATGAAAAGTGTATACTAGTTTTAGTATATATTTCATAAAATATGACATATTATTGATTAGGGTTAAAGACAACTCTAACAATGCTAAATTTGTTTATTTTAGCAATATTTTCAATTTTATTAATCATATTACAAATTTTAAAATTTGTTTTTTGTAGAATAATTTTAGTTTTGTTGATTGTATAAGACTTTTGACATAATATTTTATTTTTATCAACAAAGTAGAATTACTTTTGAGTAAATATCATCCGACAATCTTTGATTGTATTTTATCAAATTAAATTATATTTTTTAAAAAAATAAAAATAACATTAAAAAAATAAAAACATCTAATAAAAAACTTTATAAACTCTACCAATAAAATTTTAAAATATACCGACTAATTATATGTAAAAATGCCTTATTAGATGCCATCTAGGCCGAGCTAAACCTAAACTCAGAGAAATAGCTATGCATATAATGATTTAGAATTATATTAAAATAATTATCTTATAATTATTAAAAATAAATATAATTATCAACCCAATTATATATATAAATTATATAGATATTATTGCTCTTATTGAAAATTATCATTTTAGTTTCTCAAGGCAAGAACATTTCAATTCCCAACGTGACATTCAATTGGCAACTTGTATGGATAATGCAAATGTAATACAAATGCAACAAAATTTATTGCTTTGTTGGAAATTGTCTTTCAAAGCATATTTGGGATGTGATCATTTAAGGAATATTTATACATGTCCTTGAAATTAACATATTATTTCATGGGTAAAATTATCTCAAAAATTTCTGTCATTTTTAGTTGAGCTGTTTTGTTTTTTTTTTAATTCTTAGCTAATTTTATTATATATTCGAAAGATTAAGTTAATTTTATCAAGTAAGGTTTTTCTTACAGCCAGGATATAAATTGGTATCAAACTGATTGAAAAATTGATAAAACAAAAATGTTACTGACATAACACATTATTAAAGGTTGAGCACATCATTTTAATATTTTTCAATGTCAATTAGGATTTGGGTTGTACTGCTTTGATAAGAAAATTCTATATTGATAAAATTAACCTAATTTGATAAGTATAACACATAATAATTTAAGTTAAAGTTAAAAAGTTATTTAAAATAATTCAAAAAATATAAAATATCATAAAAACATATAGATTTGTGTAGTATTCTTTTATTGATTGATTGTAAGCTATTTTATTCTTATCCTAACCCACTATCTACTCGCTTAATCATTCATTCAATTTCTATTACTTTAATTCTCCATTTTATATTTACTATTTCAATTTTTTCAAGTAAAAGCAAAATAAGATAACAGATTCATCACTTCTTCTTCTTCTTCTTTTTTAAATATGAAATTTTATTAATTAGGGATATATGTTTTTAAATACATTCTAAAAAAAACTCATTAATCATATTTAATAATGTGATATTTCATCATTTATATATACTAATACATTTATATAAGACAATTCTATTATCATTTGATAATTTGGGTATTTAAGATTTATTGATTACATTTTACGCAATTTAATATAAAATTTAAAAATAATACGAGATATAACACAATTTAAAAAACTACCGAATTAAATAAGTACACGAAATTTTAAAAGACAAAAATTAACCAAGAACACTTCAGGGAGATTTGGACACTTGGAATACCCGGATGAACTACACCCATATTGCCCACACCTTTCTTTGGCCAACTAATAATTCAACATAAAGTTGAACATGTATCAGTACTACCTAAGAAATGTACACTACAATCACTCTAAAAATTTTACCAATTAAGTTAAATTTTTATCTTAATTAATTTTTTAATATGGTATCTAAATTTTATCGATTAAGTGATCTTTTACATGAATTATAGCAATCTAAAAATTTTAAAACGTAATAAAAGTATAATCGATACTTAATATATATTTCAAACTCAAATAACATCTGCATGATGAACATACATATCAAAATATAAAAACAATCTCAAATCTTTATCTAATCTATTGCGTTTTTGAGGCGGTTCATGCCAAAGGACTAGAAATCATTAACATTATAAATAGTAGTAAAAATATTACTAAAAATCAGGGTAATAAATTAGAATTATATATATATATATATAATGAGCATATATAACAGAATATAAAAACAATCTCAAATCTTTATCTAATCTATTGCGTTTTTGAGGTGGTTCATGCCAATGGACTAGAAATCATTAACATTATAAAGGGTAGTAAAAGTGTTATTAAAAATCAGGGTAATAAATTAAAATTTTACCCCTATATATATATATATATATATATATATTTATTTATTTATTTAAAATAATGCAACATGTAGTAAAGGTGTTGAAATGATGAATGCCAGAAGGGGAATCAGACCATTATAAATGGCCATCGAATCGAATTGTTCCCCAATTATCAGGTAGTAGCTGAGATAAACGCCTATCCACTATCATTCATGCATGACAAATAATATGGACGTCAATTTTGTTAATCTATTAAGATACCACTTTGGCGATGGAAATTTATTGAATGTAAATAACTTGTGACGGGTTTTTGAAATAATTTAGCAAATCATGCAACCCAAAGTTTATTATTATCATATGCCCATATATATTCTCGATTTCAAAGTTGAATTAAATAGAATATGACAGGTCTATTTATTCTTTTTCTACTGACCTTATTATTATTATTATTATTATTGAATAAAAGATTTATAAAATATTTATATAAATTATTGATTTATGACTTAGGTGAGTATAATAAAAGATATATAGAAAGAGATAGTAAAAACTAAAATAAAGGTATATATGTCTAAATGATAGGCATTCTTGTAAAATAGAAGTATCTTTTTTTAGGAAAATAAAAGTAGGAATATAACCTATATGATTGTTTAATTTGTACACAATGCGTGACAGTCATTATACAACAAATAAAAATAGGCATTTAGGTATATAGGATGCTATGCTAATTGGCTATGTATGGACTGCAAGAAAGAAGAAATGGAGATGAGAATCTCATTTTTAGTTAGAGATGTCCGTCTTAATAATACCCAAATTACAATTCTATACAAATTTTAGTCAAACTAAACTAGCCTTTATTGTATTTCTATAGTAATATAAAAGATAATTTTTTAAAAGCTTCAATGTATTAAAAGTGAGTCGTTTAATATAAACAAATAGGTAGGAGAACAGAAAAAATGATAAATGATCAGCGACTCTTGATAATAAGTCTAAATTAAAGATAATAACTAGATTGTATCATTTGTGATAGAACATGAATTAATAATTTGGTTCGTATTAGATTATAATTTTTTTATTTAATTAACTAGGACACAGTTTATTTTATTGTTTATACTTTAACAGCCACATGATCATTGAAAGTGGGGGTAAAAATCATTAGTTAATTAAATGTAAAAATTAATTAAATAAAAAGGGTATACATTAATTAAATAAACAATTACTTAAATAAATAAGTTTTAATTAAATATTGCCCTTTTTAAATAAAAATAATTAAATAAAAATTTATAAATGCCTCCCTTCTCCTCTTCAGCAAACACACATCTCTCTACTCTCTATCTACTCTTTTACTTTTATATAATATATGATAATATGATATTTATTGATATAACTATATTATTTTTATTAATTTTTATTTATAATTTATATATTATTATTATTATTTTATAATTTAATTATTAAATATAATACATAATTTTTTTAATTTCAGTAGTAAATTAATATGAAAAATTATTTCTATACTCCAAATATTACCACTATTGTTCTTTTTAATTATAGTTGCCCCCTAAAAAACATTCTACTAGTACATGATAAATTTTTAAAATTAAATTAATTAACAATTATAAACAAACCATTTATAAAACAATAAAATAATTATACTTATAAAAATTTTAAAAGTATCAAGCATTTAAAGTGTCATATAAAAAATAAGAGAGAAAAATAATTATTTTTAATTTAAACTATACCAGCATTTTTGGATGATGCAAGGTTATAATTTTTATGTATGATTAGATGCTAAATTGATTAACAAAATATATAGTTCACCCGAAGATCTCTTTTTTCATGATGAAAAATTAAAAGTTTAAAAGGTATATGTAAAAGTACTTATAATTCAATATGTAATAATATTTTAGTATACTATTAAAAATAAACTTGTCTATCTTTTTTATAATTTAATCAAGAATCATTTTTAAAATCAATTAATATTTATTTTAATTAATGATATATGGTTGTCATATAATAATTAATATTATATTTGTTTATTGTATATTAAAGTTTTGAAAATTATAAATTATTTAAAAATCATAAATTTTAAAAATTTCGAGTACACACCCATTAATTTTATAATTTTTAAAATAATTAATATGATTATAAATGAATATAAAATATTTAATAAATTTTTTATTATTTTTAACAATATTTTAAATAATAAATTTATTATTTTTTATTTAAATCATAATTTTTTTAATTTTGAAATGATAATTATTATATACGTATTGTATTATTAGCCATTGTGTCAAATATATTTTATACTTTATTTCTCATTATGTAAAAAAATATTATTCAATTAATTAAATAATTTTCTTTTCAAAAATGCATTATGTTGAAAAAATAAACACATTACAGGAATATGTAGATCAACAGTCTAGTAAGATGAAAGTTGATTTATTGAATGTTGAGGATAAGATATCATTTCAATTCTATTTTAACCATTTTATATAATAAAAATATTATAATGACTAATTTATATGAAGATAAGTAAAATAATTAAATATTTTTAAAAATATTTAATTTTGCTACTATTAAAAATTTAGGTACTCGCTACACCGTGCAAAATTTACTATTGAATTAAATGTTATCATTTATTAATAATTTTATACTTTATTAAAATAACTATGAATCCATCATATAATATCGACAATTAAAATAAATGTAAAATTAAAAATTAATTTAAGGTAAATATTAAAATTATTAAAAATATCATATTTACTAATATTATATTTAACTATATTTTTTAAAAATAAAATATTAAATAAATTTTTTAATATTAGTATATCTTATCATAATTATAAATATCGTGTGAATTTACTTATAGTATATATCTATTTTGAGAAATTTTGCATTCATATGAGAATGGTCGATAGTTTTAAAAAAATAAAGGCAGGTGTCTATCATATTTTATCATGTAATATATAAATCATATGTACTGTAATTAATATCACAATCTTCTAATATAACAATAGAAGCAAGCAAAAGTAGTAGCAGAAGTGGTTAATAAAATTTATATTATTCGATAATGTTAAACACTGTTGGTAAGTAAAAATATAATATTAACTAAATTTTTTAAATATTTATAGTTTGATTATATTTTAACAGTACAAGTAGACCAGGGTTTAATATTTAAATTTATAAAAGGCTAATGAGTACATAATTTTGTATTGAAATTAATGTCATGGGATCCAATAACCCCACTAGTAAGTATAGTGTTATTAAAAGTAGTCTACAATGGAGTTGAGTAGTTGACAAAAAAAGTATGATTACATCAAAAATAATAAAAAAAAATATTTTTTAATGATTGATTAGACATGAAAAATAATATTAAAATTTTGATTATTTAAAATTTTAATAAATAGAGTAATTCTAGAAGTAGCATGAACAATATAAATAAAAATATAAATAAAACTTAAAAATAAGTGAGTTATTATTAAATATATTTTATTTATTTTTATAAATTATAATATTTAAAATATTCAGTAAGATAAATAAAATATAATATATTTTTTAATAATATTATATATATATTTTTATGTTTTGTATTAGAACCAAACCTAAATCAACATGGCTCAGGGTTATGCTTGGTTTGGTTTAGGTGAGCCATGTGCCGTATTCGATCGAAATATTTTTATTATATAGCGTGTCATTTATATATCAATAGCTGAAAAACATGGGCTGTGTCAATATGACATGATCCATTTAACATTACTCATATTGTTAGCCCATTTTTTTAGACCTCTAAAACTTAAGTGTCCTTATTCTATGTTGTTAAAAAAATTATAAAATAAGTTATATTTTTTAAAGAATTTGTAGAATATCAAAGTATATAAAAAAATTATTCAAAAATTTAACTATTTTTATTATTTTTATTTTTTTAAAAAAATATATAAAGCAATGATTGTTGTCTCTTTATTTGATCGTCAAGAGACTGCGAGATTCTCGTGTGGTTGAGACTCGTGGGGCCAATTCTCCGGTCTAATTAATAAGATGAAATCTAATTTTAAAAAAAATACACATACACACAAATAGGTCACATTTATAACACATTATAAAAATAATGTTCAAATCTCATTCTAATATTTTAAAAATATTTATAGGATTACATAACTTTTTATTTATTTATATTATTTATATAAATTAATTAATAAATTATATCGTATAATGCATTTTAAGAGTGTTTAAAAAATAATTTTGTAAGCTCATTGTAAATTATAACTATCAAAGATATTATGATATATATCAATTAATCATTAAAATATATAAGTATAATATATTTAATGATAAATAATTTTAAAAATAATTATAAATTTCTATTACTAATAATATTACAACACGATATTATAATTTTTATCATAATATATAATTGCATATATTTTGATTTCATAATAATTATTTTCCTTAACAAGGCTAATATAGATTTCCAAATGTATCCCCTCACTCTGCAACATGGGATTGAGAGTCGCTGTGAACGCGTCATCACGTTGAAAAGTTAAAGTCCAATGTAAAGATTTGACATTTGCGTGTACAAACCGCCATTTGCATCCGCACCCTAGTGTAATTGGGAAGTGGGATAAATTTAATACCTCTTCATTACAATTATTTATTATTAATTAAATATATTATATTATTTTTAAATTTATTATTTTTTAAAAATAAAAATTTTAATCATTTAATATTAATCGAGTGATCATAATTTAGAATAATTATACCTATTATCTAAAACTGAGATAATTTTATCTCTCTTTATTATAATTTTTTGATATTAATCAAATTATTTTTTTAAAAAAATTAATTTTTTAAAAAATAAAAATATTAATTATTTAATATCAATCAAATAGTTGTGACTGAAAAGAATTAAAGTAATTCATCTCTTAAATAGGTAGCGATCCCAAATTTCATACTTATACGTATAAAAATATGATACAATATGTTAAGTTACTCTACATTTAAGTGAAAAAAAGGAAAAGCTATAATTTATAATACATATTGATGGGTCTGGTAATTTTATTGGTTGACCTAGAATCCAACTCACCAATAAACGCACCAAGGAAGTAGAAGCCTAGTAAAATTTTAACAAGCACAAAGCTTAGAAGACGCTATGGTAGGCCCAATTAGTAGTCCGCGCAGCTCAGCCTAGAGGCAGCATCAGCCCAGTGGGCGAGCTCATATACCACTATTAGCGTGGGGTTCCCAGCAGTTGTGGAAGAAGTATAAGTAGATGGTTACCGCAAGTTTGTCGTAACACTTTGTGAATACGAAGGCGGCACTTACCGAAACTACAGAGGCAACTCAACAAATATCTTACCCAAGATCGCGTGCTACCTAGATGGTAGCGACAATTCAGCGAATCATCTTCAAAAAGGCAATCTCTATGCGGTGATCTCCTTGATCGTTCCAACAAATGAAGGAGTATCCCCAAGCAACTAGGGTTACCATACTTGTTTTGTACATAATTATTGAGACAGCTTAGCAATTCCACCAAAGCAACCAACAGCTAGCCTTGGCGCCCAAGAAAGGTTGAACTGATTCCAACACTATAAATGCCCTTCGTTCTTACGGGCAAAGGGGGATCTCCAGTGAGGTAGAAACAAAGAGAAAAAAAGATGAGAGAAAAAGGAGAGAAAATAAGTGTATAGATAAAAGACTTAAAAGGCATGCCCACTTTCTTCTTATCTCTTGCGAGGCCTCATTCTCCCGCTCCGCCCGATGATTGTGCAAGCGTCTTGTCGATTCCAAGCCCTCATGCTATAAGATCGGTGAAGGTGACTTATAGAGTATGGTATAGAGAGCCCCTCCACTTATAACTAGAGTGAAAATCGACGAGCGTCTTTCTCTTCATCATCAGCGCCCAAGAATTTTTTCCTCCTTTGGTTATCTTATTGCTTGTCAATGCATTCATCAAGGAACCACTCCTCAACGAATGCAGAATTTTCTCTATTTTTAAACCGTTTCTCAGTTGAGCGTACTTTTCGAAATCTAATTTTTCATCTCTAAATTGCCCATCAGTTGGACCCACCAATTGGAATTCAGTCATTCATCTCTAAGTCACCCCCAATCGGGTACAATTTATCAAAACTAATAAATATAAAATTAAAAATTAATTTATCTATTAAAATTTAAATCATCTAATATTATATTTAACTATCGAAAAATAAAATATTAAATAAATTTTTTAAACTAGTATATCCATAATTATAAATATCGGGAGAATTTACTTATAGTATATATCTATTTTGAAACCATTCATATTGGTCTATTTAAAAAAAATAAAGTCGCCTATTTTATATGTAATATATAAATCAAACGTAATTAATATCACAATCTTCTAATAACAATAGAAGCAAGCAAAAGTAGTAAGCATTTAATAAAATATCTATTAGTCGGTTGGTAAGTAAAATATTATGCCAACTAAATTTTTTTAAATTATTTATAAACGTTTGATTAATTTTAACTATCCAGGGTTAATATTTAAATTTATAAAACTCTAATGAGTACATAATTTTGTATTCAAATTAATGTCATATCAATCAAACCCACTAAATCAGTGTTATTAAAAGTAGTCTACAATGGAGTTGAGTAGTTGATAAAAAAAGTATGATTACTCAAAATAATAAAAAATATATTTTTAATGATTGATTAGACATTAATATCAAAATTTTGATTAAGAGTAATTCTAGAAGTAGCTGAACAAAAAATTATAAATAAAACTTAAAAATAAGTGAGTTATTACATATATTTTATTTATTTTTATTCATCATATTAAAATATTTAATCTAAATAAAATATAATAAAATTTTTAATATTTTTTATGTTTGTATTAGAACCAAACCTAAATAACATGGCTCAGGGTTATGCTTGGTTTGGTTTAGGTAACCATCTTATTTTTATTATATAGCTTGTTTTATATATCAATAGCTGAAAAACATGTGTAATATTTAAATCCATTGAACATCAAAAATTGTTAGCCCATTTTTTAGACCTCTAAAACTTAAGTGTCTTATTCTATATTTATTAGGTTATAAAATAAGTTATATTTTTTAAATCCATATCAAAGCATAATTTGAATTTAAAGATTTATTATTTTTTTATAAAAATATATAAAGTAATGATTGTTGTCTATTTATTTGAAAATGTGACCTCGTGTATGAGACTCCACCAATTCTCCAGTCTAATATCAGATGAAAAATAAAAAAAATTAAAAAATCTATTTTTAAACATCTTTTCAAACATTTTGGTATTTTAAAAATAGGAATACATTTATTTATATTATTTATATAAATTAATTAATAATAAATTATATTATAATGATTTTAAATGTTTAAAAAATAATTTTGTAAGCTCATTTTTTATAACTATCAAAGATATTATGATATATATCAATTAATCTAAAATTATAAGTATAATATATTTAATGATAAATAATTTTAAAAACTATTTTGGCTATTACTAATAATATTACAACACGATGGGTAATTTTTATCATAATATATAATTGCATATATTTTGATTTCAAAATCAATTATTTTCCTTAAGAAGGAATATAGATTTCAAATGTATCTAATGGCCTGCAACATGGGATTGAGAGTCGCTGTGAACGCGTCATCACGTTGAAAAGTTAAAGTCAATGTAAATAAAGATTTGACATTTGCGTGTACAAACCGCCATTTGCATGCGCACCCTAGTGTAATTGGGAAGTGGGATAAATTTAATACCTCTTCATTACAATTATTTATCAAATTAAATAATTATATTATTTTTTAAATTTATTATTTTTTAAAAATAAAATTTTAATCATTTAATATTAATTAAATGATTATAATTTAGAATAATTAAATCTATTATCTAAAAGAGACGGGCTCTCTTTATTATAATTTTTTGATATTAATCAAATTATTTTTTAAAAAAATTAATTTTTTAAAAATAAAGATTAATTATGATCCAATCAAATAGTTGTGATAAAAAATTAAAATAATTCATCTCTTAAATAGTAGCATCCAAAATTTTGTATACTTATACGTATAAAAATATGATCTTGGTAGGTTACTCTGTACAATGAAGTTACAAAAAAGGAAAAGCTATAATTTATAATACATATTGACCAATTTTATTGGTTGACCTAAAAATAACCTTCTTGTAATTGAAGAAAAGCCTAGTAAAATTTTAGCCATTTTCGCTATCCCGATAACCTCGCTAGAGGCAAGATCAACCCAGGTGGGCGATTCATATAGCACTATTAAGTGGGGTTCCCGTTTAAGAAGTATAAGTAGATGGTTATCGCATTTGAAACACTTTGTGAATCTGGAAGCGCTTACGAAACTACAGAACTCACAAATTCTTACCCCAGATCGCGTGCCACCTAGATGGCAGGAAGATCGTCTTCAAAAGGCAATCTCTATAAATATCTCCTTGATTGTTCCAAAAAATAAAGGAATATCATTCGGGAATACTTTTTCCAAAGGAGGAAGATCGAATTCCACCAAAGCACCTAGCCTTGGCACCCAAGAAATAAAACCATAAATTTCATTCAACGGGGATCTCGTAGACGAAACAAGACAAAGGGATGAGAAAAAAAGGAGAGAAAATAAGTTATAGATAAAAGACTTAAAAGGCATGCCTACTTTCTTCTTATCTCTCGTGAGGCCTTATTCTCTCCGCTCCCAACGATGATTGTGCAAAGCACACACACCAGCTAACCTAAGTGAAGGTGACTTTCAGAGAAAAGAGCCCCTCCAAACTAAAGGGAAACACACTGTCTTTCTCTTCATCATCACCCGAGAATTTTTCCTCCTTTGCTTATCCAATGCATTCATCAAGACATTCTCGCTTCTTTTTCCTTTTAAACACACTTGAGCCTTTCGAAACTTTTTCATCTCTAAAATGCCCATTTTGGGACCCACCCATTGAATTCTCATTTATCTCTAAGTCACTTTTTATTCGGAGTACACTTATCAAAAACCGATTTATCTTAAAACTACCTCTTAGTTGAGCACACTCATTGGAACCTAATCATACTTATTTAAATCATCTGGTACACTACACACTCCTCGAAACTCAATCATCCATTCCTAGTTCGCCTCTTCCAACCTTATTAAAGCAAATTCTCATCTTAATCATGCGAAATACACTCTTCGCTCAAGATTTCTAAACTATCCATTAGTTGCAAATTTAGCCAATTCCTCTATCTCTAAAACCTAATGTGGGACTCAATTCTATCTCTTTAAAATTACTTCCATTCATTTTATTCAATCTTCTTCTCTAATGCTCATTTTGCCAAGCGCACCAAAATATCCTAATTACACCATCATTTATTTATTTATCAGATTTTTTTCTATCTAAAAATTTTTAATTTGAGATTAGAGGATATACATTTGGTAGCGCAAATTACATTTCTTTTCTGGTCCAAATTTTTAGATTAAAAATTTGACCCATTATTTGACTTGAGATTAAATAAATTATAATTTGAATTTAAAGAGAATATATATATAAATATTGCAAATACACGCTTTGTTTAGTATCAATAAAAATAATTGAAATATTTTTAACATTATTTCAATTTTGGTAAAATAGGAATTGAGAGAATTGAAAATTTGATATTTTTTTATGAAAAAAGAATCACTGAAGATTGCTATGGATAAAAGCAAAAACACGCTTGGTTTTCATAAACTCACACTCAACTATATTATTAAACAAGTAATGTGAAAGGAATTAAAACCTGTCAAAGATCAATTATTTATTGAATAATAAATTAACTTGATTTGTCACCTAATACACATAAAAACATAATTAAACATGGTTAGATTGATGGATTATAAGTAAGTTAATTATAGATTGAAAATAAACTTATTTTGATCAACTATAACGAAAAGTCCAACCCACTATAATATAATTCAGTCGTTGGACCTAAATAATCAAAATATTAGTACTTAACTACAAGAAAAAATTATTGATCGCCATTTGAGAACAAATTGGCACACCTTACCACACCGCTCATAATTAAACATGGTTACATCTGCCCTCAAAGAATGTTTATAAAATAGATATTGATTAGACAACATAATTGTGACCTAATAGTGATTAAGAAATGGTACACCTACTCTTTAGTTCAGGATATGTAGTCAATCAAAGTCCATTTTTATCTAATGGCTACTTTTAGCAATTTATTTATAATATCCACCAACCCTTTGCACAAGGGATTCGAAGGTTTTATTAAGAGAGAAATTGCTTGCGCAGAAGAGAGTCTTACCCCATTGAAATAAAACCTTGATAGTAACTATTTATCCAACAATTTTGAAATAAAGAACCTTAACTCTCTTTAATAATTCTGACTGCTTCAAGGGAGTCAAATGCCCCCAATGATGAGTAACTGGACACAGAAAATCAGATCACTATATATTCAAAGGCTAGTATTCCTTAATGCCTAAGTCACAAGAAAAATAAATCTTATACATGACAACCATCTCCCATCGATTTTTGATCGAGAGCTTGACCCCTCTATTTCACACTTTTAATACAAGAGTCTTGCAATTGGGTTTCAAAAGTCAATAAATATTTTACACTCTTATTCTACTTAAGCCAATATAGACTTAGATATTGTATAGGTTTTTCCGAAATCAACACTCAACTCCCATTGACTTTTTTATTTGTGGACTATGAGATTCAAATTGAGACATTTGAATTCGAATCCTACATTAGATGACTACCATTTTTAATAAACATTGATTCAAATACACATCAATTATATATTCTTTACCCTCCCCTTACCCATCATTCCAATCTATCCAAACACAGATTAATAGAATAATATCGAATTGCCTTTGGATATGTGATAATTTACGGTGGATTGAGATAATTTGTTATCTTGATAATTTGCACATGATGAAATCCTTTTCATAGGTAAAGTCTAACACATTAGACAAAAGCTATTTGGGATAATCCTACTAACTCACATATCCTTCGACCAATTTGGTTTAGGCGTAGTTGAAATATGTGAATAAGTCAAAATATAATAGTCATTTACATGTGTGTGATTTTATTCATTAGGCATGGTTTGTTAGGCTAATTTTTTTTCCCTCTTTTTCATTTGTTATGATATAGAGGATGAAAATAATGTCTTAAACAGAAAAAAAATTCCATCTAAAGAAGAAATTTTGGTCATATACCCTAAGAAAAAGGTTAATTTTTTCACATTACTGCTAAAAAGATATGAATGCTTTTGCCACCACACCACCACGAACACTGTCTACTACACCATGCCACCCGGCCACCAAACCTTCTTGGATAGCTATCGGTATCGTGCCCCTTCCTGAATAGCTAACAATACAAGGGCTGTTGCATGAATTTTTAGGAGAGTAAATAAATCAAATGATTTTACAAAAACAAAATAAAAAAATTCAATATTTTCATAGTTTTATTATTTTTAATATAATAAATTTAAAATAATTAGATCATCATTTTTTATAAAAAAAAAATTTAATGATCATACTAAAAGAAATTTAGTATGGTTAATAAAAAATTATTAATTTATTTTTATATATTTATTTTTAATTATTTTTATTCATAAAAAAACTGGTGGGTCAAATGATTCTACAAACTATAATATAGCTCTATTCCTATTCAAAATATAGAATGGAGGATCCTAGACCTCTTATATTAGCTATTAAATCAAAATTTAATGATCATAGTTTAAAAGTCAAAATTATAAAAAATAATTTTATTTTAATTTTTTATAATATTAACATATATTAAATATTAAATTTAACCAATAAAAAATTAATAAAAATAATTACTTAAATAATATTATCCACTATTTAAATTTAGTTAGATAACTTTTTTTTTCAAATCAAGGGAAACAAATACTCAGTTCCTTTCAAAATATGTCAATAATACAATTTTCATGGTAAAAAGGAAGAAAACAAGTTATATGGATAAGCCATAGATGAGGCCAGGCAAGCAAGAAAGGAAAAGCCTGGCATGGTAATCAGAGTCGAGCTGAAAGCGGGAACGATATGGATAAGTTAGACTTAAATTTGAGTGTAAATGGCGATGAATCCAATTGGCTACGATCTCTAAAGAATCCTGTCACCTTCTGCCGTTGTGAGAAAATAATAAGAAACGGCAGCTCGGCTTTGAGCTAAGGCACTGTGGATGAGACAAACCCTCGAAGGTAGTGCCAAAATTTTTATTATCTATTTTACACAATTTTTATATTTTTTAAATATATATTAGATCAATAATATAAAAAATTGTAAATTGATACATTTGATATTAAATTTATGCCTATAAATATAATTATAATTGTCAGTTTTAAATTATTATTATCAAATATGTCAAACTATATAGTTAAATAGTGTCAAACGGTATGAATAAAACTTATTTTTTTTAATTTAAATTATTTATTTATAAATAAATAGTCTAACTTAAAAAATAATAATAACGTTGATCCCCATCTTGATTTCACCCTATGCATGTCATCCGAGTGAGCAAACGGCTCTTTCCCATTGCGCAGTTATTGGGCTTTTATTAGTAGCAATAAACTAGGAACCCTTGCTTGAGAGTGACAGAGATTTCTAGAGAGAGAG